>LPNX010485075.1:163965-295796 GCA_001517045.1 Pseudotsuga menziesii | reverse complement strand
TATATATATATATATATATATATATATATATACATTTATGCATTGAGAAAACAAAAGGTTGTTGAATGCATGTATGACTGAAAATAGAATGTGTGTATTTTCTTAAAGTAAATTGTGAATGCTGGAATGGTTAATTCCCTGCCCAAGAATAGACATGAATGAGATCATGTGCTTGTTTGGAAGGCATGAAAAATATGAAAGTTTCCTTGATGAGGCTTGGACTGTCATGCCAATTGGTTAATTAATTGACTAATTTTAATGCCTATATTATGCTTGGTCTAATAGAATTTAAATGATGCATTTCATATGTGAGAAAGGTGAAATCCAGTAAAGCACATTGATCATGGCAGCAGACCAAAAGTTGCTGGACTTGGCTGGAAGTCTCCTCCAAATTATTGCCAAGACCCAAGAGAATTTTGGAGAGATGCTCAAGATATAGAAAAGGCAGAATGAGATGAACCACCAGATTTTGCAAGACTCTATTGGTTTGCAAAAGGAGGTCAAAAGCCTTCTGGGAGAAATCTGTAAAGGCAAGGGAAGTGGACCAATGATGGAACATTTGTCCAAGCGATCCATTAAGAAATGATCCATGCATGAAGACTCAAAGGAAATTGAGCAGGGAAAGATGAGGCAGCCAGGGATATGCTGGGAATGCAGAGGACATCACTTACCCCGAGACTTCCCAATGAGGGAACATAAAGAGGGCAGCGGCCACAAAGTTCATAGACTTCGGGATAAGCCAAGAGTTGATATCCAGTAAGAGAAGTAAATGGAAGCTAAGGGGCTTGGTCCTAAACGTTCAAAGTAAATAATTGAACATGGGACATATATGCAAAATTTTGAAATTTTGATGTGCAAATTGTAGATGTATTCCTATGTATTGGAACACCGAGGACGGTGCTATTCCAAGGGGGAGGGGATTCTAATGCCCTGATTTTGACCCCATTTGCATTAAAAGGTACATGATGTATACATTGTAATAAATCATGGTGTGGAGCTAAACGAAAAACCCCCACCATCGATTCGGCTGTGTTATGTTTCGGCAATAGGGATCGTTGCTGATGGTACATCGTGCTATCCGGCACACTATAGTTTTGGCATCATGTAAGTACGCACATCAATTTAAAATAAACCTATATCCAACTATGATGGTGCAACGTTAAATGAAAAGGGCATGATTCCTAAGGTTAAGGGGGTGTTGTCAAACCCGTGGGGGCCATTGGGAGTTTTCCATGTGTCGACCACCTTAGTTTTTGTTGTTAGTGGGGGAAGCTATGGGCTGGCAAGAAACCACTACACTCATGCATGCACTCCCTCCCTGATGCAATGGCCGATCATTCTGTCCACTCTCCCCACTGTCGACTGTTCATTTTCCTCATGTAGGGTAGAGTTAAAATAGATTACATTCCATTGTTTTGGGGTTCGCCTTCCCTCTCTCACGCGTTTGGTGGTCTGTGGTTGTGTTCCTTCCATCCACACAGAGAACTGTTTTCTTTCTATAATGTCCCAAATTTGGTACTAGTTCACAATGGACAAATCACATTTTCCATATTCATGAAAGTTGTCAAATGGATGCTAAAAGTCAAATAATTGCCAAGGAGGAAAACCACTAGTTTCCTAGGTTGGGGGTGGAAGCTTTGAGATTTGGAATAAGGGGGATAATAAATGATGTTTAGAAATTATAATGGGATAAATATTTAATAATTGATCTTATTAAATAAATACAATATAAAATGGAAGTGGCAATAGAGCATGAAGACACATGGAGACTATGGGGCCCACACTAGCTAGAATTCCTATGTTAAATGGTATCTTTCTCTTGCAAATTTCAATATATGGGAAGTCTAATAATTTTGTATGGATTATAATATTAATATAATTGTCCATATACTTCATAGTTCTAATTTGGGATGAATTTTAACTTACATGGGAGAGGAAGAGCCAAATGGGAGTTTCATGGACATTTGGCTAGATTCCCCTTACATTTATGACAGCTATGACACCAATGATGAAGATTCTATGAAATTTATGACCCAAGTCAGATATGAAGGCTTCCATACTGAAATAATAACATTTAAGTCTTGAATAGAGCATATTGGAGGTTGAAATTGGGAGTTGGAGAAGGCCAAGAGGTTCCTACTCAAATTTGGGAGAAGAGGGAAGGTGAAGAGAGAGGCCACATGGCATAGCATGAGAAGCCACACCAATTCTACTTGGATTTGGTTTATGGATGGATTTGGAACCTTAGAATACCAATAATTTTTATAAAATACATGGATCATCCATGAGAAGAATCTTTTGCTCATTTGTGAATTGTGAGAGCTAGTGGATGACTAGTTTTCTTGCTTAAGCCAATTTCGAGGGTGAAAGATTTCCATCCTAGTTGGTGTTTGAAAATTCCACTCAGGTATTTCATGGAGATTTAATGGAGTCTTATTTTCAGGTGAAATATATAGGAAATAATGTGGATTCTACTATTGCAACACTCTCTCTCAACTATTTCCAGTTTTCACACCATATTCATGCGAATCGAGGGATTGCGCTTTGGGTGAGATATTGATCTCTTTGGGGAAGATTATAATTATAACTATATTATGTTCTGATTTATATTCTCTTTATTTCATGTTTATAATACTCTCAGGTCAAAATACCCAAAAGAATTCATGTAAAAATGTTGAACAATGAAGAAATATTGTCATTTCCCCACTATCTTGTTGTGAACCATTGCAATGCTGATGATTTCGAATTGGGAGATCCTTTAATTTTCAATTTATTATTGGAAAAAGTTAAATATTATATTTTATTCATTCTCAAAAAGTTTCAAGTCTAAATTCCCAAGAGTTGTCTGTGAAAATGACTTTTAATGAGAAAACACTGACCATTTCCACTCCATTTTAATATGTGCAATGGTAATGCTTATTATTTTGAATGGAGGAATGTATGATATATTTACTGTAATTAATGTGTATTTCAATTCTCATTTTCATTACTTAATCATTGGAATCCATTTTACTCATTTTTATTGCATTGGGAGAAGAATTAATGCATTTTCCCCAAGGGTCGAAATTGTGACTTGGGAGTTGTTTTGGAAAGAGTCATAATAGCCTGTATAAACTGAAACATGATGCATATGCGACTTTGAAAAGGTACCTTACACATACCCAGCCTCTTTTCATAAATTAAAGTAAATTTTGGATCATTTGTGAAGCCATTTCCGGCAATTACCTGGGAGGGATTGGAGCCCCAATTTGCTAGTAAAGACTCCTACTCTTAACAGAACATTAAACAAGTTTTAAGAAGTAATTGGGAGGTAAAAAAACATACATGAGCATTATATTTAAGTTATATTAACAGTAATGTACCTTCATATAAAATTTTAAAGCATTTGGGTCAATTTGGAGGTCTAGACATCAAAACTAGTCAAGAGCCAAAATTGAGAAAAAATGGAAAATTATGTATTTTAATAAAATCCAAAAAGGGGACATTACAGTGGTATCATAGCATGGTCTTGGAACCTATTCAAGTTATGGATGGTACATATGAATTTAAGAAATTCATTAATCCATGTGGTGATGATATTTCTAGGTAGGTTAATCAAGCATTCAAATTGGCACATAAAACTATTCATTGTGAAGACCTTAATGATTGGTTGAAGGAATTTATAAAAAATAATTCAAATAAGAACTCATTAAGTAATAATAATCAATGCACAAGTAGGGAGGATACCAAGGAGCTACAAATTTCTATGGGTGGTGAAGAAGAAAAGGCATTATAGGAAGAGGATCGAAATTCACTCCCAAATGACTTTGAAAAAGATGAGTAAACATCACATGAGAAGGAAGAAGAGTACCCTAAAACTATTGAATATCATTATGAAACAAATTCTACTATGTACATGGACCAAAGAGCATCTACTGATGGATTCTTTAACTATGAAGGAGTACCTACTAATGGGTGCTCACAACGCTATGTTGGTGACATAGAGATCAGATTTCAAAATGTTGTTGCAAGCCAAAATTCCATTAAACATGAAAATGAAGACCTTGTAGCAGTTGAAGAATAAACAAGATCAACTTCCCCATCACCACTTGAGCTTCATGAAGTTGGTCCAAGAGAGAAGGAATAAGATGAGGATGTTAATTTGCAAGAGCCTCATTTTTTTGAACGATCCTTAAAGGTGAATGAAAAGAAGATCCAAAAGGCCCTTAGCATACTCCATGACACTCAATCATTGGTATCAAATTCTTGTTGGAGAGCTACTTCCTTGGAGGAGCCATCCTTCCTTGAAGACATGGAGAATATCCAAAGAGAAATGTGCAACATCAAAGGTAATTTCATGTTTTTTTTTATATAAAAAATGTCATTGAGATTAGTGAATGTTTAAATGAATCCTAATTGAATAATAATGAAGTTATTCATAAGCTCATAATTCAAAATGAGCAACTTCTTGAAAAGTTGCAAGACACTTGTTTTTCCTCCTATGTTTCAGATTGTCAAATGGTAAATTGTTTGGAGGATTCTCATGACATGGTGGATCATAAGAAATTTGGAAATTTGAAACGGTACTTGATGCATTTAAATATGTACTTAAAGAGATCCAAAAACTTGATGTGGTTGAAGAGAAACTTGAATTGGCTCTTGATGAAGGGTATGCAATTTTTAAAGAACATGATTCCTTTACATTGGAACCAATCTATGACAAAGGTTTCACACTCTTGAAGGAGATGCATAATCCTACCCCTATTGATCCTTTGCATTATGATAATTTTTTACTTACTGATCATTTGGGTGAGTTGGTTCTTTCTCCTACATCCTACACTTCTAAATTTTGCAGCAGTCATCCTAATGAAGTATGGGTGAAAGGTTTCTTTTTTATGGTGCCACATGAAGACCATGGACATTCTATTTATTCTTTTGATGATATAATTATTAAAGAACCATCTTATTCACATTTTCAGAAGAATCCTTGTTTACATTATGATTATACACATCTACATGGGTGCACCTATGATGTTCACTTGAGTCACTTGGAGACTCATGATTTTCCTTGCTCCTTGCCTAGTCTATTTGATGTTGGAAGAACTTGATCACACACTTGGGTGAAGACATATGTGATTGAAGAAAATTCTTATTGGAAGAAAAATCCTCTGTTATTTCATGATGATATACATATTCATGGGTGTATTGATGAGACTTCTTTGATCCACTTGAAGTCTTCATGTTTTCTTTGCTCATTATTTGGTTCAGATTTTGGTGGAGGTTCTTCATTCACTCCTTGGATGAAAGAACACATGGCTGATTATATTGATGCACATTATATATCTTTGGAGTAGAATAGTGGGACATGGTATCCTCACCTATGTCATTGGAGAAGATTTGATTGGTCACTTGAATCTTGTATGCACTTGGCAAATGGTAGTCTACTCATTGGGAGGTATAAGCACTTTCATGATTTATTGGTGAGGCACCTCCTTGATGTACATTCTTATTATGTTTTTATATACTTTGATGATATATATTATGAACTCATGATGTTTGGAAGAATGCATACAAGAAAATGGGATCATTCTCTTTTCAAATGGTATGGGTTGGAGAGCACTCTTAATTGTTGGAGTGCAATTCAAGCAATGGGACCCTGGGATAGTTTTTACTCCCATTGATTTCAAATTATTTGGGAAACAAGAAGTATGGGATATGGATTACCCACTTAATAAGGTGATTTTAATCAGATTAGTGCAGCATCAAGCATGGTGGTTCCTCTCTGAAATCTTCCTGGAATCTCAAAGACTCAAAGTGGGAAGCTTAGTGGCAACTTCAAAGAATCATACAAAAAGCAGGTTCTTCAACAACCATGTTTGAAATTGCTTGAGGACAAGAATTATTGGGAATGGAGGATTTGTAATGTACCAAATTTGGAATTGGGTCACAATGGCCAAATCACATTTTCCATATTCATTAAATTTGTCAAATGGATGCTAAAAGTCAAATAATTGCCAAGAAGGAAAATCTCTAGTTTCCTAGGTTGAGGGTGGAAGCTTTGAGATTTGGAATAAGGGGGATAATAAATGATGTTTAGAAATTATAAGGGGATAAATATTTAATAATTGATATCATTAAATAAATACAAGAGAAAATGGAAGTGGCAATAGAACATGAAGACACATGGAGACTATGGGGCCCACACTAGCTAAAATTCCTATGTTAAATGGTATCTTTCTCTTGCAAATTTGAATATATGGGAAGTCTAATAATTTTGTATGCATTATAATGTTAATATAATTGTCCATATACTTCATAGGTCTAATTTGGGATGAATTGTAACTTACATGGGAGAGGAAGAGCCAAATGGGAGTTTCATGGACACTTGGCTAGATTCCCCTTACATTTATGACAGCTATGACACCAATGATGGAGATTCTATGATAGTTATGACCCAAGTCAGATATGAATGCTGAAATACTGATATAGTGACATTTCAAGCCTGAATAAATCATATTGGAGGTCAAAATTGGGAGTTGGAGAAGGCCAAGAGGCTCCTACTCACATTTGGGAGAAGAGGGAAGGTGAAGAGAGAGGCCACATGGCATAGCATGAGCAGTCACACCAATTCAACTTGGATTTGATTTATGGATGGATTTGGAACCTTAGAATACCAATAATATTTATGAAATACAGGGATCATCCATGAGAAGAAGTTTTTTCTCATTTGTGAATTGTGTAAGCTAGTGGATGACTAGTTTTCTTGCTTAAGCCAATTTTAAGGGTGAAAGATTCACATCCTAGTTGGTGTTTGGAAAGGCCACTCAGGTATTTCATGGATATTTAATGGAGTATTATTTTTAGGTATAAGCTACAGGAAATAATGTGGATTCTTCTATTGGAGCACTCTCTCTCAACTATTTCTAGTTTCCACACCATATTCATGCCAATGGAGGGATTGCGCTTTGGGTGAGCTATTGATCTCTTTGGGGAAGATTATAATGCTCATTATGTTATGTTATGATTTATATTTTCTTTATTTCATTTTTATAATACTCTCAGGTCGAAATACCCAAAATAATTCATGTAAAAATGTTGAACAATGAAGAAATAGTGTCATTTCCCCACTATCTTGTTGTGAACCATTGCAATGCTGATGATTTCGAATTGGGAGAGACTTTAATTATCCATTTATGATTGGAATAAGTTAAATATTATCTATTATTAATTCTTAGAAAGTTTCAATTCGAAATTCCCAAGAGTTGTCTGTGACTTTTAATGAGCAAATAATGACCATTTCCACTCCATTTTGATATATGCCATGGTAATGCTTATTATTTCGAATGGAGGAATGTATATATGATAAATGTATAATGGATGGAATGTAATTAATTTTTATTTCAATTATAATGTTCATTAATTAAGCATTGGAATCCATTTTACTCATTTTTATTGCATTGGGAGAAGAATTGGTGCATTTTCCCCAAGGGTCGAAATTTTGACTTGGGAGTTGTTTTGGAAAGAGTCATAACAGCATGCATAAACTGAACCATGATTCATATGAGACTTTGAAAAGTTCCCTTACATATAACCAGCCTCTATTCATAAATTCAAGTAACTTTGGGATCATTTGTGAAGTCATTTCCAGCAATTACCCGGGAGGGATTGGAGCTCCAATTTGCTAGTAAAGACTCCTACTTTGAACAGAACATTAAATAAGTTTGTAGAAGTAATTGGGAGGTAAAAATAAATAAATGAGCATGATATTTAAGTTATATTATCATTCATGTACCTTAATAGAAAATTTGGAAGCATTTGGGTCAATTTGGAGGTCTAGACATCAAAACTAGTCAAGAGCCAAAATTGAGAAAAATTGGAAAATTGCGCATTTTAATAAAATCCAAAAAGGGGACATTACACTTTCCTCCACACATTATTGGACTGGGTATTGTTCCATCCTTCATAGTGGATCATGAGCTGAATACTATGGTGGTTCCCTCACTGAATTCTGGTTGCAGTCTCCTCCACGCTTTGTTGACTATGTTTTCCTTTACAATGTGGTATTTGCCGAAGATTGCCGTGGTTTTTCCCTGTGGTTCAACATTGAACTGTGACTGTTGGCTGTGTTTTTTTCCCTCAGGCCTAAATTGGGAGTTTGTTCCTTTTTCCTTTTTTGGGTCTATGTAATTTTCTCCATCAATTGCATGAAGGATTGTGTGTTGTGGGCTTAGTGTTGGGAATCTGGTTTCTTTCCCTTTTTGTAGACCATGTAATGCTACCGCTGTTTCCTTATATGACTGGGGCTGCTGTTGACTTACCCTAGTTTTGGGTTACTATGTATGCAAGTACCATGTTGGGTTATTGCTAGTATTTTTTGGCCACTCTAGGGCCAAGAACAACTCTGAATCGTCATGTTTGACCTGAGCTGTGTTCACCTTGTCGTTTGGGGTTGTCACCGTGTTGTCTTCACCTCCTTCATAGAGATATGAACTGTTGTTTTACTGCAGTATGTAGTGGTTGGTCTTTGGACTATTGAGAATAGGATTAGAGGCTGGCTATGCTTGAGAAATTGGTAGTTGGATCCACTCAGACAGATTGATCCTGTTGGATTTCTTCTCCACAACCCTTGAAGAATATTGGAAAGGGAAGTCAGGGCTCGAGGGACTGTGAAACAGAGAAAGGACTGATTCTTGGTGTTGGGTGTGTGGACGTCTTAGAGGTCAGGGTTAGATCTGGTGTAGGAATCCTTAGCTCTTCGTTGAGGCCACTAGATTAGCATTTAGCCTTCCCTAACTCCTTGACAGCCTGCTAAACCCTACTGTGTGGGCTTGGCTGATTTGTGTACCTTGGCTACGTGCAAGCCTGCTTTGACCCTTACTCCTTGAGGAATCATGTCCAGCTCAGGGGTGGTAGTGTTGCTGAGAGATTGATGCACATGCTGGCCTATGGTTGGGTGTAATTTTTCAGCGACGTAGCTGGTTGCAGGATGAGTCCTTTTTAAAATGATTATTCTTAAATATTTTGTCTCTGCATTTATATTTACTGAATAATGAATATGATGAACATGTGGTATGCTTGAATGAATGTATGTTTGCTTATACTATGCATGTGAAGGTTTATGCATATTAGCATGTTTTATGTTTTAAGTTTTTATTTCAGCACTATATTCGTGTTCATCTTCATGGGGCTATTTGCCTGTATGTTTGGTGATGGTAGCATCCTCTTCGCCGGTCAGAGGGTCGGGGAAGTTACAACCCAAAGGTAATTTCAAAGTGATTTTGTGCATATTTCATTTTAACATGATCACTATATTTTATCAGGAAGAACAGAAAGAAGAGAATCTTTTGTTTTAAAGTGGCTTTGGGATCGTTCAAATCCCCCCAGGGGGCTCCCCTTTGACTGTAAATCTTAAATTTTGGGAAAGTTGTAAGATATTGATTTCATCCTATATAAGAACCAATAGGATTCATATCATTTTACTAATATTGTAACAGCATATAATAATTTTTTTATCCAAATAGGCTCTTTTGAGCCCATTCCCCATCCCCCCTGGGGGAATTCGTGCTTTTTTTGTTATTTTTTGCATTGTCTTATTTCTGTTCACTTTAGATTAGTTTCATTCATGTAGAACAACATGCTTTGATTAATTGATCATATATTCCACAATTCAGTATCAAAGTAACTTGAATACTTACCCCACGACTTCCCGATTGACCCGCAAGGGGAAAGAGATGCATGGTAGGAATAATTAGAAAACTTGTGATTTGTTTCTGATTGCTGATTATAATTAATTTCTGTAAGTAATTGTTCTAAAATAAACCCCCTCTTTGTCTCCCCGATTGAGGTCCACTTGGACCGAAAGAGGTTCCTAGAGGGTTTTTCTTTCTAAGAAAACACATCCTTTAAAACTCACTAAAATTGACAAGACTCCAGTGTGTATGCTCTGTACTTGGCTGCGGTTCATCCAATAAGTCAATCTACATCAAAAGAAACGTGAGTGTCTAGTTTAATTAGTCTTCACCTTCCCCAATCAACCACCATCAGGCAAAAATCCAATGCCTCGATCAAACAGTAAGCGGTGGAAAAATACCCAAAGGAAGTGAGAACTCCTGAGTACGACTTAAATTAAATTTTTTCTAAACAAATAAAAAGATAAAAAAATTTGATTTATATTGTCTTTAAAAAACATAAAAATTAAAACTCGATCATTGTGGTGGCTCCACTGTCAAACATCCCTCCAAGAATTTCTACCTGAAGAAACTGCCATCAATTATTCAATCCTCTCCTTGATCCTGAAAGGTTTATTAGGGAAAGGTTGAATAGGTAGACTTCTCGTAGAAACCTTGAAAATTTAGGAGACCAATCCCTCTCAGATATCCATCACTTATTTATAGAGAGTCATGTTCACCAATCTCAAGAAATGACAGAATTATTCAAACCCCTTGACTCTTCTTATATAGCAAGTGCTCACCATGCCATTGCAAAAGATGATATCAAGAAGCTCCCCATATTTTAGGGAAATAATTCCATCACTGCCAAGTCTCACCTTCGAAAGTTTGAAAAGCACTTGGTCAGTTATTGCAATGATGCTGCACATGACCATGACGATGTAAAAATGAATCTCTTTGCTTTATCCTTAGAAGATAATGCTGAAGAGTGGTACCTAGACCTAGATGATGATTCATATAAAACTCTTAGCGAATTCCAATATGGTTTTAGGAAGAAGTGGGGAGAAAATAAGGAACCAAGACATATGTTTGCTGCCCTTTATAGAATAAAGAAGATGGAGAATCAAACCATGGATGAATTTAACACTAAATTCAGGCGTGTGGTTGCGGACCTTCCTAGAGACATCAAGCGATAAAATGCCTCTATCCTCATAACCTACATTGAAGCCTTCACCAATGAATTAAGGTACCAATTAAGAGATAAAGAACCGATCGATCTGAAAACTGCCCAGGAATTGGCCGAGAAAATAGAAAATAATATGCAATCTTCAGGAAATTCCAACATTCCAAGTGACACCAGAGGAAACACTTCCTACAACAAAGAGGAGGGTAAATCCATTGAATCAGAAGAAAAGGGAAATTCTAAAGATCCCATGGAAAAGGTGATGGACATGATAAAAAACTTGGTTACTAGTCAAAACCAACTAATGGCCAATCATTCTGCACAATTGAATCATATGCAAAATAGAATAATCACAATGGAAAGGAATAATGGACCTAGCTACTTTTAGCCCAAGCAGAATCAGATGTATCAAAAGAAATTTCCTCAGCAAGAGCATAGGATTCCAAACCACTTAGACTCAGCTAACATGGTAGAAGAAGTAATTCCATGGTGTAGACCTTGTGAACAATTCCACCAAGAAAGCACTTGCCGCATGTTGCAAATCAAGTCATGGAACATGGACTTACGGAGGTCAGTAGTCAAGAAACAACTTCAAGTGAGCCTGATCATGTATACATGGTAGGCCAGGCCTACCCTTTGTCACTAGCTAAACAGTACAAGCCTAAGGATGAAACCATTTCATAATCTTATAGTGAAACTTATGATGAAAACCGTAATGTGCATGATGGGACTCCTACATGTTCTCTCCTACGTGTTCTCCATATAATGATGACAGTATGGAAGGTTTACTGCCTTGTGACCTTTTCTCTGAAGAATATGAGTATGAAAATGAGGACAAGCATAACTTGGAGGATGATACAAGTGATGAAGGCTCCCTTATCTCTGACAAAATATGTTGATGAGGAGTCCTGGACATTAATGGAAAATCTAGTCTATGACATGAATAAAGAGGAAAATAATGAAGCATAAACTTTTGATGGTTTTGTTGATTCTCGTGTCTATGGCATATATAAAGGAGAGAGCATGGACCATGTGGCCTTGGGAAAATTTGATATGGAAAAGGAACATGCAGTTTATGCATATGATCAGTTTGAGCCATGCATCAGTATCAGTAATCAAGACAAAGAGAACTTGATATCGGAACTTGATATCAGCAATGGGGAATCCATCACATCTGACATAGATGGTGGTGATGACTATCAGGATTTTTGTGGATATCTTATTAAGAATCCTATCTATGCTATATTCAACAAGGGGAGTGTCTATTTAGAATTTTTTTGAATTTCAATCTACTATACTTCCATAGAGGGAAGCATGTATTTGGAGACTTGGGAAAATCCTAGTATAGAAGAGCAACATTCAAAACTCTTATATGGTCATTCAGAGTCATATCATGCATAGCCGCACAAAGGTATCAATAATGAAGACATTGAGAAGCAATGTTGTGAAAAGACAGATATGATGCAGTCAGTAGAATATTAGTCTCATCCATCTTCTTCACATGTAGATGTTCCTCATGATGTGGAGCTACTTGGTGTTTATGGAACGAGTTATCATTTGATAAGCCCTGATGATCAGTATGATTATGTAGTCAGTCTACCTCATCCTGTCGATTGGTATATCAGTCCTATCCATTCATGGATGGAAGTAACATGTGAAAGCACATACTAGTTTGGGAAGAACTTTAAGGACTTTATTCATGCCTATGATTTCCCATACAGCCCACCCATTCTGGATCATCACATAGGTTTGAATTTTCTAAATAATGTATCCTTACTTTGGCCGGTAACCAAAGACGAGGATTTTTTTTATGTTAATAAAAGGCTTAGGTGGTTACATTGGATTTCTGATTACACTTAACCCTTTTTATATTATGCTTAGAGTAGGGAAATAAGATCCTTAAAAGAGAGCATTTACTTTCTGGATTTCAGTTTTGTACTTAGCTATAATAGAACTTTTATTTCATTAGTTAGCTACATTTATTTTGTTTAAATAAATAAGCTTAATGGTTCGTTTGTATTTTATATGAATCTTGTGCTACTAAGGTTTTCTTGTCAAGTTGAGATGTTCTTACAGGGTGTATAAACTAGAGATTCTGGTTTTCTCGTATCCTCTCCTTGCCCTATGACCAGATAAAGCACATGTCCTACAGTTGGAGCCAGATGTTACCACCTAAGTTGTACTTAGTGGTTTTTATCAAGTGAGCCTGGTGAACCAGACAAAGATGATTTGTTCGGACTTCAGAAGACCTTCAGAAGTGCTTCTGGGAAGTGCTTGTTGTACTATATCACATGTTCATACCCCATTGGGGAGTTGTAATAAAATGTTCTAGCATGATAGTGTTTGTAAAAGAATCGGTCTCTTATACTTTATTTGTCAATTTGATCAGCCTAGGGTGTTTTTTCCCTTGGTTATTATTGGTTGTTGAATAAATGACTTATAATTTCTAATTTTTTCACTCAATACCTCCAAAGTTGGGGTGGTCGACTTGGCATTTAGGCTTATTGAGGTTATTAGAGTCTCTGTGTCAATGTATAAACATGCTAGGCATCATGATCGAGTCATATGAACATGTCTAAGTCCCCATAGGTTTTTAATTTTTTTAATTTTTTAAGTTTTTAAAATTGTAAATTTTCCACAAAACTTAGGCTATTTTTTAATAGTCTAATTGAAAAAATTGGTTTTGTAATAAAACTGGGCTCAAAAGTTAGTTTCAGTCATGGGGGTGCTCATTTTCAAGGTCAGAGTGCCATGTAAACCCATAGACCCACTTTTTCTAAGTTTTGAGTGATTTGTCCTTCACTCAGGTCAAAAATCCCTAAAAATCAAATATTGACTATTTAATTGATAAATTAATTAAAAAATGGAGAAAACCCCAAATCCTAAATCATTGGGATTTGCTCCGATTTGACTGAAATAAGTCTCATCGGCTTGGGATTGACTGGATAAGACAATTCCTTGACTGAAGGAGGTGATCTGGGTTAATCTGGGAGTGCATTACTGCATGCAATATTGGGAATTGTGCCCTCCCTCTCTCCTCCACACGTGTGGGCCTCTCTGGTTGAGTTTTGGTGGATGCTTCAGTCACCAAGTTGAGGTGTCAGACATATCATCTCTTTGATTGATAGTTTCACTTAGTGCGACTCATATCAGGCTTAGTTAGACATATATCAGGCCCAAATTCACTCCACATGCAGCTGCAGTCTCTCTCTGCTTGGGAATTGTGCCCCCCCTGGGCTAGATCTCATGTTATTGTTATAAATAAAGCTCATTTTTCCTCTTCCAAGAGAGTTAGAACTAGGATTGAGGTGTTGTTTCTATTGTACTATTTTTATTGTTCATTTGAAATAAAGAGAAGCTTTGGAGGGAAGACTATGTCCTGCTATTGTGTGTGTGGATGAGCATTGCCATGTTTTACTGAGGTAACCTGTATCTATGTTCATAATTTAGTGATTGTTTGTGGATTCATTGAAAAATATTGATAATAAGTTTATTATGATCTTGATAGGAAAGGAGTTTTTTAATAAGTTTATTGGCCATCTCTTTTCTTTTGATGCATGTTTAGAGATCTAGATTCAACATGTTTTATAATTTTATATGCATGTTATTCTGAAATCTCTGTTTATGTATTAACCAGATCTCACAAGCATTTTCACAAGGCTTTGGATTCAATTGCAGGTTCCTAGCTTGGTGAGGGTGCTGATATATCTTTCTTCCTCACTTTCTCCAAAACTTTCTTGAAGGCATAGTCCCTCGACGTTCCACCGGAAAGCTCCACAATTGATCTTCAAGGATTCCAACACTCTTTCTCTCTCTTCCTCCTTATAAAAATCCAAATCTTACCTGGTTACTTTGGTTACAAGATTTGTTATCATTTATATCTGTCATATTAAAGTAAAACTTACATAGATCTATTTATTCAAAGCTCATAATCTAGATCTCAGTTCTAAAAGGTCTCATTAAGCATTCTAGATCTAGTTCAGGGAAATCGGCCGTTTTGCATGGCAATTTAAAGAAAATCCATAGGTTCCATGCGTTATATTTATGTTTTTGTTTTAAAAATATTAAATCCATATTTCAGTGCATATATCATAGGATTCCCAAATAGAAATCCAAGATCCCAAGGAAAGCTTGCTTTCCTTGGTTCCTTTTTCACTGTTTTAGCCAGTTTTAACTTAGTTTTGTTTGGTTTAAAGTAGGCTGAAACAAAGGTACTTTCAAAGTGATTTTGGGAATATTTCATTCTAACATTCTGTCTGTATTTTATCAGGCATAAAATAAAGAAGAGAAGCTATTGTTCGAAAGTGGCTTTGGGATCGTTCAAATCCCCCCAAGGGGATTCCCTTTGACTGCAAATTTTAAATTTTGGGAAAGTTGTAAGATATTGGTTTCATCCTATATAAGAAACAAGAGGATTTGGATAATTTTACTGATATTGTAACCACATATAATAAAAATTTTCTTCGAATAGGCTCTTTCGAGCCCATTCCCCATCCCCCCTGGCGGGATTCATGCCCTTTTTTGTTAATTTTTGAATTGCCATATTTCTGTTCACTTCAGATTAGTTTAATTCATGAAGAACAACATTATTTGATTACTTTATCATATATTCCACATTTCAGTATCAAAGTAACTTGAATACTTACCCCACGACTTCCTGATTGACCCACAAGGGTAAAGAGATGCGTGGTAGGAATAATTAGAAAACTTGTGATTTGTTTCTACTTGTTGCTTATCATTAATTTCTGTAAGTAATTGTTATAAAATCAACCCCCTCCTTTATTCCTCGATTGAGGTCCACTTGGACCGAAAGAGGTTCCTGGAGGGTTTTTCTTTCTAAGAAAACACATCCTTTAAAACACACTAAAATTGACAAGACTTCGGTGTGTATGCTGTGTACTTGGCTATGGTTTGTCCGATCAGTCAAGCAGCATCAAAATCAACATGAGTGACTAGTTTAATTAGTCTTCCAATTCCCCAATCAACCACCATCAAGTGAAAATCCAACGCCTCAATCAAAGCGTAAGTGGTGGAAAAATACCCAAAGGAAGTGGGAACTCCTGAAAAGTGACCTTGAGGTGCCAATCTCTGTTACACCTTTGGGTGCATTATGCACAATAGTCTCACAGACTGCATTCATCCCACATATTCCTTACGAGTAGCCATGAAGGTTTAGCTTTGGACATACTCCAAGTATTCTCGAGTATATATGGAGTGCCCCCCTCGCCTAATTTTAATCAACTCATATTTCACATTAACTTAAAAGGTACAAAGAGGAAATCACAAAACATTCACTCCAAGCACATGCAAGTACATTGATTATTTTATGACTCCATTTTAAGGAACTGGCTATTTTCTTCCTATATATATTTATATATATTGTGTCTCAGCATTGTGCTTTCGTGCACTCATTTTTTATCTTGTCATCTATGGTTGTTTCTGGTTAAATTTCAAATTCCTAAGTAACTCATTTAGTTTAACATAATAATGCTAAAAAAAATTTCCTTAGTAACTTAATAGGGTCTACCCCCCTTGGCTTCGTTAGGATTTGAGCCTAAACGGAGGAATCAAGAACAAGGTGACATCCTTGAGTCAAGACTTTCCCCCAAGGACACACCGAGTGGCTTGAATATTTCTGCCACATTCCCCCCAAGTGTGTGAAAGTCGACAACACATATTATGGTTTCCAAATGATCCTCCATGTGGACACACATCTACACTAAACACGCACAAATCACATCTAGCTCGCCATACAGCCCTCTGATCAATCTGCGCACTGTTAGTTGGAATATTCTCAAATGTTTAAAGCACATGATGGTTTTTTGTTGTTCTATTGTCCACGCATCCTGTTTCTATGATGGTCTTTTCTCTAGAAGGCTCGTGATCCTGCCCTCTCCATTTGACACCATGCTTCATGCCCATGTCAACAAAGCTCCATGGTTGTTTGTTAGCATTTAAGGTTGACTATTTTTGGAACGGTCGACCACTAAAAGGGTCAACCTACTCATCCATGTAAAAATATATAAAGTCATCTCCAAATGAGAGTCAGACTAGTTAGTTGGTTAATCAGTCGTCATTAGTAAAGAAGCTCTGTAAACTATGTTCCGAATTTAATATAAGTTCTATTTCTAACTCTGCATACACGTCTCTGTTTTCATGAGTGGTTGACTAATTGAAGTGCAACCCTAATTACTGAGAGGGCCCCTCAACAACCAATGGTATCCCATTTCTATGTGTTTTCATTATATTCCATTATAGAGCTAAGTAATTTACATTTCCAGTTTCTGTATGTAGTTTGATTCTCTTATAAATTGATGTTGATTATTTCCTTATTTCTTCTAACATGTGTTTTTTGTGACTCAATATAATTTATACTGTGCTATTAATATAGTTTCCATTTCCAGTATCACAAGTGACCGGCCGTGCAATAGTCATTTCCAGTTTTCTTTTCATCTTGTTTCCTAGTTCCATATTTGCAATCAGATAGAGTTTGATTAGTTTAATGTATTAAGATTAGTTGGTAGTTAGATTCAATTCTGTCAATTCTTGTTTAGATGTAGATTTACTTCAGTTATTTCTTAGTTTGTCTCATTAAACAATAGAAAGTAATTTCTCTTTTTAAATGTAGGTTAGCACAATTTATTCCTCTGTCATTTTAGGTATTGAATAAGTTTAATCATTGTCTTTTATGCATTGCATCCTCATGTGCATAAATAAGCTGATGTTAAGATCATTTAGGTTATATATTTCGTAATTTGAACTATTTTTCCCATCTGGAATGTCATTCAGACTGTCTGTTTATACTATCATCCAGAAATTCATTCAACCTTTAATATTTCCTGTTCTATGTTATGATTGTTTAAAGTTTGGTTTTCTTACTTTTTGAATTGTGTTATGTTCTTAAACAATAGTCATATATATATAGTTAGGACTCTATTCCAAACCACCTAAAGCCTCTATTAAGTCCTATAATTATTCATATCTTTCATTTCTTTTTATCTTAGTTTTGAAGTTGTGTTCCTTTTTGTCTCTGACTCCTTCATTCATTACTGTTTATTAATTACATCTCTAGTTTAGTATACTTCATTCTTAATTAGATAGCATTTATAATTAAACTTGTTAACTCTATTATCTAAAAGGCACATTAGTTATTTATAATAAGATCATCATTTCTAGCATAAGGTTTATCTTCCTTACTCTATAGTTACTGAAGATGTTCATAGAATAGGACTAGATTAAGAAATAAGACCTCTTTATTAAGTTTTCTACTTTTTTTCTCAATTATATCCATTTCATGCGAGAATAGTATACCTTTAACTTCAAGTGGGTCCATTAAAAGAGTTTCATTTATTAATTAATAGATTGGTTATTAATAACATCTTTTTCAATTAGAGTCATTTGCTTATGGAATAAATCAAAATGTTTACTATTACTTGTAATTGGAAACTCCTTAGTTTACATCTATTTGTAGAGGTTAAATTAGACTTAATTTCATTTAGTTTCTTTATTTCTTTTGAAAGCTATTCAATTTCTCCAGATCCGATTACAATGAAAGCATATCCTGAGAATCCACAAGGAGAATGGAACTAGAAAATTTAGTTTAATTATTGTATATTTTTCAATCGCATGTATAGTTTAGTTATTGGATTTCTTAGATAAATTAAGTAGTTTTAATATTGCCTCAAATAATATAATCTCTTGTGTTCATACAGTAAGAGTTCTGAATTTGTTTTTAACTTTTCTAATTCATAGATTAAGAAGCAGAATAATTAATTAATAGATTTCACTATAAAGTGTATTTTACTTTCTTAGGATAATATTGTGTATATATATATATTATAGAGTAGAGTAGTATAGATCGATACTGCTCAAATCTAGTCGTCTTGTCCCAGTCTAATTGCCTTAGTAGTTGAATTTCTGGAGTTTGACTTGGTTTTTCATTTTGAAAGATCTTTCGATATTTTCTTTGTTAAAATATTTCTACGACACCTTAGGTAGCCTTCTAACTTAGCATATATTTTGTGTCAACCCTAAGTTTACAAACCTCGGTCGATAATTAAATATGTGGTGAATTAATTAAGACAATAAAACAAGCAACAACATCCATGTCCATCCCCTAATAATATTCTAGCTCCATCCAAGCCACGAACGCAATAAAAATCAACATCAAGTTGTAGGTGAACGGTCGCTATAGTGCCTGGACTGCCAGTGCATCGTCCGTCAACTAGTTCATTAAGAACAATGAGGAGTTCATCTACACCCCTTGTGCACACTACTCCATGCATGCGATGACCCTGAATTACATTGGTTGGGTCAGTTCATTCTGACTATCTTGCCATCCATAATTCTTGTTGTGATGCAAACAACTTGATCATTTATGCTATCAACATGGTACGCCCGCCCTTCACATTGCAAGTTATATATTTTCTTTAGTTTTACGACTAACTTCTTGTCATTGTCTTTCCCCTTAAAATACTGTAATGGGTCAGGCCCCTCCTTGGGCAGCCCCGTAATCTTTGAAATGAATGCAACAGTGACTGTGATTGGCTGGTCCAGCCACAAAATCCCAACATGGAAGCACTCCAAGAGCTACTTCACACATGTTCACTTTTGTCAACCACCCAAAGTGTGGCATGTTGATAAGGCCGAACAACCCTGATATCTGCAAACCACATGCCTAGTCCTATGGAATGCGTGCTATTGGGCCACCGCCATCCTGTGTCGTAGGTACATATGGATCTATTATGATTTTCATCGATGCAAGCATATCATGATCGTCATACTTCATTCACGTAATTGAGGTTACAATGTCCATGGTGCATACTATGCCCTATAGTATCATTGACATCCTGACCGAGTAC
This sequence comes from Pseudotsuga menziesii, assembly GCA_001517045.1. Classification (NCBI taxonomy): domain Eukaryota; kingdom Viridiplantae; phylum Streptophyta; class Pinopsida; order Pinales; family Pinaceae; genus Pseudotsuga; species Pseudotsuga menziesii. The sequence goes on along the minus strand of LPNX010485075.1, from coordinate 276,105 downwards.
CTTTAATTCTTCATGACCTTCTTGGGATTCACATCTAGTTGACATGGAGGAACATAGCCAAGCATGTCCACCATGGACACCCCTATTTGGGCTGAGGAGTCCTCATCCCCAGATGTCAATGGTCCCATCTGTGCAGGTGCCTCCTGCTATGTTTGTGCAAAATTTCTAGTCTACCACTTCTTCTAAACCGGGTATGTGTACCATTGCACCCACCTCTTCTTCTTTGGAACTGATGATGAACCCACTGGCATGCTTTCAACCTCTTCTTCAATGGTTACTCCGATAATAGGTGAGTCCCTCTTGCTTGAAATCTCTACTATAACTGGCCCACTTGTCATGCCACACCAGTGCCTCCAAGTTCTCTATGGGCACCTCAAAATTACGCTACTCAATAACTCAAATGTTCAATTCAACACAACTAATCAACACAAATCATCTCACTGCAACAATTCTGCAACTCAGTCGACAAATCAATATTTCACAATGGTGAATTTTGAGCGCGTTCTGCCTCTCTTCTTATAGCACCGATTTGATCAATCGATCATCATGACCAAATCATTACGATACATTTTAATCATTTTGACGAAATCATGCATTAATCACTCCTATCCACCTCTGATCTTGTCGTTCCAATGCTCAGATCCTCCATTAAGATGCGTCTTGTCCAAAAAGCATCATTGGCTAACTGATTTAATTGGTATATTTATTGCTGATTTGACTTTGTCGTGGCCCTGTGACTGTCGCAACATGAATTCCTAACCACAATACTAACTCCTTTACATGCACATCCACTTCCTCCTCGTGCGCTAACCTTCGAACTACCATCCTATGCAAAAACAAAGAGATTTTTTTTTCATCATGCAGTGCGTCAACCATCACACACCTCTAGGCCCATCCTATAAGGATTCATCCTACTACTTTTTACCATATTAGGAAGCATCGGCCCATATAACTATTGCAGTTATACTTTGCCTCCTAAAGTAATGGGATTGATAGAATACGGAACTAGCCAATGCATTTGTAACTTACCTGAATGTTTGGAGAACTTGCTGTCATACATAAACACCAAGTATCCTTGCTGAAAAATGTTTGTTCTTGATATTTTGATCATGCCAATATTTCTATTGGTCCTTCTCAACGCACTGGTGAAAACCTATAATAAACTGATCTTCCTCTAGCTACACCAACTGTGCTAGGCATTCTTCTAATGCTCCTTCATCATCCATTCATGTCACTGCTGCAATGTACAAACTCAAAACAATGTACTCCATGGGCATGAATACCTCATGCCGATACAAAAAATTGAATGGTATCTATCCTATCAATATTTTAAAAGTGGTGCGATATGCCCATAAGACTGCTGGAATATTCAAATCCTAGTCATCGCGGTCGACATTGCACACCTTTCTAAGTGCGTGTTCCAAAACCTTGTTGAACACCTCAACTATACCATTTGCTTATGGATGATGCAAGGTACTCTTCTTATGTTGTATATGAAGCTCCTCGGTCAACACACTGACTTGTGCAATTGATGAAGTGACTCCCTTGATCACTCATTAGTATTTTTGGACACCCAAACTAAGTAACAATGTTATCAAATAGGAACCTCGTTGTTGTTGCAGCGAAGGAGTCTATCACTGAAGGGGCCTCCACCCACCTTGTTAGATATTTCATTGATTTAATAATGTACCGCGCACCAGTCCTCTTTCTAGGTGATTTGATTGGGACCACAAAGTCCATAGCCCATTTGTCAAATGACTGTAGTTTCACTTGAGGTACTAATGGCATCTCATCCCTCCTTGCTGGTTTTCTAGTCCTTTGACACACATTGTAATTCCATGCATCATTTATTGCATCACTATTGAGAGTCAGCCGCCAAATCCCTGCATAGAGCACCTTCCTAGCAGTAGCACGACCTCCGTAGTGTCTACCTCCAACTCTTGCATGTGCCTCTTCCAATACCTACCCCTGTTCATGTGGTAGGACAAATCTTCTTAAGATCTTATCAGGTCCTAGACTATAGAGTTGTGCAGTGATGAACTGGAAATCCATGACTTTAACAACCAACTCCTTCTTCTGACTTGTAGTAAGCTCTTCTAGTGTTGTTCCCATCGCCAAAAATTGAACTATTTGCTCATAATAGTCATTGACCATATCGACTATGAATAACTGTGCATCCAGAAACCCATCTTCAATGTTCGTTGGTTCTTCACTGTCTCAATTCGTGATAAGTGATCTGGGCCTGCATTCAACTGAACCGTCTTCACAATTATCTCAAAATCAAACTCTTGAAAGAGAAGTAGCCAACAACATATCTTCGCCCCCAACATAGGCTTACTCACTAGATATTTCAAAGTGGATTGATCCATGAACATCTTGAAATGACCGCCCAATAGGTAATGCCAAAACTTCTACAGCGCATATACCATTTCCAACCCTTCCCTCTCTGTTGTAGTATAATTATTCTTTGTGGATGACAGATTCCAACTAGCGAAAGCAATCGGGTGATCAAGATCTCCTTCTCCTAGTTGTGCTAGCACCACCCCCATCGAAATTGATGATGCATCAACATGGACATGAAACTCCTTAGCCCAATCAAGAAAAAATAGTATTGGTGCAAAAGGAATATTTTCCTTCAGCGTATCAAAACTGCCCTGACTCTCCTCACTCCATACAAATACCGCATCCTTCTTCAGCAACTTCTCCATAGGGTCTATGATCGCAACATAACCTCTGATGAACTTGCGCTAATATCCTGTATGGACCAGTTTCGATCTAATTTTCTTCAAATTTGTGGGCGATGGGAAGCTCAAAATCAACGCAGTCTTTGCTGGGTCAACCAATAGTCCTCGCTTACAAACAATGTGTCCCAATAACAACCCAAAAGGTGCAAATAAAATGCACTTCTTCAAGTTCAACATAATCTGATGTTGTCGACATCACTCCAACATTAGTCGCAGGTTCTCTAGATGGTCCCTGATCAATCCATAAACCGTCTAGTCATCCATATAAACTGGCAAAAACTTTTGAATGAAATCCTTGAATGCAACGACAACAATCCTAGAGAGTATCATAGGTACATTCTTTAGTCCAAATGGCATCACTGTGTACTAGAAACACCCCCTTTCCGCAACAAAGGCTTGTGGAGATCTTTTTTCATGATCTTAATCTGGTGATAGCCAGAAAATCCATCCGTGAATGAGTAGATTTCTTGTCTTCCCACTCCTTCTAGTACCTCATCAGTGAATGGTGTCGGAAATGGATTATGTAGACATGCATCATTCAATTTTCTAAGGATGACACAAATCCAAACCTCACCTATCTTCTTGTCTTGCACTATGATAGGACTAATCTATTGTGATTCCTCAACCAGTTCTATTATCCTAGCATCCAATATTTTTTTGAGCTCATCCTTGACCCTCTCCTTGTATTGTGGATTCAGGTGATATGATAATTTTTTTACTAGTTTTTCATGTGGATTCAATGGGATCTTCATCTCTCCTAGATCTCCCAATATTCCCTTCATCTCTAAAAATTTTGTAGGAAACAAATCTTAGAGTTCATGCAACATATCTATGAACTTTTCCATCATTTCTTCATCCCAATAGTCCCCAACAATTTCAAACTTTGGGTTCGCCTCAGTCCCAATGTTGACCTTCCAAATTTTTAATGGTTGATTCATTGGATCCATCAGTACATTAGGTGATGCAACATACCGACTCCCTTCTTTCTCTGCAATATTGATGTTTTGTGGATCATCTCCATCATCTGGTCCTCCTGTCACATTGTAGCACTCCATCATCAATTTCATTGGAAATATCTCATGCAGATCCACTGGAAATGCAACTGGAACTACCTTCAGAACAACATTGCAGATGTGTTGCAGTGCACTATGAATAACTGGATTGGTATCCATGAAACTAAAGGTGTGATTGAAGAAAATCGTCAACTCTTCCCAGGTAGTGATCTCTCTGTGCACCTCAGCTAAGAAATAACATGACTGTGGCATATCATCCAATGTGTGGACAAAAGCATGGACCCACTCACCCCTTGGTTGTGATTCCCACATGGTCTGACACGTGATTAGGTGATCGCTAGGATCATTCCGCCCATCGCACCTCTCAGCATGGTACTTCTCTGCTCACCAGATATAAATATCATCAACCTATGACACTACAACCACCTTTTGATTGAATTCTTATGTGTTTCCCACCAATGTGTTGAAGTATCCTTCAATGCTTCATCAAACGCCAACAATTATCGTGGTTCTGACACCTTATGCTCAAATTCTACTAGAAACTCAAATAACTTCGACAGTCCTTGATACAGTAGCAATTCAACTATCTCAATTGTGACTCAACACAACGATTGAGTAATCAGGACACACTTTCAAATTGATACCTCATGCATCTAATTCTTCTAGTTTTCTAAAGCATCATCAGAGTTCGAAGACGCATAGCTAGAGCTATGCCAACTGAGTTCACAGTCAGCAATCGGATGGATGTAATCCTCTGAAATGTGAAATGCACGATCCCATCCTGTTACAACTTCTTTGTGAACTGGTTCGACATATCTTTTTCCTTCAATGGGATTCATCGGTGCTATTACTCTAATGTCATGATTTTCAAGGTCATCACATAGTTCTTAAAATTAATCACCACCAAGATATCATTGGCCCATCCAATCCATAGCAGTGTGGGATATGAGCCTCCACCATCAACAAATTTGATAAAATCAAAATCAACATAGGTCTTCATCCCTTCAACTTTCACTATAATTTGTGGAACTTTCCCAATCGGTGTTACTTTGGCCTGGTTAGCTAGTCGCAGCTTCATAGGGGACTAAACCAACTGTGGTCTCCCCATATTTTTCCATGTTTGATTTGTTAGAATGTTGATGTCTAAGCCTAGAACTAATATGAATGAATATACCTCGTAGTCCCCAATCTGAATATTCATCTGCATCTCATTTCCCATCTTTTTCTTGTGTAAAGCATTCACCATGGACTCCTTTCGTCCTTTGGCTGGTCGATGCAATAAATTCTCAATCTCAGTGAGAGAATCAAGATATTTTTCCAAGGACAAGCAACTTTCAAAGAATTTGTGCAAAGTACCATGCAGTCATGATGGTCCGCGACCAAAGTTGAATCAAAAGAAGTTGGAATTTCATAAACATGCAGCTTACTCAGATCCCTTCTTATCACACCGTGTCCTTCAAAGAATGTGTCTCTCTCAGCATCAACATCAAACTACACTTTATTATTTCCATCCATTTGGATTTGTGGAAACTATTTATCTTCTCTTGTCTTCGCACCTCTAGGAGTAATGATAGCAACATCAACATCCTGCATCCTAGGTTATGCTGAGATCGTCGCAACTATTGGACCTTGGTTCTTGTTTGGTGGTGGATTCATTGGTTGATTCACATTCTAATTTGTAGGTTGGTTCTGATTGTGAATCTGGTTTTGTTCTTGGTTTTGGTTTTGCAGCTACGAAATGTTTCCTTCCTGCCACTTCGTGATTAGCTGCAGATAGTTCTCAACAGTGTGGTCAATGAAGATACAATAAGTACATTATGCTTGCAATTGTGATAAATCTCTCTGATAATGTCCCAGCACCCTGCAATTATAACATTGCACTAGTTTGTGACCTTGTCCTCCTCCTCAACAAAAACCTCCACCTTTTCCTCCTTGAAATCCTCCGCAGAATCCTCCTTGCTGCTGATACTGTGGTTGATTTAATTGATTCTATGGGGTATTCGGTTGTTGCTGGACATACTGCTACAGTTGAGTATACTGGGGCTACTATGGGGACCTCTGCATCTAATTGTACTGTGGTTGTTGCAGAAACTGTGGTTGTGGTACAAACTACACCTGTGATTGTGGATGCGGTACAAATTGCATCTATGGCTATGGTGCAAACTGTGGTTGTGGTGGTGGCTATACCACCTGTGGCTACCACTGTGGTTGCTGCACCATTCGATGGTCTTCTCCCTTCACATAGTACATGTCCATTGTTCTATCCTGCATTAAATCATATGTGTGAAAATCCTTATCTTAATTCCCAATAGACCGAAAAAATGTGCAGAATAAATTTGTTGGCTTCATGACCATATTCTACATATATCCACAATCTTCATGTCAATTACCATAAACTTGGAAGATACGGCACCATGGCATGTCACCATAACTTAATGGGTTTGGCACTTCCGATAATAGATTGTTTCGGAAGTCCAGGTATTGATCCTTATGATTCCCCTCTACACGACATCGAGTACACCAAACTTCCTTGTGATTCTCTTTCCCCTTCTTGATATCTTGTGACTCGAGTGTCATGTTCGCTTTTTTTGTTTGAATCTAGTTCATACCAATTGCATTCTCACCAACAGGCGAATCTTCCAACTTCATCGCAATCTCCAGAGCCTCGCTCTATGTCGCAATATTTTGTTGCATCAATGGTAGTATGATATGAGGTGCTAAAGCCACGATCAACCATTCTTTATGCTGGACATCACTCATCTCAAAGCTGACACTTGCCATTATCATCTTGGATTGCTGATCGAACTCCCAGACAATTTCATTTGGATATTTCTTAATCTCCTTCAATTATGTGATATATTGCGCCTCTGATTTTGGTTTTCTTAATTCTTCAATCAATCCTTTTCTAATTTCATCTAGATTCTTTGCTGAAGTCCCTATAGGAACTTGTACAAAATCATGAACCAATCCAATGCACGACCTCAAAGGGTTATTGCAAATTGGTACTTCTCGACATCATCATTTGGAGTTTGTTTGACAGTCCACACTGCTTCACATAGGAACCGGTATTTCTCGGGATCCTTAGTCCTGTTCTCAAGAAACAGGGCTAACTTCGCATCATCGCCTACCATCCAGGGCCTTCTTCCTACACCCATTGATCTGCTACTATTAGAGTTATGTTGACACATCAGACAAGTCAGTGTCGAACTCGTGTTTATTCCTGAGTGTGGCATAGTGCACGAAGGTGTGGGTACATTGTTGCTCTGGGTCAGTATTTCCTTGGCCTCGGGCATAGCCTAGTCATCTCCTTCGTAGTTGTAGGGTCACTTCATCCCATGTAGTCTTCCTTTGCAGTCTTGCATCTCGGTCACAACAAAACTCTCTCCTATCCTTTGCCTCTTCTCTTGTAGAAACCTTACTCCTCCTCTCGTAAGACCACTTCCTTCCTCAACTTCCCTCATAGTATCATCATAATTTCCATCCATCTACCCCGTATCATTCCATCCAACCCTTGTCTCCATGATACCTGCAACCTTCACACACCAGATTTCTACTCGATGAAGTTCATCTTCAATATTCCTTTTTTGTAGATGAGCATCTTAATAGACAATTTCAAAAACAAAAGAAACCTACCTCTTTGTCCGTTGAAGAACTCCCTTTCCACGTCGTTGTAATGATTAACTGTGTTGACCATGAACCCATTGATGTATGCCTCTAAGATGTTGTCAAGCCAAACTTCAACAACCCTTGATGCTTTGTTTTCTACCTCCTACAGCTATTGGATCAGTTCTAGAGTCCATCTAGTTGGTTTACCTCATTGGAAATTTGTCTTTCGATAGTTCAATTGCGCCAACCACTCATACAAAATGATCGAAAACTAAAAAAAAAATAACTTGTGTAGGTCAGAATATAGGTGCCTCTCTAGCCACTTCTGCGTCATCAAATAATGGTTCTGTTGTTCTTTCTCAACAAATTCCCGTGCCTTTTGGTCAAACCAATAAAAAAAATTGGTCTCGTCGGATACCACAACATGTTCTCCTTCCCTTTGCACTAAGGTCCCGACAATGGAACCATTTGTTGACACAATCCTGTTGACAAGGTTTCACTCTCTGTTGATGCCCAAAACACAACAATATGCCCGAGCACTGGCCCATACATGTATTACCCCATCCAACAACACCTACAGAGCAGATGAAGTCTCACCCAAGGTGTTCAAGGGAGAACGTTAGAACCATGTTTCTGCAGTATGAAGGAGGAATGCGCATCTACTATCGACTCAATGCAACATTGTAACTTAATCGTTTCAGATTACACATCCATTAGTTCATATCATCATTCAGTGGATGATATCAACCTACTTAGATTGCAACATATGCATCGAAGAATAAACATATCTTCTAAGACAACATCATTCATAACAGAGAAGCATCACATCATTCACAGATAATTGCATTCAGATCACAGAAAATAGGAAAACAGAAAGATGGAAAAAAAAAAAAAATTTGTGCAATATCCATCATGTCATATTAACATTCAAATCAAAACATAAGTTATCCAAAGTAGTTCTTCAGTTCACATACATAGGTCAAAGGATCTCAGTTCATACAGAGATCATAGACGTGCCAAAGATATCTCCACAACAAAAGATGTCAACATTCACAATCCTAGATATGCTTGTAGGCTTGCACCTTCACATTGGTGGTCCACTTAAGTCAACTTCCTAACTACTTGGACCAAAATCTACAAAATAATGATCACAATCCACATGATGTGGTCCAAATATATGAAATGTTACCAAAATACATAAAATATAGTTAAGCCACCTTGCACACCGTCCTCCACCTTGAGAAACATCTTTGACTTTGTGCAGCATCCGCGATCCTACGCCGCTAACTTACCTCAAAACTCCCTGCCAACAACTAAAACCGAGTGTGGATAAGGAGAACTAATAAATGGTGGAACACAGGCCAAAATCAAGCTCTAAAACCAAATTTCAACAGCATGACACAATATGCGAGTCTACAACAAAGTGACCTAGAAGCCAATAAGTAGCACTTCCTAGAAATAAAATGACACACTAACCTATGGGGTATAAGTGCAAGCAAAATTCTAGCTACAAGATAGAATCCCCTCATAAATCGTATCATCTACTGGGTGGTCAAATCCACAGTCAAACAATATGAAATGGAAGAAATAGAGGCTAAGAGAATCCCACTACCGAGAGGGACCCCGGGTAAAAAGGCCCTAATAGACTGGAAACTAGGATACCTCATTCATGACACATGTAGGATGTTTTCTTGGAACTTCATCCATTTGGTCCTTGACACCCGATATGGTCCTCAGTGTTAGCACTTAGAAAGTACCCAGGATGTAAAAGGTAGATCCCGAGGTAACCACATAACCACTTTAGATTGTATTTCTGACCTAATACAATCATAGAAGGATATCTTAATATTTACAAATCCTTCTTACTTAGGAATTTCAATCAAAACACTCAGAAGGTCATTTTTTTATAGGAAAAATTTATTTTTAAATATTTGGTAGGGCAGTCATGGAGGAGACCATTGGGAAATGGAGTCAACAATCATATCCAAGTTAGGTTTCAAGAGGTAAGGGTTTAAAACGATCATGTACAAAGGCAGGGTAGACACCATTTCCTCAGTCTTGAGGAATTTGTAAGTTTATTAGAATACAAAGAATGCAGTCCATCAAACAAAGCAACTAGCTAGGGTGAATTCTGTAAAACTTTAGAAGAAATTGTTTTGAAAATGCTTGAAAAATGAACCTAGAGCATGCAAGATTAATTCTATCCCATAAAATAATGTTCAAACATGAAATAAAATAAAAAATAGAGTGGGAAACTTAGAATAACAGTCACACAAGAATATCACTTACTGAATAAAAATATTTCACAAGAATCTCTGCCATAGAAAACCTTCAACATTCCATCTCTACAATTTTATTCATCTTTAGAAAATTGAAACCTATTACAATGAAGAGTCTCTCTTCTCTTAAGAATACAACCCTAAATATATCAAATACATATGTTTTTATATCTAACAACTACATTTATCAGTATTCAATTCAAATTCTAACTTCTTCCATAAAAATAGAATCATGTACAAATAGAAAGACATGTTTAACTAGTTTTTAGGAGTTGGATTTCTGAAAAATAGCTTCAAATATCCACCTTTATATCTAAAATGGTGACAAAAGTGTGAAATATGAGAGAGCTTTTTGTAATTCCACTTGTCCCCAACAAAACCCATGTTTCCATTTTCTCATATTCCCCTCCCTCTTCTCGTAATATTCATTTTAATTTTGATGACTTAGACAATATTTTGAAATTCTAGAAATTTGTCCTGTAAAGATGACTTCAATTCTCCCATACTGTGATACATGTGTAAAACATGAGAGAGGTTATTGTATATCATCCCATTTTGAGGAAGAACATCTCTTGGTTTCTGAAAATTCATCTTCATTCGGCAGAAAACGGTCTTTGAAATTCCTAACTTAAACAGTCATTTCCAGAAAATTTGCCCTTATTACTGTATTTGTGCAATGTGCAAATAACAACATTTGTTCAATATTAACTCTATATTTGTCTTTCGAACTGATTTATAATATTTAGACCCTGCGACCTGGAGATAAATTCAAATGCATTCATCACCTCTGGTTTTGTTATCCTCTACTCTGCAACAAACATTCTTCTTAGTCATTAAAAATAGCATGAATATCATCTAGATTTGCATCATCTTTCAATATTCCATGGTTAACTATTTTATCCAAGAGTTCTCGTCCATAGACAACTTCAAGTATAATGTAAATATTTGTCCTATTTTCAATGCCCTCATATAACTGGATCACACATGGATGCTTGATCAAATTCATGATAAATATTTCCCAAATCATTTGGAGTTTCATCACTTTATTATTTTAAACATGCTGCAATTGATAAAATCAAATTCTGCTCAACTTGAATAGTATTAAACTTAGTTCTTGTATGTCCGTGGAATGAGTTTTAACTGTCAATCCATTTAGTAAATTGAAGTTGTGAAAACACATGTCTCAAGATTCCATTCCATATAAAATTTCGTTGAGACTTTCAAATGTTAAACTTGTTTTTCTTCAATCAGCGAAAATTTTCAAGGTTGTTTATCTATTTGTCAAAACATTACGGTATCAACACGTGTTTTTAATTTCACCACGAGCATGTAAATTTTGCAAATTTTGCAAATTTATTTTTTCTCGCATGTTCACATTATGAAATTTACCTCCGTTGTAGATCTCCTTCACCTGCCCATATGACGGTCCATTTCATCTGTAGTTTAACACCATTTCGCAATGCCTCAAAAAATTAACCTCCTATCTTCTTCTTCATGTGAAATGGTTCTGAACCATGGATGTTTTTTGGTATCCATTTGGACCGTTGATCCTTTTCATTAGAATATTGCCTCTCCTTTTGATGTAAAGATTCAAACTATTTTGCGCTATCAATGTCAACCTTATGCTTTTTCTTTATCTTGTAAATGATCCTTAAAACATGAAAATATCTTGAAAGTCTCCTCATCTTCTATCTGGTGTTGGAAACCAAATTTCAATGCAAATAACTAGCCGATCTGATGTTATGAATCATTTTCAATTGCAAGGTTCGTAGGTAAAACTGTCTCCACACTTACAACCTCCACTGGTGCAACAACCACTCTCTCTAGTAACCGTAGAGGAGCCATCCAAGTGCCCCATGTTGTCAGAAGTCATGGCTCCAAACAGTGGTTCCTCCACTGTATTCTTGCTGAAATAAAAATCGAGGGTTCTTTTGCATCAAATGCTTCCCGTCTTAAAAATGCTACTATGGGAGGAAGGGAAAGATCTGTTGTCTGTTCAAACTTGGTACGTGTTGGCAAGCAACACCCTTCAGAGCATTTTTAACACAAGTAATTTGAAGATTGATAATTTTCAAACAATATTTGTTATATTTGTCTGGATCAAAAAACTCATCAACTCTATTTTGGGATTGTCTTGAGAATCTTTGATTCTTAAGACACTCCTGACATAAAATTACTTGAGTGATTGATTCGGATGGGATGAACATTAGTTATAGCAAAACTTGACTCTTATGATCTTAATTCTTCATTTCTGTCAATCATCAGGAGGGATATAATTACAAAAGATTAGTAGCTCCTATTTTTCCACTCATCACTCATGTTTGATTAAAATTAAATGAATTTATTAATTATTAATCCAAACTAGTTACTGCATGGTGTGATAAATGTAATTATCTGATTCATATGGAAAATCTGGTGAAGCTTCATCACTTCTGAATTATTTATCTTATCTTAGTTGTCATAAGTTTTAAAGTGGATTTAATGTGATCTTCATGAACCCTACTATACTATATGCACATCGCTTATTTCGAATTCATATTTTTGAAATGGGTTAGTATCAGAGTTTGTGATAAAGGTCTAAAGTCACTTTTTAGGTTTTGACATGGTTTGGTCACATTATAACATTATTCTCTAATCAGTTTTGACCTTTACCCTAAGGTAATGGTTATATACTAAGGTAATCCATCATCACCATGTTATGAAATCACAATTAATGCTAAAGTAATGGTGGAGATAGGGTTTTGGTAGTCGTGTTGCTTGATGGTCGCTATCTGTCAATTTTTAATCATGCAAACATCACTTGTAATAACTTGCCTATGTGACTCTCCTACGGCTCATTATGTTTTGGTAAGTTATGTTTGGAACCTCTTTTCTCTGCCAATTCACGTTATGATGAATTTACAGGGGGATTTTCAGAGTTTTGATAGTATAGGGTATTTCGAAGTATTGATGGTAATGCCTAGATTGTTGATGAATCGACTGCATATTGTAATCTATATCTCAAAAACCGTAGAGGTTTGTTTATCTACTACCATGGTTCTAGTGTCTAGGTTTGAACTGATTGGTGATGAGTATATTTATGCTGCTCCTAAGTGTCGAGAGGTCATGTCGAGGTTTGGATGGTTGGAGTTTCTACGAAAGTTTTCTGGTTTTAATATGGTAGTGTCTAAGGCATTCGCAGAGTCATTCAATGGGGTTTGTGCACATGTGGGAGACGTTGAATTGAGGCTGTCTGACAAATTCATTTCTTGCATTAAAGGAAATTTCAACTCAAAATGGGCCTCCAAAAATGAACTGATAAAATAATAGTTAAAATAATAAAATAATATTTATTAATTTTGGAGGAAGAAAAGAAAAAAACTACTTTTTTGTTTGTATTTTTGGCATATCTCCCTGTGTTTTTACTCAAATTTCGATCGGGAGAGCTCATTGGATGCGGAATTAAATTCCACATCCAACAAGTACCCACTCGGCATACTTTTGACGGACCCCACTACCCCAAAAACAAGAAATACCTGAAAAAATGGAATGATGATGTCATCGTTCCATTTTTTCAGGTATTTCTTATTTTTGGGGTAGCGGGGTCCATCAAAAGTATGCCGAGTGGGTACTTGTTGGATGCAGAATTTAACTCTACATCCAAGGAGCTCTCTTGATTGAAATTTGAGTAAAAACACAAGGAGATATGTCAAAAATACAAACAAAAAAGTAGTTTTTTTATGATACCTATCCCCAAATTTATATTAAAAAAGTGTTTAAGACCTATACGGTATTTCAAATTTAAAGCAATTTCATTGGCTAACACATGATGACATGGAATTTGAATAAAAGTTAAAAGGCCCATTTTGAGTTGAAATTTCCTCTAATGCGAGCCATTGGGTTGCCACAAACCTGTGAGAAGTGGTATAAAGGAAAGCATATTAAGAATGACCAGTGGAAATGGTTTCTTACCCCTTCTCATCGACAAACCAAGTTCAAATCCGGCTGCCCCTCTCGATTATTGATGAAGAAATGGTGGGCTCTTTTGGAGCTAATCATCAGCTATGTAACTTGCGAAGGTAGGCTGTCTCAGATGCAATTTTATCACCTTCGGTTGTTGTTGATATTCAAAGGGTACCCTGTCAATATGCCCTTTTTCTTCTTGAACAGTTTGCACAAAATGGCATCCACCTATCAGTCTAATGTTGGGGATAAAAATAGGAGTTTGTTCCACCATGGGTTAATTAAAATTCTTGTGTCTTTTCGATTGGAAGAACTAGGTCAGACCTGGGATTCTTTCCTTGTACGAAATAGGTTTGGTGCTAACGAGGAATGGCCCAAACAGAGGCCTAGGGTTAGACGTAGGTGTGTTAACAATAAAGAGGCTGAGCTTGAAATTGAGGACTCTGGTTCTCAGGATGATTTGGGTGATGAAGGGTTTCAACATGAACAAACCCTAATTCTTGATGATGTAAAAGTTGAGCTAGAAAATAGTGTTGAAACTCCTACTAATAATTCTCAAAGCCGAGTAAAGAAACCCCCAATTCCCATAACCTATAAAAACAAGAATTCTTCTCATTCACAGGTTGATATGAAGCAAATAGAGGCTAAACATCAGACTAGCCGTTCTATAAGCAATTGGGCTATACACAGAAGCACACGCAGTATGATAGTCGCTCTGCTTGCTAAGAGGAATTTGAGTATTGAGGATATCCTTGTTATTGAGGTGAGTGACTCTTCAGATGTTCGACCAAATCCAGCTCCCATAGGACCATCTGTGCTAGATCTTAAATACGTGCCTGACTCTGCAAATGAGGTTGTTGACAGTCAGCAAGTGAATCGTGAGGGTGACAAAGAAATTGATAGAAAGCCTTACCTCACTAAAGAAGTCTAAATAGACATGAATAGAGAATAGAAGGGTCAAACTGATCCAAATCCTCATGCCCGACTGATTTCCTCCCTACAAATAGATTTAAAGGAAGCACAAGTTATACAAACAATTGCCCTGGACGAAATTACAGCTTTAAAAGCTGAATTGATCACCTAGATTGAGAAATGGGATGTATTAACAGGAAAGAAGTTGAAATGCAAAGAACTGATTAAAAGGATTTTGTTAAAGAATCAAAGGTTGAAAATATAGAATAGGATTAATAGGACCAGAGCTGTCAGGTTTAGAGCTAAACTGAATGAAGCTAGGAGAAGTGTACCTATTCGATTCTCAATCGAATCGGCTTTAAAGACCTAATATTTTGTTTTTCTAGTGACTTCTAAATTTTGTCTTTTGTATCTAACATTATGCCTACAGAGGTTTTTGGATAGATCTTTAAAGGTTAGTAATGTTTTGGTTTCATCAGTTTTGGTTTTCAAGTCATGGTCTAAATGATTAAATTGAGATATCTTCAGAATTAAAATTTTGCAGATATCTCACTCATGCTTAATTGATCATCATTAAATATTGCTAAACAACTTTTTTTTAAATATTTACAGGTGTCAAAGAAGCTGTTGGGATAAAACTAGATGTTGGCCTACATTCATGTCTTTTGACTGTGCGTGTCTATTCAATGGAGAATGTTTGGGATATACAACTGATCGATGCTCAGTGATTGCTTCGTTCCTATTTCTAAGCTTCTATTGGCATGGATTATCCAATATGGTGTTACTATTTGGAGAGTATAACGCTGGATTTTCTCCAGTAAGTTAACCTCTTGGCGTATCTTTCTCTCCGGATGGTGTTGTAACAACATGCCTATGATCCTGGTTGTGGTTGAGCCATATTTGGATAAGATTCGGATCTTTCCTAAGGAACAGGATTTCTAGTTAATCAGTTGTAGTCTTTTAGTTTCCCTTATAAGCAAATTTTAAATTGAAGCAAGTGGTTGGAATACTAGAACTTGCAAAGAACAAATACATTTACAGTACTTTATATTATTTTGTATGCTTGTGTTCTTTTGGAACTATTTCTAAAGACTACTAGATTTTGCAGTATTTCTGGAGACATTAGCTAAGTCTGTCAGTTATATCATGTTGTCTTTATGTTTTTTTTCCTGTGTTGAATTTCCTTTTCATATGTATGTATCTTTATATTATACGTGAAAGTTTTTCCTTAATGGATTCTGAACAAAGGATATAGTGTTGAAGTGTGAATGATCCATTGATATATGGTAAAGTAAATGAGTTTCTTCATTATTCTTTTCAACAATTAATTAAAATATTGTTTTATATGAAGTACTAACTGTGTGAATTGACTTTGTTTCATTTATACATTAGTGCCTGAGTATATTTGTCATGCTTCAATACTATGTCAACTTTATTTTGATTACAAGTTTTATTTCATATTTAAATTAATTTATGGTAAAATGTTGTTTTTATTGTAAGTTGATTTAGATCTATTCCTAGTGGTAGTAGGCTTTCCTAACATTACAGGATTACAGATCATTTCTTTTAATAAAACTTGTTATCAGAGTATTTATTCAAGCTCCCAGTTTGGGATAGTTAAAATTGCATTTTAGGTCATTACAGAGCAGGATTAGGAGCTACTATTATTTTTTTGTTCTTAGCTTAAGGTATTTGTTAGCATTAGTTAGTCATTTAGATTAGACCTTTTGATAAGTAGAACTTATCATCTACACCTCAAGAGACTCTCTACCTTGAGAGCACACTTAACAGGTAGAAAGGCCTTTATCCTGTGAGAGACAGTCACACCAAACACACACAAGATTGTAGTAAGTCAAGTGTGTGGGATGTCTTTCTGTAAGTTGGCATAAGGTCAGTTTTTTAGGCCAACAAATGGTGCTAGAAGCAGGGCCTAAGCTTAAAGCTTAATGGCTGATCGATTGCATAGTGCTCCTACCAGTAATCAACCAACTTCCTCCCTCATAAGTTTTGGAACATTGTCTACCCCGCTCTCTACATCACAACCTAAAACTGTAAATAATCCATTTTTAGATACAGTTAGGACCATTATTGAAAGGGACCCTAATGTCTCACCAGTTTCCCCTAAACAGATAATTCAAACTTTAGAGGAATCACGTATAATCTTAACCAGAGCATATTCTCACCAAACAGGGATTCCCTCGATTAATTTCGGATTACGAAGCAAAACTAATTTCCAAACCTTGGCAGTGACTGAGTCAGCTGCTGATTGTTGCCGCCTTTCACACACCTAGGTCACATGGAAGAAATCTTCAAGCCACTCGGTGTGTCCTTGGGGGCAAGTCTCGAGTCAAGGATTTCACGTTGTTCTTGACTCCTCTGTTTAAGCTCAACTCCTAACGAAGCCAAGGGAGGTAGACCCTATTAAGATGCTAAGGATAATTACTTAGTATGGTGATGTTAAACTGAATGAGTGACTTAGGAGTTTGAAATTTAACTATAGACAATCAATGATGACAAGATACAAAAATGAACACACGAAAGCACAATGCTGAGACACAATATATATATAAAGCAAGAAAATAACCAGTGCCTTAGAATGGATTCAAAAAATAGAATCAATGTACTTGCATGTGCTTGGAGTGAAAGTTTTGTAATTGCCTCTTGGTACATTTTAAGTTAAATTTGAGGTGTGAGTTGATTAAAATTAGGCGAAGGGGTGGACTCCAGATATACTCGAGAGTACTTGGAGTATGTCCAAAACTAAACCTTCACGGCTACCCACAAGGAATATGTGGGATGAATGGAGTCTCTGGGGATATTTTTCATAATACACCCATTAGGGTGTGATAGATATCGGTGCCCCGAGGTCACTTTTCAGAAGTTCCCGCTTCCTTTGGGTATTTTTCCACCGTAAAGGTTTGATCTAGGTGTTGGATTTTCACCTGATGGTTTGTCAATTAGGGAGAGTGAGTCCTAATTATTCTAGTCACTCAAATGCTTTTGATACAGCTTGACTGATCAGATGAACTGCAACCAAGTGCAGAGCATACACACTGGAGTTTTGTCAATTTTAGTAAGTTTTAAAATTGGGTGTTCTTGTTAAACAGAAAACCCTCCAGGAACGTCTTTCGATCCAAGTGGATATCAATCTGGTAATCAAGGAGGGGTTAATTTTATAATGCTTACTGAAATAGATATGATAACAAATGAAACATAAAATATGAGCAAACCACAATTTTCTAATTATACTACCACGAACCTTTCTTCACCTTTCGGCTCAAAGGAGGCTCGTGGGGTAAGTATTAAAGTTACTTTGAAAACATTAGAAATGGAATATGGAAATGATTTTATGTCAAAGTATACTACCCTGCAGATTAATACTACTCTAGATAACAAAAAGATGAACGAAAAACAAAAAAAGGACACGGACGCAAACCCCCCCAGGGGGGATGGGGAATGGGCTCGAAAGAGCCTATTCAAAAATTATTTTTATTAATAGTGGTTAAAATATCAGAGAAATGATATAATTACTCTTGATACTTATACAGAGTGAAATCAAGAGCTTACAAAGTGCAAAAATTAAAGGTTTTAGTTAAATTGGAGACCCTTGGGGGGATTTGAACGCTCCTGATGCCACTTTCGAGCAGAAGCTTCCTTTATTTTCTGTCACACCTGATAAAAACCAGAAAGAATATTAGACTAAAATATGTCCAAAATAACTCTGAAATTACCTTTGGGTTAGCTTACTTTTAACCAAAAAAAGTAAGTTGAAAACTAGTTAAAATGGTAAAAAAGGAACCAAGGAAAGCAGAATTTCCTTGGGATCTTGGATTGAATTTTGGGAAGCCAATAATATGTGCAATTTTATTGCAGAATATGAAATTTTAATGTACAACAAATGAAACTACCTTAAAAGCAAGCTACAAATTTTCATTAAAATGCTTGCAAAAATAGGGTAATTTCAGCTCGATCTCTTAAAATGTAACTTTATATGCAAAATGAAACTAAGATATAGAATTAGGAAAGGAAATTACTAAATATATATATATATGTCTAATTTTCTTAATGAGACAGATCTGAGCAATAGGACTCCTTAATAGTAACTAGTTTGAAGAAAATTTAAGATTTTTAAAGGAGGAAAAGGAGAAGAGAAGTGCTTGTTGCTGAAGCAGATCTGCAAAGGAAACTTGGTAGTGAAGTACCAAGGGGCATGATATTAGCAATCGCTGTTGGAAACCAATGGAATCAAACCTAAACCATAGATCTTCCAATCACTGCAAACCTGTAAGCTACACAACAAATCCTGCAAACAGAACCATTAAATCTGAAGATACATATGAGAAGTAGATGATACAGCATGTAAATAATCTTATTTAACATACAGGTATTAGCTCATTCAAACATATGCATAAAAATAGAAGTAAGTAAGCTTACTTACAATGATCTATCCATATGATTTCAATAACCATTCAGGCAGACAACAGTTAAGTGCAAAAAATTGAAAAAATAGCAGTTTCACCTCGAATGTAGCATGATAATGATAATCCACACATTAAAGGTACTCCAAAATTGAGCCTCCAAAGCTTCTCTTTATTTCATCAAATGATGATCAATACACAATTACAATAGCAATCCCTTTAATCCAGCTCTAACTAGCTTGGAAGAGGCTGCTGTGCTTGGATATATACAAAAACCAGGAGATCCAACCCAGGGGGTGCACAAATCCCAAGGAGATAAACCAAATATGATGATGGAGAGTCCATAAATGCCTGATCTGTGTCTAACTGAGCCAGTTCTGAGTCTCACTGAGTGCAATTGTCAATTGGAGAGCTGATCTGACTGACACCTCAACCTGTTTACTGAAGCATCCACCAAAACTCATCCAGATGAGCCAAAACATGTTGAGGAGAGAGGGAAAGAAAAATTACCCATAAAGGATGCTGAAGATCAACTCTGGATCTGATTTGATCACCTCCTTCAGTCAAGGATTTGTCAGATCCAGTCAATCTGGTTCAGATCTGACTGATTTCAATCAAATCGGCTGAGAATCCACTGATCTATGATTTTGGATTTGCTCCATTATTCATCAATTTATTAATTAAAATAATCAATAAATGATTTTTTGGGGCTTTCTAACCCGAGTGATGGAAAATCACTCAAAACTAGGAAATAGTGGGTCCATGGGTTTACATGGTGCTCTTAGCTTGAAAATGAGCACCTACATGACTGAAACTGATTATTTGGCCCAATTTTATTACAAAATAAATTTTTCCAATTAAACTATTAAAAAATAGCCTAAGTTTTGGAAAAAATAAATTTTAATAGAAAAAAAATAAAAAATTAAAAAATTGAAAAAACCTAGGGGGACTTAGACATGTTCATATGACTTGACCATGATGTCTAACATGTTTATACATTAACACATAGACTCTAATAACCTCAATAGGCCTAAATTCCAAGCCGACCACCCCAACATTGGAGGTATGGAGTGAAAAACTCAGAAATTATCAGTCGTTTATTCAACAACCAATAATAACCAAGGGAAAAAACACCCTGGGCTGATCGGATTGACAAATAAAGTCTAAAAGACCAAGTCTTTTATAGGCACTATCATGCTGGAACATTTATTAAAATTCCCTCATGGGGTATGAACATGTGATATAGTACAACAAGCACTTCCCAGAAGTACTTCCAAAGGTCTTCTGAAGTCCGAACAAGTTATCCTTGTCCAGTTCACCAGGATCACTTGATAAAAAACCACTAAGTACAACTTAGGTGGTAACACTGATCTGATTGGAGAAGAACTTCTTGAATCATTAGTAGGGACTCCTGATTATCACCTTAGTAATCTATTAAGAGGAGTAGCTATTCATAACACTTCTCGACGATTGTTATCTACAGGTGGATCTGATCTACCTCCTTCACCTCCTGGATCACCACCAGATAGTCCTCGTGACCGTAAGAACGAGTCTTCATCAGACTCAGAACCTGATCCAGACATGGGTTACCATAATCAGGGTAACCCTAATGCCGATAGACCATGGTTATGACGCGGTGCTGTTGTTGTGCCTAGACTACAGAATAACCTACCAAAACACTCTGATAAACGGCTACCTAAGTTTGACCCAGATGATAAGGGCTTAGCTGAAAATCACATTGACAAGTTCATCTTGGCTATTCAGACTATGAATGTCCAACATGAGGATGTAGTATGTTGACTATTCCCTTTAACTTTCGAAGGAAAGGCTGGAGTTTGGTATTTTTCCTTGACACAAGGATCCATAACAAGTTGGAGTGATTTTAGTCAAGCATTCCTGAACAAGTTTGGTGAAGATAAAACCCCTACTGTGTTAGCACTAGAATTGGATAGGAATAAGATGGAGAGCAAAGAAAGGATAAAGAATTTCAATCAGCATTTTGTTACTCCCCTGAATAAGATACCAATGGCCTCCCAACCCCCAGAAGACATCATAATCAAGAATTATGCTTCAGCCTTACCTAAATACCTGGGTATGTTTGTAAAACAAGCCGGTAAAATCACTTTAGTTGAAACCTTTGATGAAGCAATAAAGGTTGAGAATAATTCATTGGCGTTTGAGCCAGAAAATAATGGAAAAATGATGGTTCCCTTCGTAAATGCAACAAAACTACTGCTAGAACTAACACAAACAAAAAAGACACCCCTTCCTTTGATGTAGAAAAATTACAACAAAAAATTAGGTCTCTTACAAATGAAGTGGTGATATTGAAAAGAAACAATGGGGAGGGTACTTCAAACAGAGGAAATTTCAAGACCCCATACCGGCCATTTACATCCCCAAACGCTAGGCAAAACACTCCTCCTGACATATCAACTAATGAGAAAGTTTTCAATACTATAAGGGTTGTTTATGCCTTTCCTGATTCCTCAACCGATCAAGAGTTAGATGTTGATCATGAATCTTATCAGCCTGAAACCAAAGAGGAAACTTCTGAAGATCCTCTCCTGCTTAATTGCCATTTCTGGGATAGTTCAGCCAAAGAAGGGGAGCCTAGTGATCATGATGTCTTTGTAAACTAGCACACCCATAACAATAGAAGTAAAGGACCTGTAGATCCGTAACCATCATCAGCACCTAAGAACAGTCCTCAACCTTCAAATCAACATCCTGCCACTCAAGGTATAGACCTACAATATGACATCATAGAAGATCTTAAGAAACAGAGGGCTAATATTAGCATGTTTGATCTATTGAAAATTTATCCCATGCCCAGTGGTTCTATACTCTCTAGTTTATCAAACTAATCAACCACTAAAACAAAGAATCAACCCTTTGTACCTTCAGTTAATAACCTTGATCCTACAACTAGTAAAACTAGTAGTAGGTTTTAACAGTAATGTCAAAGCAACTGTGCATGGATGTCTTAGAATAAACCACCAGATGATGTAAAATAACCATAGAATTATCATCGTTGACAACATTATTGACAACAAGGTGAGTGGAAACTTTCTTCCATTCCAAAATACTAGTGTTTTAATTCCTCTCAATGCTCGACATTCATACACTATCCCACATTTGAAAAAGAGGGGCCACTTTTCATGGTTTATATGTGTTATGTGTTTCCACTTATAAAAAGGAATAAAGTAAACACTATACTATCGTGGGCTCCTCCTCATGTGAATTGGTGCTTAGGTTTCAATTTGCTAAACTTTGGTCTCATG
Organism: Pseudotsuga menziesii; assembly: GCA_001517045.1. Lineage (NCBI taxonomy): Eukaryota > Viridiplantae > Streptophyta > Pinopsida > Pinales > Pinaceae > Pseudotsuga > Pseudotsuga menziesii. The sequence goes on along the minus strand of LPNX010485075.1, from coordinate 253,907 downwards.
GCTAACTTAACTTGTGTTTATATATAGGTGTATAGTCGGCTTTCAAAATAGCTCTCGGTGTTGAGCTAGAACATAGTCCAATTTTTTTAATAAAATAAACTTTAAAATTTAAGGCCAATCATATAAATCAAATTTTCTTTTGCTTAAAAGCCAAAAATCTAAAAGAGTATTAACATCCTTTTTGGCCCCATTATGAAATTTTCTCTCTCTTTTTACCCAAAAATTCTCCAAGCCCATTCTTTTTTGCAAAACATGGGAAACTTTGACAAATGACCAAGCAAACAAACCTAGAGCTGCCAAATTTCCAATGAGAGTTTGAAATTTAGAAATTGACAACATGAACTCCCACAAAAAATAAATTAGTGCTAAGAATTGGCTCCAATTCGGGATGCTATCCTCCCTGCGAGGTCCCAAAGAACCCCATAGACCAAGTGCCTAATTGATTGGGCTACTCCTAAACTTTTCTGAAACCCTTAAACTATTATGACCCGTAGCCATCCACTAAAACCATCCTGCAAACAAACCCCACTTTGTAATGTGTAACCTGTAAACGGTCACCCATCCATCCTCTGAATACTGAAACCAACTGTAACCCGCAAATTGAACTTGAAAATAAACTGAACTCATACTGAAATCAAACTGAAAAACTACTGAAAATAAATTTTCACCATGTCGATCTTTTTCACACCTACCTACCCTACTTTACCGAGAACAAATGACCAAAAAAGTAAATTTTGATTTCCAATGAAGCTAATCAAATAACTGATCCAATAATTTAGCTTCCTCATCATGCTTAATCAAACTCAGAACTAAAGAACATAATGACAAAAAGTTGTGATAAAAGACTTGACCTTTATTGCAAACACATAACCCACCATTCTGACTCCAAAGTTTCTCCATATATTCAGCTACTGGATCATAAAATACCTGACGACCTTCAAATTTTTATGTCATTTGTTTGCCATGACAAGGCTGCTTAAACTGTAACTTCTCTAGCACCCTGTCAAATTGATATTCAAAAGAACCATGCAAGGAATGATCATGACAATTTGTAAATGAGACATCAACTTCTTCATTCAAAATCTCAGAATTTAAAACTTGATTCTTTCCAAGTGTTTCAAAGGAAATACAATTATGTTCTTTAATAGAATCAAGCAAAATAATTTCTTCTTGACATACATTAGAGGAAATTTCACGTCAAAATGGGCCTCCTAAAAAAAATTAATAAAATAATACTCAAAATAATAAAATAATATTTATTAATTTTGGAGGAAGAAAAGAAAAAACTATTTTTTTGTTTGTATTTCGACATATCTCCCCATGTTTTTACTCAAATTTTGATCGGGAGAACTCGATGGATGTGGAATTAAATTCTACATCCAATGAGTACCCACTCAACATTCTTTTGATGGACCCTGCTACCCCAAAAACAAGAAATACCTGAAAAAAGCGTGATCATGATGTCATCATCACATTTTTCAGGTATTTCTTGTTTTTTGGGTAGCGAGGTCTATCAAAAGTATGCCAAGTGGGTACTCGTTGGATGTGGAATTTAATTCTGCATCCAACGAGCTCTCCCGATCGAAATTTGAGTAAAAAAATGGGGAGATATGTCGAAAATACAAAAAAAACATGTAGCTTTTTTTATGATACCTATCCCTAAATTTATATTAAAAAAGTGTTTAAGACCTATACGATATTTCAAATTTAAAGCAATTTCATTGGCTAACACATGATGACATGGAATTTGAGTTAAAGTTAAAAGGCCCATTTTGAGTTGAAATTTCCTCTAATGAACATTCTGAATTTGAAGAACATGAAGAAACCTTCCATTTATAACCTTCCTCCTTTTCTTAGTGATTCAATTCCTCATCACAAACTGCTGGTTTTTTCACATGCTGAGATTGATTGTATGGTTATTCATCCTTCTCATCATCCATAAGAAAAGAGGGCTTTGTATGTTCATGTAAATCTTCGGGTGAAATTTGAATTTGATAAACACATAAAGTTCTTTCTTCAACCCTTATTTCAAGGTATGATTCCTCTTTACTTACATTTTTAGAAAATTAACATGTGGAAGGACTATAAGACTGAAATTTTATAGAATTAGAATTCTCTATATAATCAACCACATAAGTATTATAACTTTGAATAAATTTCTGCTACGAAAGGGTATTTTCTATTGGAAATGGGAAGTCTCTTCTTGTAACAAAAATTCAGAAGTTAAATAATATGAGGAAGGATTTGATTGTTAGTTCCAAATTACTTCTTGGTCACACAAATATTGATAAAACTGCTACAAATTATCATCATTTTCAGGAAAAGAAATGTAGCTTGTTGAATCTGAATTTTGGGTTGTGTCTCTTTCATTCAAGGAAGACATTATCAACTGCTAGGAATTTTCTTGAATGCCAAGGAAGCTAGTTTGTATTTATTTTTTATGAAATGAATATTCATTAAAATTTCTAAAATCTCTTCATTCTTGAACTCATAATCACCATACATGTTCTCCAAATCTTCAATGAAACCTTTAACATGCATGCAACAATCTTGAACTAGCAGTAAGGAAGGGTATTGATCTTTAAAATGTTCATGAAATACTGTATGAAAATCTATAAGGGAACATACAATTTTTGATGGTAATCCATCATACCATGACCTTGCATCACCTTCCAAACTAACCATGAACATTTTCATTAAAGAGTCCTCATGCAATTTACTCTCATATTATGTATATGCATATGAAATCTAACCAAATGAAAGGAAACATAATTATTCTTTTGATCTTTGAAATTTAGAAGACAAGTTTTCCAATATACATTAGGTATTTGATTCAGAAAACCAAGAATGTGATCACAATTCAAAGGAGCATATATTGCAAATAAATAAATCATCTTGACTAATTAAGAAACTGAATCAACTCTTCAAACTTTGCAACCTTTTGACAATGGAGTCTCCATAGGAAATTCTAAAAATTGGATTCTCCTAGTGAAAGATGTACAACCTTCTTAATGTTTGATCATTTTTACCATCAATATTCAAATATGAAACTCTGTCGTTCATACCTAGGGAATATTTGAACCCTCCGCCCTGGCAATAGTGCCCATATGTTAGCACTCAGAAAGTACCCAAGCCATGAAAGTTAGATCCTGAGGTAACCACAAAACTAATTTAGATTGTATTTCTAGCCTAATACAATCAGAGAGGGATCTATCAATATTTACAAAGGATTCTTACTCAGGATGTTCAATCAAAACACTCAAAAGGTCAGTTTTTGATAGGAAAAATTTGTTTTTAAATATTTGGTAGGACAGTCGTGGAGGATACCATTGGGAAATGGAGTCAACAATCAAATCCAAGTTAGGTTGCAAGAGGTATGGTTTTTAAAGGATCATGGACAAAGGTAGGGTATACACCATTTCCTCAGTCTTGAGGCATTTGCAGTTTGATTAGAAGACAAAGAAGGCAGTCCATCAAATAGAGCACCTAGCTAGGGTGAATTCTGTAAAACATTAGAAGAAATTGTTTTGAAAATGCTTGAACAATGAACCTATAGCCTGCAAGATGAATTCTACCCCATAAATTGATGTCAAACATGAATGAAAATAAAAATGGAGTGGGAAACTAAGAAAAACACTCACTCAAGAATATCACTTACTGAAGAAAAAGATGGCACAAGAATTTCTGCCATAGAAAACCTTCAACATTCCATCTCTGCAATTTTATTCATATTCAAAAAATTGAAACCTATTACAATGAAGAGGCTCTATGCTCTTGAAAATCCAACCTTAAATATATAAAATACATATGTTTTTATAGCAAACAACTACATCTATCAGTATTCAATTGGAATTCTATCTGCCTCCCTAACAATATAATCAGTTACAAACAAAAATACAAGTTTAACTAGTTCTTAGGAAGAAGATTCCTTAAAAATAGGCTTAAAATCCCCACCTGTATATATACAATGGCGAAAATTGTGTGACATATAATAGAGGGTTTTTTAATTCCACGCTTCCCCAAATTTCTCTCTTTTTACCCAAAAAGTCTCCAAGCCCATTATTCTTTGAAAAAAATGGGAAACTTTGACAAATGACCAAGCGAAAAAACCTGGAGCTGCCAAATTGCCAATGAGAGTTTGAAATTTAGAAATTGACAACACCAACTCCCACAAAAAATAAATTAGTGCTAACACATGAAATGCATGAGGATGACCATTAAGGATCAGCGTTCAGTGCAGAATGGAGTGCGGTATTCCACCCTGACTTCCAGAACCCCTTTGGTGTGGCTTACTAATGTAGAGCGGGGGGCCTCCTGAAAAAATGGTTGTGACAGGGTCAATAAGTGCTAGATAATTTTGGTACCCTAGAGCACAATAACTATGTCTCATATGTAAGGGACAAAGGGGTGTTATTTGGATGCCTGTCCGTAGTGTCCTAACTTAACTACAATATTGTTTTGGTCCTCAAATGAGGTTACACTGTTGGTTGAGTTAAGTTAAATTTCAGGCTCGCTTGGGGTCATGAACCAATAATTTTACTTTAGGGTGTGAGATGTGTGCACAAGTGATGTGTAATGTATAAACTCGAGCGATCTCACTGCTGAGATGTAAATGCAAAAAAATAAATAACAGTAAATATTTTTCAAAACAAGTAATTCTTCCATAAAATAAAATGTACACAAGTAAATGAATGCATAAGGAACTTAACAAGATGGAGAAAACACACTGTGGGTCTCAACTACCAATCTCGACTAAGGGGGATCACATATAAGGGAAATAGGACCACAAAACAAACTAGGGCTTGTAAGCAATGTTACACCTGAAAATTCCATAGTTTCTTGTTTTGCTTTCACATATCCCAACCTGATATTCCCTTGACATCCCTTTTACATCCAAGGGAAGGTTGGCGCTTTTTCCCAATTCTGATAGAGAATCGACGGTGCTCTGTCTAGTGGATTAAATTGTGTCAGTCCCTCTTTGTCTTTTGGAAATAGTCTCCGTTGGCACTTCTCCTTATTGAGCAACAAGCCTCGATGATTTTTCACCTAAAACCAAGTGTGTCGATCATACAAAAACATGAAAAAAGAATGTTCTAGAATATTCCTTATGAAAGATTCCATGGATTCAGTTCCTACTAGATAGGGAGATGTGGCATTTGCCTTCCTCACCTATTGGGATTGTCTACTATCCACTTCCCAAGTGAATCTCATGAGAATTGGCCTATAAATGAAGCCTCCATGGAGTGAGTGAGGGGAGGCCAAAGAAAGCACCCTTATGCTGTTGGATTGAGAGTTGGTTAGAGGCAAGATAGAGTGAGCTTGTATGTGAAGAGATTTTCATAGGTGTGAAGGATTGTAGATCTGTTGTAGAGGATAAAGCCATCAACATCAAGGCTTGGTTGTAACTTTACTCTCTTTTTCTATTAATACAAAAGTGTTCCCATTTCACATATTTAATGTGTTTTAATCTCAGTTAAATATTGTTGGATTCCTTGATCATTGACATAGGTAATTGGTTTGGCATGATGCTCTCACTTTGTGTTTCTGTATTTTGATATATTTTGCAGGAATTGAGCATTGCAAGGACTTTTTAGAACAAAGACAAAGAGGACTTGGATATGAGGTATGCTTTTAGTTTCATGTTATTCAAACTTATTATTTAGGGGAAGGATATGCTAATGTGCTCTTTTTTTCTACACTTGTGTCTTACATGGTAGAGGAAAAACTGTTGTTCGTAAGATGTGTAAAATTCCTGATAACAAAACTGGTGACTGATAATAAATCACCCAACCCTGATGCTTATTTAAAAGGTAATATAAAGGTAAAATATCCTTGCTTAATCTGTGGAGGTGATCATTTCACCAAGGAATGTCCTGATCGTGAGGAAGTTAACAAGTTTTTGAAAAATTCACCCACTCGATCAGTTCTCAATACCCTTTCCATACACAACAACAATTGATCGATCATCAATATTTGCATGGCCCTTCTTCATCTATTGATGAAGTTAAAATGATGTCCAGTGAAATGATTCACTTAAATATAAGAGCACATAGTTATGACCCCCTTCCAGAGAAGAAGCCTAATGAAATTGTGTCTGAAACCCTCATCTTCCACACCTCCTCTTAATAATGGTATTCATATTGAAAAACCTATACCCAAGGAAATTTTTCTCCTACCCAAGAGTACACTTCGCAAAGTCGTTATTAATCATAACGCACGTGCTGCCCAATACTACAACGTTGTTGAAGACTTTCCCCATGTCGCATGTGCTATGTCAGCCCTAGAAGTACTCCAAACTTGTCCCACCCAATGAAAAAAAATTGCTCACGGCACTTGGAGCTATGGATCCTGAGAACAGTAACATCATCGCTTTCAAACTGGATGATTTTAAAACGAGTCTCTCACATTAATTGGATTTCTAGATAACCACTAATATTTTTGGGAAGCATATCTGTTGTACCATTTTGGACAAGGGAACCTCTACTTTGGTCATGTCTCTATCTTGTTGGAGAGCCATTAGTTCTCTTGAGATCAATCATTCACCTACCACTCTCAAGGATTTTTATGGTCATGGATGCTAACCCTATGGATTACTACTTGCTATCTAGGTTGAACTGGGGGGGGAAATCAGTTTCCATCCACATTGAATTCGTTGGCGCTCCTTTGTACTACAACCTACTCCTAGGTATTAATTGGTTTTATGCTATGTAAATTATAGCATAAACCATTTTTTGGATCATCCAGTTCCCATTCCAAGGAATGATTGTCACTATAGATCAGTTAGATTTCATCACCCCTAATGCTATTTCCAATTATGCAAACATTGTTCCGCTTCTGACTACTCCACAATATCAGAATATCAAAGTAGGTCTTCTTAAATACTCTTCACTCATGGGAGTCTTTCCATTGTTAAACCTTCCTCTTGCTTTACAAACTGCATCCATTAATATGATCTCTACTTCTTCTATAGACAAAGGAAAATCGATTGTTGAATTAGCATCACTTAATCCTTTCGAAGAATTCTATAATGCAATAGAATACACCAGTGACCCTACCATCAACGATCACTTGTTGGTGGCCTCATATTTTTATCACCTACCATATTGTCTAGACAACCCCCCATCTCTATATTATCTTTCACATACACTTCCTACAGATGAATCTATTATGGAAGTTATGTCGCTAGAAGTGATGCCTTAGAAAGATCATCACCATTGATATTCTTTCCTTCCCCCTTGCCATGTGGTAGAGGAGCACTTCACATCAGTGGTTTTGTATGATGTATTCACGGACCCTCAGTGTCTGATCCTCACTCATGATGTTGAGTCTGAGGGAAATCTATGAAATATTACCAAAACTATGCCCATGGATATCTCAGTGAAACCTGGTATTTCAGAGCATATTCAAATAGGTCAGAATTCTTTGCCTTCCGAGGTTCAGTTATATATGACATTATTTAATGTATTTTGAGATGTTTTCGCTTGGACACATGAGGAAATTCCAGGGATTGATCCATCCATTGTTGTTCATGAGATCAAAACCTACACTGGTGCCAAGCCAGTCCACCAAAAATTACGCCAGGTTCATCGACGAAAAGCTGCAGCAATTAAGGAGGAGGTTGAAAAACTTCTGAGGGTTGGTTTCATTTACCCCATTCCTTTAACTGAATGGGTGTACATTATAGTTCCTATGAAAAAAAATCAGGGAACTATTAGGGTTTGCATCGACTTTAGGGACTTGAATCGAGCTTGTTCAAAAGGCAATTTTCCCACTCCCTATATTGATCAAATAATCGATAATTGTGCCGAAAGAGCCATCTTTTTATTCATGGATGGATTTTCTGTCTATAATTGGATTGAGATTCTCCCTTTAGACCAACATAAGATGGCTTTCACTTTCCCATGGGGGACCTTTGCCTACCGAAAATAACCTTTTGGCTTGAAAAATGCTTGTGCTACATTTCAATGCGCCATGTTGAATGCATTTCATGATATCAAACATGTTGAGGAACCCTATCTCAATGATTTTCTTGCTCATTCTAAGTAGTGGTACCTTCATGTCGATCATCTGAGAGCTATTTTTCTTAGACGTAATCATTTCAATATTTGTTTGAGCCCCCACAAATGTGTTTTATGTGTCGAAACTGGCAGACTTCTTGGTTTCATCGTGTCTAAGGATGGAATCCGTATTGATCCTTTGAATATCAAAGCCATATTAGGCCTACCTACTCCTATGAATATAATAGAGCTCCAAATTTTGCAAGGGAAGGAAAAATTTCTACGTCGTTTTGTCTGCAATTACGTAGAAAGGACACGTGGTTTCATGATATTGCTTAAAAAGGATACACCCTTTTTTTAGGATGATTTTACGCAACACACATTTGACAATCTCAAACATGCTCTTACCCATGCATCTATGTTGCAACCACCTGATTACACCAAGTATTATTCCCTATACATGGATGCAACCTTGTCAAGTATAGGCACGGTCCTAGTTAAAATAGATGAACAAAACCAAGAACATGTGATCTACTATGCTAGTAAGAGTCTTTTAGACTCTGAAACCCAATACTCACATGTGGAGAAACTTGCTCTGGCCATGGTTATCGTGGTCCAGAAGTTTTGTCACCATATTTTTCTTCGCACTACCACTGTTTATGCTGACTCTAACCCCATGTACTATGTTTTGACATGTCAGGTACTTGGGGGAAAATACTCACGATGGATTTGAGTTGGAGTTTGCAAAAACTACTTCTAAGAAATCCCTTATTTTTACTGAGCTTATATGTGACCTTCCCCGTACTACGGAGATTACAAAGCCCATCGACTCATTAATTGATGAATCATTGTTTCTCATTAGTATGACTGATCCATGGTATGGAGACATCATTTTGTATCTCTAGACTCTACGATATGATCCCACCGCTACTCACAAAGAACGTCATCATATCTTCCACCAGGATAAATATTGTCTCATTATGAATGATACCTTATATTGTCATGGCATAGATTCCATATTATGAATTTTTCTTACACATGAAGAAGCTGAAATCGTCCTGAATGATTTCCATGATGGAGCATGTTGTGGCCATCTCTCTGGGTTGGCTACTTCCCAAAGGATCTTGCGTGCAGGATATTTCTGGCCTTGAATTTTCAAATATTGTATTGAAATGGTCAATAAATCCCCACCATGTCAATGTACACCATGAAGAAGTGCACTCATCCAACTCCACTCCATCCTGTCGTCGCACTTGGCCATTTTATGAAATGGGGCATAGACATTGTGCATTGTAGGCCTACCTCAGTCGAGGGGCATGGCTACATTATTGTCCCTGTGGACTATTTTACCAATGGGATAAGGCTATGCCCACATATGCTAAAGATGGGAAAATAGCTGCATTATTTTTTGTTTAACCATATCATCGCTAGGTTCAGGATTCCTAAGGCCATTGTGACCAATCATGGGTCACACTTTCAGAACAAAATGAAGGCAGAACTTAGTACAAGGTTAGGGTTTGTCCATGACAACTCTATGCCCTACTACCCTCAAGCCAATGGCCAAGTTGAAGAGATAAATAAAGTGTTTAAAACTATGCTTCAATGAATGGTAGGGTAGGCCAAATCAAACTGGCGCTTGTAACTATTTTATGAACTTTGGGCCTATAGGACCACTGTAAAGACTTCCACCGGTTTCACTCCTTTTCAATTGGTATTTGGGTTGGAAGCAAATATCATGATAGAATGCAATATTCCTTCTCTAAAGCTCGTTGTAGAAATTCTTCCTAACACCACCATAGAAGAGGAATGATTTCTATATCTGAATAAGCTTGATGAAACTTGCCACAATGGTGCCTTAGAAAATGAGGCACACAAATGGTGGATTAAATTTCAAGATGATAGATCCATCCAACCCCACTCTTTCAATGAATGAGATCAGGTCTTAACATATGATCAGAAGCACGATAATCTTAGGGTAGGTAAATTCGAATATATGTGGCACGGGCCTTACATTATCAGTTGCTTTTTGGAAAATGGGGCATATGAGTTAGTTGATTACGATGGGGTATCCTTAGGTGAGCCTCACAATGGGATCTACTTTAAAATATACCATGACTAGGTCATCTAGCATAGGTTCTTTGTAAATATTGTTTATAGATTATTGTGTGTCTTGATTTGAAAAGTGTGGTTTCTTGTGTAATTCAAGATGTGTTTCTCAAACCCTACTTATGCATGTCCTATGTCTAATGGACAGATGACCACTTTTACTGGGTTCGTGGATGGTTCTAATCATTACACATTGAATCTTGCATCAACAACTTAGGTACTATACTGGGCCTATAAGTGATTTGGTGAGTTCAGAGGGTGTTTGTTTAGGTCCCTCCACCAACAATCTAGCAGAATATCATGTAGTAATTGGATTGTTGACGGAATCCCTAGCTTGCAATATAAGGGAAATTAGGGTTTACTGAGACTCTGAGCTAGTTGTTTAGCAACTTAACTGGGTCTACACCATCTGAAACCCTCTACTTCTTCGTACACTTCGAAGGGTTATCCTTCTTGGAAAGGTCTTTTGAGCAGGTTACGTATCAACACATCCCGAGAAATTTGAATGCTATGGTGGATTCCTTAGATAATTATGTCTTAGACTAGTATATTTCTCATAATTTAAAGTCCATTATAACATAAAAACATACATGTAAATTCCTAAGTAGGAATACATTTCACACGTCACACTTTTTGCACACATAATTGTAAATAGAGTTTGTCATATATATAAAAACTGTAAAACTGAGATACAAAATTGGGTTGAAGCATCAAGCTTTTAGTGCCCTCAAATTTTAGGAATGTCATGAGTTCAAAATATACAGATATAGGGAAAAAATCTGAAGCTTCGAAGCTTTCAGTAGGGATACATATACAAAAATAAAAGTCTCTGTAGACTAGTCATCATGCTCATGCTCATGGAAACAAATGATGGCTTGCGCTACCCTACGGAGTAGCCTGGAAAATATCCCTAAGACTCTCGCAGTGTGACGTGGGTAATGCTTAGGCAGTTGATAAGTTGTAATATCAAGAATCCCCATAGTCAAACGTTGCATGTTCTCCTATAGATATCCAATCTCCTCATCTTCCTCGGAGTGATAAGACACCATATCCCTAACTCTTTCCATCCTATCAATAGGTGACATCCCAGCTAGATGGATAGGTCCATGTCTACATCAAACATTTTCACTGTATCAGTATTACAAAATAAAAATTAAATAAAATTGAAAAATTAAAAACATGATGGATAGTGTCTTTCTCACCTTTGTCATCCCACTCCTCATCCTTAGGTAGGAGAAGTTCCAAATCCTCGCGAAAATCAGCCCCCTCATAGGCATAATCCTTAATTATAAGTAGTTGGCCTCTCAACCAATGAAAGAAGGATGATCCGTAGAAAATCTTGGGACTCCTTCCACCATGACAGGCCATAACATAAACCCACTTGAGCATCCTAGGATCCTCAGGATCATTTCTGCTCACAGTCACCTTGGGCCTCATGTGAGGTACCCACTAGAAGATGAAGGAAGCTACCAAAAATCCATATCCAAATTGTTTGAGCTGCCCCCACTTTCCCTTTTTTAGTTGATCCTTGAGGCTAACCAACATTCCCTCACACCGGTTAAAAATTGTAGGCTCCATACACTCTAGGGCATACAACATGTGTGCCCTAGTAGTCAAGTGGGTGGACCTAGTTTCGACAACCTTCCCGATGGTATAGACTATCATCCTTAGAGGACGATCCAATATTTGTTGGATGCAAAGTTTCTTAGATGGGGGTTGTGTCCCCAATGCACAGTATCAGTAAATTATGTCATCCAAGGAAAGTTCACCACCTCGTGTTCCAGATAAGACTATTGGTCTCCCCATCTAGGACAATCTAGTTAAGAAGTATATATCCTCGATGTCTATGGTCAAGGTATGGGTCCCTACAACAAAATATTGCTACTCAAGGTCCCACATGGCAATATTTTACTCCAAAAGGTGGATGTATGTCTTCATGATTGGTACTTGAAATACTTCAGTAACCTATAGTTATTTAGGGCCTCTACTGTGGCACGATCACTAACAGCTTGGAATTCCATTGTTTCATGCTCATGCTCTTTCCATATGACCATGATGTGAGCATTGTTTTGCACTTGCAAGACATCCAAAACATGTATTAGAAATCATTTCATGGCCAAAAGGAAGCATAAAAAATTATGTTTTTCAAACGGAAAAGAAAAACAAAATTGATTTTTTGGGTAGGAAGCATAGTTTTTTGCAAAAACCTATCATGTGACACTTTTTTCCTTCGTTCACAGAGCACTCGGCGCTTCTTCTAGTTGTAGACAAAGCACCTACGGTGCCTCTATTGAAACGTATGCAAAGTGTTGAGTGTCGACACCTCTTTCGGTTGTGGACAGAGCACCTACGACGCATATGTCCAAGCCCGACATAGCGTCATCATGCTCACAGGAAGAAAAAAGAAATTTTCCACAGTGCACGTTTGTGGCCTCTAAAATGCCTAAAAACCCTTAACTTCTAGTCAAAAACTCTCTCCATACGAAGTAAAAACATTCTATTTATGTTTCAAACCAAAAAATTACCTTGGGCATGAAAGGAAATGGTTAAAACATTTACCTCTTCCAAGCAATTGGGCAAACGGTGGGCTGAAAGCACTTGCAATCACAAATGGAAGCGCTTCTCCTTTCACTCCAACTCCCAACTCTCTAAATGGAAAAGTGGAAATGGTAAAAACCTTTTACTACCACCTTCTATTTATGGTAATTTTGGAATTTTTTGTTATTTCATTGCAATTTAATTATTTTCGAAATCCAAAGTTACTTTAATAAAGTGGGGTTTTTACTACTTGTTTTATATAGTTTTAATGGAATTGGCTTTAATGTGTCTTTCAGCTTCCAGGTCAAAATTTATATGGATCATGGCTATGAATTAAGCTCTTTTTGTCTTTTTCAAGCTTAGAGTGAGAAAGAAAAAGTACCGAGCGTCTTTCTACACTTTTCACCTGCTCGTTAAACAACCAGTAAAAGAGTGTCAAGTCCACTTTACCGCTTTTTTAGACTAGTAAAAACTAGATTATGAAAAAGGAAACCCATTACCGAGTTATATTTAAGCTATTTTCACTATCCATAAAACACAAAAATATTGCCAAGTGAACTTGTTACGTTCACGCTTGTAAAAGTATCAGAATGATTGACTGATCAGTGGTAGGTTATCACTTTTTCATATTGATCAGGGCTATTTATGAAAAAATGACCGATTGTAGTCTCCTTGTGTATTCAATCATACTCTCTAAACATGAACGATACTGATTTCTCTTTCATCGGACTCGTAAAAATTAAACGAAGGAAGTCCTTATTCGGGAATGAACCCCTCCTTTCTCAGGTTCGTAAAACGTATGAGAATGGACTCATCGCTTGATGAGCTACAACGAGTGTTTGTTACCCTCTTTGGACTCATAAAAATGAAAAGAGGCAGTCATCCTTGAAGATGGGAAAATTAAGGGAAAGGATAATTTTTTTCATTTGTATTAATGGCAATTTTTCAGTCCACCTTTGAACATGGCACTTGTCTGCATTTTCATGTCTGAACAGTTGGGTAATCAGCTTGTCTCTGAGTTGATCCACTTTTGTGAGTCACCTGACTCCTTTGAGTCAATTCAAAGAATACTATGTCATATTCCTTACATTACAACCGGTTTCAGTCTTTTCAATTCAATGCTACCAAGTCATTTGTTGTGCCACAAATTGTTGAAAGGATGTCTCATCAGTAAATTTACCTATCCATAAAGTTAGTCATGCTTGAGTCAGTTTCATCACTTCAAATAAAATCTTGTTCCATGTTTCGTGTCATGGATGGGGGAATCAACATGGCCCTCCTTTGACAAGTCTATTCCTGTCGACTTTAGCTCATCATCTGAGAATTATACCTAGAAACTTAGTCAAGTACCTTGAAGCCTGCATGCCTCAATGGCAGGTTTCCTCTCTTTCGACAATAGGTTTTCATCAATGACCTCTGATTGAAAGGTTATATCAAGTGTTCGAATTCAAAAACATCTTTCACACTTGGGAGAATGTACTGGGATACCTTGGGGATCATTGACATTAATGATGATTTCCCTCGCACTTGTTAACAGTATACATCAATGACTGGTAATCAAGTGGTTTCTTCCAGGTTTGACGTCAAAACATCCATTCACATGGTTAGATCCTGTCAGTTGAGATTGGAATGAATAACCTAAGAAATTAGGCTTCATCACCATGGTTTCATATCCTTAGGTTGCATTTGAAGATCAGTTAAAGTATTGAAACGGATCCACATTGTATGTTTAGTGGTTGTGTTCAATATTTGAGGTCGGGTAACATGGATCTACCTTGTATGTTCCATAGCCATGTTCCATCTCTTACATCAGTTATTCATGGATCTATGGTGTATTTTTGGTATCCATGACATGGTCATCATCATGGATCAGCAGTGTATTGGTCCGCAGCCGTGATTGAGTCAGATAAGCCAGTTGTCATTTATAAGATCATCTCTCATTGCCTATATAACATATTGATATCTTGCAAACTATTTCACCTATCACTTTATTCTATCCTCATACTTTGGGGGGCATTCTATTGCACCTGAAAATTCCACAGTTGCCTGTTTTCCTTTCAGAGAGCCCATCCTGAGATTTCCTTGACATCCTTTTTCTATCCAAGGGAAGGTCGGTGCTTTTTCCCAATTATGATAGAGCATTGATGGTGCTCTGTCTAGTGGAGTAAACTACGTCGGTCCCTATTTGTGTTTTTATAGTAGGAATTGTCGGCACTTCTCCTTGTTTAGCAATAAGTGCCGACGCTTTTTCACCTAAAACCAAGTGCACTAATCATCCCAAAACATGAAAAACCAAAGTTCTAGAAGGTTCCTACTAAATAGGGAGAGGTGGAATTCACCTTCCTCACCTGTTGGGATTGTATCCTATCCACTTCCCAACTGAATCTCATGAGAATTGGCCTATAAATGAAGCCTCCATATATTGAGTGAGGAGAGGCTAAAGAAAGAACCCTTATGCAATTGGATTGAGAACTGGTTAGAGGCAAGATAGAGTGAGTTTGTATGTGAATATATTGTCATAGGTTTGAAGGATTGTAGATCTGTTGTAGAGGATAAAACCATCAACATCAAGGCTTGGTTGTAAATTTACTCTCCTTTTATATTAATACAAAAGTGTTCACCTTTCCCATATTTAATGTGTTTTAATCTCAGTTAAATATTGTTGGATTCCTTGATCACTGACATAGGTAATTGGTTTGTCATGATGATCTCACTTTGTGTTTCTGTCTTTTGATCTATTTTGCAGGAATTGAGCATTGCAAGGACTTTTTAGAACAAAGACAAAGAGGATTTGGAGCTGAGGTATGATTTTAGTTTCATGTTATTGAAACTGATTATTTAGGGGAAGGATATGCTGATTTTCTCTTTTATTCTACACTTGTGTCTTACAGGGTAGAGGAACATATCTTGTCCACAAGAGGTGTAAAATTATTGATAACAAGCAATAAGATATGGAAGGAAGTAGTCAGGGAAGAGGTAGAACACATGCAAGGGGTCTAGAAAGGGCCTCAAACATCTCAAAGGACAGAAGAAAAATGTAGATCACACCTTTTGGTGGAATAGGTGCGGTTGGGGTCACAAATAACTCTAAAACAATCCTAACTGGGCTAGGAAATCAACATAAATATTCAACTCACATAAAACAAGGGTTTCTGCACTACAGGTCACACAAAAATGGTCACTATAGCAACCGAGATCACTCTGGAATCCTGAAAAAGTGTAATTTTGAGTTTTGGTCTAGGTCACACTTATGAACGCAAAAGGAGAGCCCTAGGTCGTGCTTATTTGGAAAAATAGTGCGACCTGGGTCACAAATTTCTGCTATATAGGTGTGATCTAGCCGTAATAGAGGGTTTTTTAAGGAAAATATGTCGGATTAGGCCGGGGAGGCAAGCACTACGACAGGACTGGTTCATATCTTCCACAAGGGAGTCAAATATATGATGGTTGAGAGTACCCAAGTAGAATAAACCTGTCAAAACACCTACAAAACCAAAGATCCAAGGGGATTTTGATAATGGATTCACCAAAACTGTAGTGGGGATTTCTCCCCTACTATGTACAAAATCACCTACCCTAGATCATCAGGATCTAAGGGTAGATTTCATGGTGCATGTGATTTATCAACCTCAAATATAACAAAATAATAACAATAATTCAATATTCTAAAATAACTAATGCAATAAAATAATAAAATATACATTTAAAATGGGCCACTACAACCATTTGAGGAAATGGTTTGTAGGATCCCACAATCCTGGTCTTCATTTGTCTCAAACAAGGGGTTGTCATCGGAAAATGGATTAAGGGTTACGCAGAGAGAAATTGAGGTGGAACATGGGATAGTGTGGCTAAAGGATATGATGAACAAAAGGTTCCAAAAATGTAAGGAATGTCCAAACGTTGGGAATATAATGAAACGTATATGTGGGGAGACCTTCACAATGGATTTATAGGATAGCCAAGGTTTCATGACCCATATTATTTTATTGTGCATGGTATTTGTCCATGGTTTTTGACCCATTCTCATTTTTAGTGTTTTTTTCTCCTTTTTGGAGAAAGTGGGATTATGCTGCAAATGCTCAACTTCCATGTATTTATGGGGAAAGGAATAATAATTTTTTGGACCATTTTTTGGTGGAATTTTAGCCGTGAAGGTCAAAATGGAGGAAATAATGGTGGGACTATGATGTATAATTATGGTTTGGACCATAGAGAGATGTGTGGATAAGTTTTGGTGCTAACAAAAAGTTGTTTATTTGAGTGAGTACATAGGTGTTGGAGCAGGGCCCCGCAACTACAGAAAAAGCTGCTAATTTTGGTAGAAGATGGACAATTTTGGGAGGAAAGGCAGTTTTGGCGATGCCGATAAGCTAGTGATATAAGAGATGCGATAAAGGTATGATGCCATAGTGCATTTCCCACCGTAGATCGCAGGCCAAAAATTGCAGCGGTCGGTACAAGGAAGTCAAAGGAAATAGTACCTGAAGCGGCCGAGAAGAGAGATCAACCACTACATTTAAGGCAGCGGTGATGACAGGAGGGCTCAGCTACCCTCATAAATGGAGAAGGAGAAATGAGCTGAGGTATTAAAGACAAAGGATAGAAGGGGAGCGACAAAGGAAGTGGCGCCCATACCCGCGATCAACGCTGAAAATCGCAGAATACTGCAGGAAGCTACGGTGTGACTAGAAAGCGACAGTTCAAAGTATAGATAGGCCGACTGTCACAGTTAGGGTTTTGGGTTACTTTTGGGATAGGCCCACAGTTTTGTATCATGGTGAGACCTTCAGGCCACCGATTTAAGCATGTATTTTGTATTATGAAGGGTTAGTTAGTTAGTTAGTTGGGTTTTTGGTTGTTACTAGTTGTCGTCAATATTGTGAGACATTGAGGAAGAGTCGAGCTCTAGTTCTGTCATTACGTCTGTAGTCATATTACTCTAACCAGTAGCCGACTCCTTGAGCATGAATGTAACAATTCGGAGGGATTGAGAGAGAGAGAGGAAGGGTATATTGTAAGAAGAAAGCATTATAGGAAAAGAAGAGATCTAAGAGAAGGGCTCCCAGCTGTGTGCATGGAGTTTCCCAGAAGATCTCAAGATGCATAAGAAGTTGCAGCAGAATTGTGTTTACTCTCTCAAGATATAATACAAACATAGTTCCCGTGGACGTAGCTTCCCCTCTGGAAGTGAACCACGTAAAATCCGTGTGTTATGCGACTATTTCATGTGATTGTGCTTTACTTATTCGCTATTTATTATCCGTTACATGAACTTTGCTTACCAGTTAATGAATGTATGTATGCTGTCCTTCAGTTTACAGTGACATAGAAGGTTAAATGCGAGTTGAATGTGTCGAGTATTTTGTATATGAGTTTATCAGTGCTTGATTTATGACAACTAACAGCTACAGTGTTAAGTGACATCTGATGATATTTAGTTCAGCAAGTTGAGCGTAATTGATGTTAAGCGTTTTAAACTATAGAAGCTTAAGTAAGGTTGTTTAACACCCTAATGAAGATTAATTGAGCTATTATACTCAGGGAAGAACCCTCTGGACCTTGAGAGTGGATGAGCATAGTGAGTCTTACTGTAGGAAGTATCGCAACGTAGAAGGGCGATATCGCACTGTCAGGGGAGCTGCGGTGTGAGATATCGTAGGTTAAGAGTTGAGAAGAAGAGAAAGGTTGTGCATCGTCCTAGAAGCTGTGATGCGATAAGAGTCAGTCCCATAGTAGAGTCAGCTAGGAAGAGAGAAACAGCCCTTGCTGAGAGATTTATCTAGTTAATTAGAGTCAAGAGGACCTAGGATGCTACAGAACCTGGTTGAGGAAACCTGATTCTTTAGCCACCCCATCTAGGATCACTTTGGGTGAGACTTCAGGCCGTTCTATGGTCTGTTGCCGAACGGGCTAGTGAGCTAGGGGTTTTGTTGGTATAATAAAGTAAACCTAGGTCTTCCTAGAAGGCCAACAAATGGTTCCGTTGCCGATTTTGAACAAATTGAAGAGCTGATGTTCTATTGGCATCCTACTAAAGAAGAACTTAACCAGGGGGTTGAGTCTAAGGAAAGAGAATTTGCTGACAAAGAAAACAATATTCCTAGAGTGAATACAGAGGACTGGTTACAAAAACATATCTTCACATACCTACATGAGATATTTTTTGTGACCTATGCAAATGAGTTGTACGATTGGTTGTCAAAGTTGAATGATAAGAATGTATTCAAGAAGAAAAGGAACATTGTCTTGACACCGGAGCTAATTCACACTATGAAGAGCATAGATAATCCTATTTCACAGGCAGTAGACTTCTGGCTTGTGAGTTTGCTGGAAGGTTTCATTACAGATTTTGCAGTTGATCAAAGAAAGAGTTTCAGCAAAGCAGAGAGGTACTTCTTCAAAGGATATCGTGTTCAGTACTTGAACTCTTTAAATTTGTCCCTTAAGATGTTATTGTATGAAAAAGGAGCACTAGATATATTCTTAGGTGAATAAGTTAAGTAAGTGTAATGTCACAAGAGTTTGAGAGTGATTCTGAAGAAATTGGATGTACATGTAGCAGTAAGAGATATAAAGTAGATTTCAGATCTTCCTTCTTTGAAGATAGTTCAGATAGTACTAGAGAACAAAGTCAAAGTAATAGAGAAAGAATAGTAGGGGGTATCCCTTACCACCCTTATACCCCACAGAAACCAACCGGGACTCAGAATAAACCCGTAGGAACTCCATCTAGTAGTTCACACACAGTACATACTACCTCTACACCACCTACATTTACACCACCAAGTGGTAGTAATACAACAAATCAGAATCCACCTCATAGAAACAGAATGGGGGATGACATGAAATTACCTACCTTTAGGGGTACAGGGGCAGAAGACCCAGAACAACATTGGTTCCTATGTGAAGCTGTATGGACCATTAAACAGATCCAGGATGACAATACTAAGCTTGTCCAGTTGGCCACTACACTTAGAGAATGAGCTTTAACATGGTATTTGAAGTATACATCAGCACAGAACATAACACTCATAGAGGTTAGGACCGCAATGATTAAGGAATTTAAGAAACCCAAGTCTGATTCACAATGTATCGTGGAACTTAAAGACATTAAACAGTTACCCATAGAGTCAGTATGGGATTTCGAGCATAAATTTAAAGCTCTTATAGACCAAGTTAGTTTTGAGTTTGTGTCGGAGTAGCATAAGGAATGGTTCATCGCAGCACTGCTCCCTCATATTAGACATCCACTAATGCAATAGAAACTCCATACATAGGATGAATCATTAGAGATGGCAATGAAACTAGAGGCTTCACCTTTAGCTGAGACTAGTGCAGGTATGAAAAACTTACAGAATCAGTTAGCCAATCTCACTTTACAGCTACATGAGATTAAGAAAGGAAAAGAGGTTGAACAAGAATTATGGTTTACAAAGTGTAAAGGACATGGCCATACCAAATATAACTGTACAATATTTATTGAGTATATAGAAAGTGGGGATCCTAACCCCTTAGTACAGAATCAAGGGCCATGGTGTGAAATCTGTAGAACAAGAGGACATAGACCACAGGAATTCCCTTTACTTCAGAAGTATGTACAAACTCCTAAGAATTTATACTGTAACTTCTGTAAGTCAGTAGGACATGATGAAAATAATTGCAGAGCTTATGATCTCATGATAGATAGAAAACATGACTTCTACAGACTCCATTCAGAGACACCGGGACCAGCAACAGGTCCACAGCATGAACCGGTTCATGATGGCCATGGTGGAGGCTTTGGCCATGGCCGTGGACCGATTGTTTGTTACAACTGTGGAGCCATAGGACATTATGCTAGGGATTGTCAGAACCCTACTTCAACATGTAAATATTGCAAGTCCTACGATCATACTATAGAAGAATGTCCTATCTTGATAGCCAAGATTAAGGACCCTAAGCCAGCAGTAAACCAGAATATTCAGCTTATCGCTGCTGAGTAGAAAGAACCAGAACCAAAAGTCAATGTTGTGACTCACAATGATGCTTCTACTAGTAGGACATCGCAGGATGCCGAAAAGAATACAGGTCTGAAGTGGGTGCGTAAAGCCATTGATAAATCTACACCACTTGACCTGCTGAAGAACAAAGAAACATTTTAGCAAGCTAAAACTTTCTTTACTGACCTTACACTATCAGGATCACAGATATTGCCTTGTAGGGGTGTACCGCAGCAAAAACCTTATGGCGTTAGTCCTGTGTAGATATCATAGGCTACCACATCTGGAAGGTGCGAAGAGGATGAGTTGACAGGAAGTGTACAATCCTTCCTTCGGAGCTGCTTGAAACTCGTAAGAAATGAAAAATCCATAGAAGAGATTCAACGCATCATGGATCAGTATCAGCAGTCTTCTTCCATGAGTAGTACGCAACGTGCTATTCATAATATTATGGGCCATACAAGAACAGGAAGAGAAATGAGACTCACATCACAAATTGGAGAGTTTGAAATGGATGAGGTAATCCTAGATTTAGGATCAGAGGTAAATGTTCTCACTAAGCAGACATGGGAACAGATGGGTAGTGCTAAGTTAGTCATATCACTTATCCATATGTGATTAGCCAATCAGCAGAGGGTATCACCACTGGGTCGATTACCGCAAGTACCAGTTGATATTGATGGAGTTCGTATCTTTGCAGATTTTGAAGTCATAGAAATTATTGGTGATAGCAGACCGTATCCAGCTTTATTAGGTATTGATTGGGCACTTGATAACATGGATGTTATCAATTTGAAGAAAATACAAATGACCTTTGAGGATAAAGAGATTCGAGTCATTGCACCGCTGGATCCTTTTCAAGGTCCTTGATACATTGAACCTATCAGAGCAGAGGAAGAGGTGCATAATATGGAGAGCCTCTATCAGATGATTGCTAACCAGAGTGATTATATCAATCCCACCGCAGAAGGAAGTATTAGTTGGCGATGTGATAGCTCATGTGCATTGGATTTGTATGTTGGTTTCGAAAATTGGTAGAATAGACTTTATGAAGTTTCAGCTCGCAGATGTGCATTTATGACTAAGGCACTGCGATGGATTGGTACAGAGATTAAGGATATTCCATCGTTTGATTCTTAGTAGATGTCAATGAATTTTTACAGCAGTTTGAGCAGGAAATCCCTCATGATCAGAGGATGGCAGTTATTGACCTTGCAGTAAGAGCCACACTTGCAAGATGATGGCATGCACATAAAGAAAATATCGCATCATGGGATGATTTTAAGAGATTTATGATGATCAGATTCTCTAATGACAAGGAGCGTTTGCAGTAGAAATATACAGGAGAAAGTTACCCCAGGTCACATATTAAGATTTGTGAACAGAATTGGTTGGAAATTCCCGTGGATGAATGGGTTCACCTATTCATTCACACTTAGACATAGTCCCAAGGAACTGGTACACTAAGACAGAGTTGCGCAGAGGAACCATTACATGGCCAGTTATGATAGACAGCTTTGTACTCACTTTCACTTTTGAATTTGAGTATCCAAGCATTGATCAGGCTCTAAAGATTATAAAGACTAAGATATTTGATGACTGTGCCCTACCAGTGTATGATCAACCTAATTGGGCCATCCAATTAGAACATGCACTAGAGTGTTACAACTTTGCAGAAGAGACAGGTGATGAGGATGAGAATCCTCACAGTATCAACATTCCAAAGTCAGAAGGGACTCACGAAGTTGATGGACCAAAGCTAGAGATTCCAGCTGTCACAGAGCCTATTAAGATTAAAAATATCAATATTGGCACAAAAACAAAACCAAAGTTTGCCTCTATTGGAGACTATTGGGATGATTAAACGGTAGGACACATCATAGATTTGTTACACAACTATCAGGACTTATTCCCCACTAAGTTTATAGAGATGAAGGGAATAGTAGGAGATTTGGGAGTCATGAGGATACCTTTGAAAGTGGATGCTAGGCCAGTTAAGCAGCGCCCATACAGATTAAATCATCATTATAAAGAAAAAGTTAAGGATGAGATTGATAAGATGCTAGCAGTGGGCATCATTGAGCCAGTAGAAGAGAGCGAACGGGTTAGTCCCATGATTGCGCAGGAAAAGAAAAATAAAGGAGAAATCAGGATTTGTGTCGATTTGTGCAAACTCAACGACGCATCACTTCATGACCCATTTTCGACACCTTTTACTGATGAATTTTTAGACAATGTGGGAGGACAGGAGATCTACTCATTCACTAATGGATTTTTAGGCTATCACCAGATAAGAATCCATCCAGAGGATCGACATAAGACCACATTTGTGACAGAATGGGGCTCATTCCAATATACAGTAATTCCCTTTGGTCTTAAAAATGCACCAACTATTTTTTCTAGAGTAGTAGTTGCTGTCTTTAAGGAATACACCCATAAATTCTTAGAATTCTATTTTGATGATTGGACTGCATTTGGATTAATCAAAAACCATATAGGAGATTTAAGGCTCATGTAAGAAAAATGTAGGCAATATCAGATTTATCTTAACTTGAAGAAATGTATATTTTGTGCACCATTTGGTATTTTGTTGGGTCATATTGTGTGCAGATAAGGCTTGATGGTAGATCCTACAAAGATTGCCATCATTGTAAATCTTCTAGCACCCAACTCCGTCAAGCAATTGAGGACAGTGCTTGGTCATACAGGGTATTATCGAAAATTCATCAAGGGCTATGGAAAGATCACAACACCTATGGAAATGTTGTTAAATAAAGAAGTGAAATTCCTATGGAATGAGGAATGCTAACAAAGTTTAGACACTCTTAAAGAGAAGATGGTTACAGCACCCATCTTAGTATTTCCAGATTGGAACAAACCATTTCATGTACATGTGGATGCATCTGGCATCGCACTGGGGATTGTCTTAACACAGCCAGGAGAAGGGGGTATCGATCACCCTATCACATAATCAAGCAGAAAGTTATCTACCACAAAAAAGAACTACACCACTACAGAAACATAAGGATTAGCTATGGTGTATGCTCTACAGAATTTCAGGCACTACCTGTTGGGTGCCCCATTCAAGATGTTCATTGACCATTCCACTTTAAAGTATTTGGTCAATAAGCCAGTGTTAGGGGGAAGGATCTGCAGATGGTTACTCCTATTTCAGGAGTATGATTTTGAAAATATTGTAAAACCAGGGAGATTGAATGCAGGACCTGATCATCTGTCGTAGATAGACTCAGGAGAAGAACCAAGTCATTTAGAGGATAATTTTCCAGATGTGCAATTGTTTTCTATCTAGGTCGCAGATGAGTATTACACAGATATTATTCACTTTCTCACTACAGGGTGGGCACCAGTTGAGTTTACTAAGTAGCAAAAGAAACAGTTAGTTGTTAAAGCAGCATATTTCACTTTGATCGCAGGACATTTATACAAGTTAGGTCCAGATGAAGTCCTGCACAGATGCGTTATGCCGCATGAGAAAGAGGCCATTATTAGAGAAGCACATTCAGGTACCGTAGGAGGTCATTTCACATGAAAGCCGACCGGTCAGAAAATTCTAGCTATAGGATTATGGTGGCCTACTTTGCATAAAGACACTAAGGAGTTTTGCAAATGATGCAATATCTGCCAGAGGGTAGGAAAACCTTCGAGGAGAGATGAAATGCCGCTGTGACCATAGATTATGCTGCGGGAATTTGACAAGTGGGCTGTAGATTTTGTGGGTCCTATCAACCCACCAAGGAAACGAACTGGTGCAAGATACATCATCACAGGAATAGAATACCTCACCCGATCGGTAGAGGCCAAAGCAGTAAGGAATTGTGATGTTGCTACAGCTACACAGTTCATTTTTGAAAACATCATAAGTATATTTGGATGTCCAACAATTTTGATGAGTGATCAAGGCACACACTTTCTGAATCACAATATCGAGGCCTTGACGGAGGAATTTCAGATACAGCATCATAAGAGCACTCCCTACCACCCACAAGCTAATGGTACGGTGGAGGATTTTAACAAGATTCTAGAAAATGCTCTTACTAAGATCTGTAACACCCAAAGAGATGATTGGGACCTTAGGGTTAATGTTGTATTATGGGGTTATAGGACTACATGCAAGAAACTTACAGGACACACACCTTTCAGCTTGGTGTATGTACAAGAGGCTGTTATGCCTATGGAATATATTATTCTCAGTTTAAGAATTGCTCAAATTACCGAGATGGCTGATACAGATACAATGAATGAAATATTAGCGTAGCTGCTTGCCTTAGAAGAAGACAGATTCATCACAGGATTTCATCAAAAAGTGCAGAAGGCACGAGAAAAATCTTGGCATGACAGGAACATCAAGAGCAAGATTTTTCAGACAGGAGACCTAGTGCTCCTTTATGACAGCAAGTTTGTTAATTTTCCTGGGAGGTTCAAGACACATTGGTTCGGGCCATATCAGATTCAGCAAGTCACAGAAGGAGGTGTCGTTTAGCTCAGTAAAATGAATGGAGAACTTGTTCCTACTTTGATTAATGGCAGTAGGCTTAAGCTTTATAGTGATAGCCACTCCACCTCCCAGCCCTAACTCAAAGAACTAAGTCGTGCAGATGTCCAGTGTAGTTGAAAGGAGGCATCGCACCCATAACTAGTCTACACCAGCTGAAAAAGTTCTAAGTAGAAGGAATCATAGCAGGAAAGTTTATTTTGTGTAAGACATAGGACAGTTGCAGAGTTTTTCAACGTTGCAGAGTTTCACACCAACTTTTTGGTCTAGGACGATGCGGTGTGACATCGCAGGAAGGCGATGTTCCCCGTGCTACGAAGACAATTTTGAAAGGGAAAGAGGGCCAGTCACTTCGCCTTCTGACAAGAAATTAATGAAGATATGACAGGTATACGTTGTCCTAGATTAGGTAAATCTTGGTCGAGATGGCTGCTTGCGCACAATTTTTGAGGGAAATTTGAATGGGTTTTCAACAATTAATGAGGAGCGGGGCACAGGCTATTGTCTTGTTGTTGGGGCTTCGACCCTAAGGGTCCTTAGCTTTGGTAAATTCGTGGTTTTTGTGGAAGTGTAAGTGGAGTTACGACCTAAAAATAGTCTTAGGAGTGTCGCGGGTGGGTCGAAACCCCTTTTTGTAATTAACCCTTGGTATAAATCCGGGGTTAGGGTTTTGGGCGCCCATGGTTTAAGTCCATGGTTTTGTAACAGTGCGCTATATAAATAGGAACTTATGTAAAGAATTAGGGTTAGGTCTTGAATGATTATCTTACGAAGCTATTGTAATGCGAAGATAAGAGATTGTATAAGGGGTTTTGTAAGAAGGTTAAGTCCCAGCTGTGTGCGTGGACGACCTCTGCAGCTGTGTGCGCAGAGGGGTTTTGGTGAAAAGGAAGATCTGTAGCTGTGTGCACAGAGGCATGCTGCTGTGTGCACGGCTTTGAGGACTGAAAGGATTTGTAGCTCAGTGCGCAGATCAGAACTGTCGTTTTAGTTGTAAAGAGTTGAATAAAATGCAGTTCTGTGGACGTAACCCCTACACGGGGGTGAACCATGTTAAATCTGGTGTTGTGGTTCATTTGTGTTGATTTGTTATTATATTTTATGCACTGCTAAGTAAATAACCGATAAAGTAAGATTGCTGTTAATAACTAGCTTCCCTGTGAATTCCCAGATAAGGGTTGTGCAAGTAACTGTTTGTTTATCTAACCATGAAGCTACATATTTGATAATAGAAGCATTGTGTTAAGTGATTATTAATAGTTAAAGACTAAAGGTACAGTAATATTCTCTCTTCTGCTTGTAGAAACCTAATTCTATGGCACCCCATAGCTGTTTCGAGTGAGACTGTAGCCTGTTCGCAGGCTGCTGCCGAAAGGGCCAACACTGTGGATCTTTTATTGGTGTGAAGTTAAAGGTAAAACCCGGGTCTGCCCAGTTAGCCCAACAAATTGGTTCCGTTGCCGGTTGAACTCAGTATCAGTTGAAGAGGGATCTACGTCGTACCTCGAGGGCTATGTTTTGGTGACCCTCTATAAAAGAATTTGGTGATTGGATCGAAGAAACCTATTTGAATTTTGCAGAATAAGAAAATAAATATCCTCGTCGTAGTGCGGAATTTTTTTTGCAAAGGTACGTCTTTTCCGATGTTCATGAAATTTTATTTGGTACTATACACATAGAATTGCACTAGTGGTTATCCAGATTAACACAAAGGAGGACGAACTTCCAAGAAAACCAGTTTCCTCCCTGGACCCCCGCAAGAATCGCTATCTTGAAAAGAGTGAACAATGCAATCTCGTGAGCGGTGAATTTCTGGACTGCGCGAACTCTCGAAGCATTTGTGACGGAGTTCGCCATCGACACAAGTACCTCCTTTAGCAAAGCTGAACGAAAATTTTTCAAAGGACCAAGGGGTAAGTACTTGAACCTATTTAGTTTGAATATTAAAATACTATTGGCTGGAAAAGGAATCTTTCTTATAGAATCAGATTGTTAGATCTAGTATTGCTAACCTATGATTGGAAGTGACTGGGACTTCGACGAGCAAAGTGGTTTGCTGCGAAGCGACAAAATATATAAGAGAGATATCGACCCCTCTACTGAGTATACACCTTTAAGCTATGAAGCCTCTGAGTCCATCGAATACCCCTCTGTTAGAAACCCTCCTATAACCCTGCAGCAGAGACCTATTATCCCCGAGAACCTGTTGCAGTCTGAAAGTAACCCTAGCCTGAGTATCCCTGTCGCAGGTCAATCTTCCCCAGCTAGTTCAAACCCTTCCTCCCCCCCTATATCCCAGATGGCCCATGTTCATGATGACATCAAACTACCGGTTTTTAAAGGAACTGGGTCAGAAGATCCAGAACAGTTCTGGTTTCTATGCGAAGCTGTGTGGACCGCGAAGAACATTATGGACATAGATGTTCGATGAGCGCAGCTGATCACTTCTTTCAGAGACCAAGCCCTAACTTGGTTTATGAAGTTTTCTAGCATGCAAAATCTTGTCTTGGCTGACATCAAAGCAGCACTGATCCGATAATTTAAGAAACCTAAATCAGAGTCGTAGTGCATCACTGAGTTAAAAGAGATTCAGTAGCAGCGAGGTGAATCTATGTGGGACTTTGATCAGAGATTCAAAGTTCTGCTTGACCAAGTTAGCTTCACGATTGGACTAGCACAACATAAGGAGTGGTTTATTGCAGCATTATTACCTCACATCAGAGCTCCACTCATGCAACAGAAGGTTGCTGATCAGCAAGAGGCCTTATAGATTGCCATAAAGCTTGAAATCGCACTTGTCAAAGATAATTATGGCATAGCTCAAATTTAAGCATAGCTCGCGGAGATGGATTTAGAGCTTCGCGACATGAAAAAAGGGAAATCCACCCGAGAAGAGGTATGGTGTATACGTTGTCGAACAGAAGGCCATGACAAGGACCAGTGTCCGGCGCTGAGAAACTATCTGAATATCAACGCACCAAACCCACTGAATCCTAGTGTTCTGTACTGTGAGATCTGTCAAAATACTAGGCAGCATCGATTGAAAGACTGCTATCTGTTACAGAGGTATGTTCAAGTCTCAAAGAACCCTTACTGTAAATTATGTAAGTCAGTAGGCCACAATGAAGATGAATGTCACAGCTTCGACCTTATGAGGGAGAAGACCTACGACACTTATAGGATCTACCCGGATGCACAAGGCAATGATGGATATGGTTAACGAGGTGGTCAAGGTAGTTTTAGAGGCCAAGATCATGGTATACCTGGAGGAGGTCGAGGTCAATTTATTTGCTATAACTGCAATCAGGCAGGACATCTAGCTCGAGACTGTCAAAACCCAACCATGACATGCCGATACTGCAGAGCAGTCGATCATGTCATCGAGCAGTACCCACAGTTGCTAACTGAAATCTAAGAAAGGAACAGCAAACCTAGTCTGAGTGTCCAGTTGATTGCTGTTAATCCACGACCAATCCCAGTTGTTAATGTTGTTACAAGAAGTGGAGCTACGATATATGCGCAGTGTCAGGAGAAGAAGCCTGATGAAGCTTGGGTTCGCAAGGCCGTAGAGAAGACTCCAGCATTTGATGTTCGACGAGAAAAAGAAACTTTTTTGGAAGCCAAACAAGACTTTGCTGATCCAGATTTGCCAGCAGCAAAAAAGCAGCATCAGCAGCTGCAATCCCAGGAAGACTCACAAGGCCAAGTAAGTACTCTGTCATCGTTTTTACAGAGTTGCATCAAATTGTTAAGAAATCAGAATGCCTTAAATGAATTACAAAAAGTTATTCAGTCTTGCGAACCTCAGCAAAGCCCTGGTAAGGAAAAAGCTGTCAGTAGAATTAGAATGACTGGAAGAGAGATGAGACTACATGCTCAGATAGGAGAATATGACATGAAGGATATTATTTTAGATCTGGGTTCAGAAGTTAATATCTTAACTAAACAAACATGGGAACAAATGGGAAAGCCCACCCTTGACTGGTCCCCTATCCAATTGAGATTAGCCAATCAGCAGAGGATTCTGCCTTTAGGAAGATTACCTAGAGTACCAGTGGATATAGATGGAGTTAGTACTGTAGCAGATTTTGAAGTTATTGAGATCATTGATGACAGTAACCCCTATCCAGCTTTGCTAGGAATTGAGTGGGAAATAGATAGTGATGTGGTTATCAATATTAAAAAGAGACAAATGAATTTTGAAGGGAAGGGATTGAGAGCTATACTACCATTGGATCCTTCTCAAGGAGAAAGATATACGGAGCCAGTCAGAGAGGAAGATCAGGATATTCTGGACCACATCTATAATATTACAGCTAAAGAAGAAGATTATGTCGAGCCTAATGTCGAAGGTGTAATGGATTGGCAATGTGATAGCTCCTGCATGTTTGATTCAGATGATGGTCTAGAGAATTAGTAGAATCGACTATACGAGCTACATGGCCATCGGTGCGCATGAATTACCAAATCTCTTAGATTCCTTAGTGCATAGGCCAGATATTTGCCTACATATGATGGGTTGACAGACCCAGGAAAATTTATTGCACAGTTCTCAGAACAAGTGCCAGAATCACAGAGAATGAAGACTCTGGAAGCAGCATTAAGAGCTACAGCAGCGAGATGGTGGAATGGCCACAGGAAGTATATTCATAGTTGGGAAGCTTGCCAGAATTTTCTATGCCTCAGATTCATAGACCAATCTCAAGAGGTGCTAAGCAAGTTCAATGGGCAGAATAGTCCTCAAGAACATTTGAAGCAATGTTATGCAGCATGGGAACATGTACCTCGCGAGGAATGGGTGCATAAGTTTGTGCACACTTTGGAACCTATAGCAAAAAACTGGTATACGGAGGTTGAGCTTCGACACGGTACTGTAAGTTGGGATGATCTTGTTGATAGTTTTATGCTTACATTTTCTATTAACAAAGTTTTCCTTACTTTAGATGCATATGTCAGACTGATCCATGACAAGGCAGTTGATGATCAAGAAAGAACTGAGTACCAAACTAAGGAACAGAACCAAGAAGTTAGTGCCCCAAACCTAACAGCCCCGTCACAGATTTTACCAGTGCAGGCTGAGGGCCAATATTGTGCCGAGACTGCCCGTTGTGACGAAGTTAAGACAATGATTTTTCCGGAGCACAAAAATACGGCGAAGCTTAAAATCCGACCGTTGGAAAACAGCCGAATTGGCGGCGTTGGAACTTTAATTACCTTAATTTTCTGTACTACTGAGATCATGGAAAATCCAGTACTGGTCGGACAAGATTTTTATCATATTTGGTGCCTTAAATGCATCGTCCTAACAGATTTGATCGATAAAGTGTATAAGAAGATCCCTAAGTTGGCAAAAATTGCATTCCGCATTTCCTTGACATTTATGAGTGAACCCATGATAGACGAGCGAGAGCTTCAGGATCTAGTAAGAGATTTCGAACAGAGGGGTCTGTAGAGTCATTTTGATCTCCCACATACCTCTGCGCCCCGTGAAGAAGCTCACCCATCACCGCCGCGGCTGATGCAGACACGGTCCGCCAGGAAAAAGTTTAAACCTGAAGTTCGTTCTAAGCGGAACGAAGACCGACACAGGAAATCAGGGAAAAGATTATGGACTCACCAGATGGACCCACCTAGTTCATCATAGGTCCCGACTAGAGGAGATGAGCACATTTCACCACCGCGGCCACCATATATCCAACCCGTTCGGCCAAGCATCCAGCCACCCCGACGGGCAAAGCAGTTTACATTAAGCATGCCCTCGCTACCACCGGGTGTACAACTGGTCAGAACCATGATAGGAAAAATAGACCGGCTTAAGTATGCCAACCATGACACAAATGATCATAGCAAGTTTCCACAATTTGCACCTGCTCAATACTTGCATCACGTCAAATACCCAGACAATGGCGCGACACTATTGGAAGTGAAACAGTGGGCTGTCGGCTTGGACACAGCTGGCCTACTAAAAATGCTTGATGTTCCTCATTTTGGGCGCAACACATGGGTGACCGTCGTGGTTAAGCAGCTGCTAGCATTAGTACATGACGACCACTTATGGATAGGAGACAAGCAAATTCCTCTCAATGGTGAGCTCATTCATAAGATCACAGGCTTACCGATAGCAGGGCCTGATCCGAGAATTGAATTTCTGTCAAAACATAAGGATACGAAGGTCGCGCAGAGCATGAAGGATCGTTTTGGCCTAACCAAGGGGAAACGAGGGTATCACACTTCCACGATTGAGGACCAGAACATCCGCTTCGCAGTTGAGCTCTTAGTGTGCAAACTCCTGTGAAAGTGCAGGCCCAATGAAGTGCCTGCCCTAGTTATCAGAATCACTATAAACTGCGCTGAAGGTTACACTTACAACTGGGCTGCATACCTCACGAGGGAATTCCTGGAAGATGCCCGTGATGCACAGGAAAAAGGTAGACCCTTTCATTATTCCTGGATATTAATACTTATTGCACTAATTGGGTGGAAAGAACCCACTGAGGCTCAGTTCATGGAGGCACCCCCAGGAATGCCAGGTGCAGTAAGGTACGCATCCCTCTGGATGTTGCCGAACAAAGCATCTCAGCAGATGACGAACACTGTGTTCGCCTTTTATGGCATGAGTATACACTACGAGATCTTGCGAACACCACAGCTTACCAATGAGTTGTTCTCTCAATATGAAGGCAC
Source organism: Pseudotsuga menziesii (assembly GCA_001517045.1). Taxonomy (NCBI): domain Eukaryota; kingdom Viridiplantae; phylum Streptophyta; class Pinopsida; order Pinales; family Pinaceae; genus Pseudotsuga; species Pseudotsuga menziesii. The sequence continues at coordinate 222,087 of LPNX010485075.1, read as the reverse complement.
CGCGAACTTCAGTGCCGACATGCATCATGTTTTCATTCAAGCCCGTGCAGATCCAACACATCAATGGTTTAAGTTACCATATGTAGTAACCAAAGCAGACATCTTGAGCATAGTTCAACAGTGGCCGGATGACTAGTTGAAAGATGCAGGAAAAAAACTCACCATTCTGGTTCCCCCAGTTACCAATATGGGCGCAGGTACCAGTCAGATGCAGTAGCAAAACCCACCAAAAGACAGCGAAGACCCAAGTGACTCGCAACAAGATGAAGACGACCAGGGTGGAGATGGAAAACATGAAGAAGAGGATGAGGAGTCGGTCAAAACTCTATCAGATCTTAATCGATCAGCTAAGCGCAAATCGCCAGAGGTAGAGGAGGTAACCAAGCCTCAGTCCCGTAAGAAGACAAAGGTGTTGAAGGAAAAAAATATAGATGAAGGAGTCACTGTGACGCTGGAAGAGTTTGAGCAAGCTCTCAAAAAATATACTAAAACACTAACTCAAAAGTGGTCACAGTTCATAGATGTGCATCTTGCTGCACTCACAGGTGTAGAAAACAGGGTGTCAGAGCTGAAAGAGTTAGCAACAAAATCAGCAACCAATACCGCGACAAGTAGTACTCCAGCGTCCGCGCAACAGGATATGAGGCAATGGCCAACAAGATTTAACGAGGGCCAAGTGTCAAGCACAGTTCTAATACTACCTGATGCAGATTCTGGGTCACAGATGAGTATGACAGTTGGGGTCGATTACACTAAGTTTTCTATGACAGAATTGCACCTCTTCCAGTTAGCCATCATGAAGGAGATCCATGCACGAGATCGCTATTCTCAAAGCCAGTTGGAGGAAACCATGAAGCAAATCCAGAATCTCACAGCAAGGCTAGAAGAAGTTGTGCAAAGAAAGAAAGAGGATGAACATAAAAGAGCTACACTGATGCGAGCGCTGGATGAGGCATGTCAGAGCCTTCCTGACTTCGACATCCAGGATGAAGAGGAACCAGAGCAAAGAATTGCCAAGCTGAGAGACTACGCCCAACAGTCTCGTAGTGAAATTGAAAAGTTAAAAACAGAACACCAGAGTCAGATCGTGGAGCTTCAACTTCGCATCCCTCCAAGGACTCCACCTGAGGTCCAAGAACAGCGCCACAGGGACATCCAGGCCTCAGTAGCAAAAATATCAGATATTGTGGGCAGCGTAGCAAAGCTGCTGGAAGACAGTATCGAAGCTTGGGTGAACCTACAGGACCACCCAGATATAGGTAAGGTATAAGAAACCATCACTCTGCGACAGGAAGAACTGGATACAGTCAGAGCAGAAATTAAGACGATGCCTCCTATGCAGAAAATGGCTAAGGTGAAGCAAAGCAAGGAACTCCAGCAGGAAATTGAGTCCTGCAGGATGAAGGTAACACTACTGGAAAATTAGTTGCAGCCACTTGTTGATGAAGCATTGGAATTGAGCAATGCTGTGGAGAGTCAACTCAAAGTTTTGAAGACCTATGATACTTTTGCGCAGGAAAAGGCTAATGAAGTATCATCCTCAGTGTTACAAGAATTGGTGGAAAAAGAGAAAGAAACTGATGACATTATACACAACCTCAACAGTCATTTCCATATCCTTGCAAAGAAGATTCTCCCACCAGAAGAGTCGCAGGGTGCCCCGGGACGGGCCATAGGTGAGTCTTAGGGGCCTGCTGGGGCTTCGACCCTAAGGGTCCTTAGATTTGGTAACTCCACAGTTTTTGTGGAAGTGTAAGTGGAGTTACAACCTAAAAATAGTCTTAGGGGTGTCACGGGTGGGTCGAAACCCCTTTTTGTAATTAACCCTTGGTATAAATCCGGCGTTAGGGTTTTGGGCGCCCATGGTTTAAGTCCATGGTTTTGTAACAGTGCGCTATATAAATAGGCACTTATGTAAAGAAGTAGGGTTAGGTATTGAATGATTATCTTACAAAGCTATTGTAATGCAAAGATAAGAGATTGTATAAGGGTTTTTGTAAGAAGGTTAAGTCCCAGCTGTGTGCGTGGACGACCTCTACAGCTGTGTGTGCAGAGGGGTTTTGGTGAAGAGGAATATCTGCAGCTGTGTGCGCAGAGGCCTACTATTCTGTGCGTGGATTTGAGGACTGAAAGGATCTATAGCTGAGTGCACAGATCAGAACTGTCATTTTAGTTGTAAAGAGTTGAATAAAACGTAGTTCTGTGGACGTAACCCCCACACTGGGGGTGAACCACGTTACATCTGGTGTTGTGGTTCATTTGTGTTGATTTGTTATTATATTTTATGCACTACTAAGTAAATAACTGATAAAGTAAGATTGCTATTAATAACTAGCTTCGCTGTGAATTCCCAGATAAGGGATGTGCAAGCAACTGTTTGTTTATCTAACCGTGAAGCTACATATTTGATACTAGAAGCATTGTAGTAAGTGATTATTAATAGTTAAAGACTAAAGGTACAGTAAGATTCTCTCTTCTGCTTGTAGAAACCTAATTCTACGGCACCCCATAGCTGTTTCGAGTGAGACTGTAGCCTGTTCGTAGGTCGTTGCTGAAAGGGCCAACACTGTGGGTCTTTTGTTGGTGCGAAGTTAAAGGTAAAACCTGGGTCTGCCCAGTTAGCCCAACACTTTTCCATGCAATAAATGCTGCCAACGGGTCCAACCTAAGTGACCATTGCTTTAGAGATTACCACCTTCATTACAAATACACAGATAATTCAAGCAGAAGGGTTACTTTTGTGATTTCTGAGAGTTATAGAGTAATTTGTAGAGTTTTCCCTGTGCAGAGATACTCCGGTTACAGAGTGTTGGTTTCCCCATTTTCTCATCCATTTCCAGTCCAGAGTATCGCACCAGGTCATTTATGTCTGAAAAGGAACCTTTAGAAGATGTCATGCGACGATTCAAGCATGGTGGCCTTGACTTTGCCATGATGACGCCGCCCAGGATTGTGAAATTAGGTGCAACACAGGTCAGGCAGACGTCAAGGATGAAGCATCAAGCTCACATAATAGAAGAGTCTAGCTCAGAGCGTGAAGAAGAATTTCATATGGCAACAGTATACATTTTTCCATGAGTCGAGGATGCACCAGAGGTAACCATTCCCAAGGGTGCTAAGTTTCCTATTTTGCTACCGCCGATTGATCCTCGCGTAAAGGAAGATGGAGAACTATTAGGATATGTCCCTGCTCTCAAATTTATATACTATAACCTTGGATACAGTAAGAAATATCTTTAGTTTCGGCCGGATCAGTATCGTATGGTTCAGAGGAACCCAAGGACCGGCACAGATGAATTTGTTCCTATGGAGCATGTCCAGATTCTTGAGCAGTCAAGCTTGCTCAATTTGTTGAAAATACCACATTTTGGATGAGGTGCAGAGGTTAATGTCATGATGTGTGTGCTACTTTCCTGTGTACATGGAGGTTACCTCTGGCTGGGTAACAAGGTTGATCTGAATGTCGATTTGATACACTGCATCATCAGGCTGTCCAAAAGCGGTAAGGACCCTCAGACACATATATTAGGGAAGAGCAAGGATACTAAGCTACCTACTCTTCTAGTTAACAAGTATAAGCTATAGAGAGGAGGTCGGGCTTATGACCTCATAGCCTTAGCAGATGATACACTCAGATTTACAGCCAGTCTGCTTGCAGGCAAACTGTTAACTAAAGTTCACCGAAAAAAAGTCATAGGAGCAATAATTCACCTTGCCGTGCAGGTCACAGAAGGTGAACAATTTAATTGGTGTTTGTTTTTATTAAATATTTTTCTTGCAGATTGTTTGGGAGCGCAGGATGAGCCAAACCACCCCTTCCACTTCTCGTGGATGCTGATATTATGTGCATTCGTTGGGTGGAGAGAGCCGCCCCATACCCAATTTCCACATCTATGAGGAGGAGAGTGCAGAGGCGCATGATATGCAAACTTATGGGAAAGCAACAGTCCAGCCAAGAAAAAGATCAATATGATAGTATTCTATGAATACTATAAGCTATTGAAGTGAGTCATCTAGGAGACACCGCGGATCAACACAGAGGTTGTTGACATGTATCACAATCGACTTGATTTCATTGCGAATAGGCATACAATATATCTAAGGCCAAAAGGGTTTAGAAAGGATGAATGGGCTATTAGATTGTTCAGGATGATAGCGCAGGATGTAGAAGATGTCATCAAAGACTTTGATGAAAAGTGGAAGAAGGCATTAGAAGATGCCACAACAGGACTTGGACCAGCAGATACCGCATCGATAGATCCATTAGGCAAAGGAAAATATAACGTGGGTTCCAAGAGGAAATATGCAGTAGAAGTGCCACCAGCGGCACAAAAGAAGAAGAAAAAAGTCAAATCCTCAATGCCAACTACACAGACCGCACTAACAGAGGATGACTATGATCTCATCACAGCGAGATTGCGGGACTCATTTCAGGAGATGTAGACATTGTAGGACAAGCTAAAGAGCATGATAGATACGCATCTTCTGGAGTTGAAAGCACTAATTGAGAAGACTTCCATGAGGCAGACTCAGCCAGTCAAGGCGACAGTAGGAGAAAGCTCACAACCATCGATTTCCCACGAGGAAGTCTTTGCAAAGGATTGCACCAATACAGTGTCGATACCGCCAGGGAGCATCTGATTCCCTGCTTCGATGATTGATGTGCAGATACAGTTTAGAGAACTTATCGAGGTTAATTTGGCACAATTCCCTGTTGATTAACTATAGATGATCCAACAGCAGATAGCTGCAGAGCTCAGGGATAGAGAGCTTGTGACTTATAACCAGAACACTTAGGTGAGACAACAGAATGCAGAGCTCACCGTAGGATTTTAGACAAAGGTGGAGGAGTTAAGACTATATGAAGAAAGAGAACAAGATCTAATTCAGGTCCTGCAAAACATCGCATTAGAGTTACCCCAGTGTAACATAGAGTTTTCCTTGTCGCTAACGCAGAAAGTAAGAAGAATTGCAGATAGAGAAAAGGCTCTGGAAGAGACAATGGTCAAGATGGAGGAAGACCACAAGGCACAAATTATTGAGCTTGAGGCTCGAGCACCAGGCACACCTAAGGTAAACAAGGAAGAAAGGGCATAGGCGTTTAGAATCACTTCGACGCAGATGAATTGTTGCATAGATGACGCAGAGTCATTGCTAGCTGATGCAACGAAGACATGGTCGGAGCTAGAAGAGCTCCCAAATAGACTGGATTTACAGTAGAGCATCTAGAACATAGAGAATGCAACAGCAACAATAAAGGAAGAAGTCAAGAGCTTAGGAGCTCTTGCAAAGATGAAGAAGATGACAGAGATGAACCATTTGTAATAGGAAGCACAGAGGGTGCAAGAAAAAGAGATACAATTCAATAATATGCTTCAACCGTATCAGGAACAAATCGCAGAGCTGGTTGATGCGGTTGAGAAGAAGGTCAAGGATTTTACTGCAAGCAACAGTGTAATTTATAGCACAGAAGACCCCATGATTAGTCAAGTTATGCTTGAAGCGGCACAAGACTGTGTTGAAGCTATGGACAAAGATGTCACTGGACTTAGGGAGAGATTCACAAGGACTTCATAGGAAGCCAAGGAGATGCTACAGAAATAGAAGCCAGCTGTTAGTGGCTTGGGGATGAGCCACAAGTAAGTGTTAGGGGATTGTTGGAGCAGGGCCTCGCAGCTACAGGAAAAGCTGCTAATTTTGGTAGAAGATGGAAAATTTTGGGAGGAAAGACAATTTTGTTAATGTCGATAAGCTAGAAATATAATAGATGCGATAAACATATGACTTCATAGAGTATTTCCCACCACAGATCACGGGCCATAAATCGTGACGGTCGGAACAAGGAAGTCAAAGGAAATAGTACCTGAAGTGGCCAAGAAGAGAGCTTAACCACTGCATTTAAGGTAGCGGCAACGACAGGAGGGATCAACTACCCTCATAAATGGAGAAGGAGCAACGAGCCAAGGTATTAAAGACAGAGGAAAGAAGGGTAGCGACCAAGGAAGCGACGCCCATACCCGTGATCAGCGTCGAAAATCGCGGAAGACTGCAGGAAGCTGTGGTGTGACTAGAAAGAGGCAGTTCAAAGTATAGATAGGATGACTGTCACAGTTAGGGTTTTGGGTTACTGTTGGGATAGGCCCATAGTTTTGTATCATGGTGAGACCTTCAGGCCACCTATTTAAGCATGTATTTTGTATTATGAAGGGTTAGTTAGTTAGTTAGTTGGGTTTTTGGTTGTTACTAGTTTTCGTCAGTATTGTGAGACATTGAGGAAGAGTCGAGCTTTGGTTCTGTCGTTACATCTGTAGTCATCTTACTGTAACCAGTATCGAACTCCTTGAGCATGAATGTAACAATCTACAGGGATTGAGAGAGACAGAGGAAGGGTATATTGTAAGAAGAAAACATTATAGGAAAATAAGAGATCTAAGAGAAGGGATCCCAGCTGTGTGCGTGGAGTTTCCCAGAAGATCTCAAGCTGCATAAGAAGTTGCAGTGGAACTATGTTTACTCTCTCAAGATATAATACAAACACAGTTCCCGTGGACATAGATTCCCCTCTGGAAGTGAACCACGTAACATCCGTGTGTTGTGCGAATGTTTCATGTGATTATGCTTTACTTATTCACTATCTGTTATCCGTTACATGAACTTTGCTTACCAGTTAATGAATGTATGTATGTTTTCCTTCAGTTTATAGTAACATATAAGGTTAAATGTGAGTTGAATGTGTCGAGTATTTTGTATATGAGTTTATCAGTGCTTGATTTACGATAGCTAACAGCTACAGTGTTATGTGACTTCTGTATATTTAGTTCAGCAAGTTGAGCGTAATTGATGTTAAGCGTGTTAAACTGTAGAAGCTTAAGTAAGGTTGTTTAACACCCTAATGAAGGTTAACTGAGCTATTGTACTCAGGGAAGAAGCCTCTGGACATTGAGAGTGGATGATCATAGTGAGTCTTAATGTAGGAAGTATCGCAGCATAGAAGGGTGATATCGCACTGTCAGGGGAGTTGCAGTGTGAGATATCATAGGTTAAGAGTTGAGCAGAAGAGAAAGGTTGTGCATCGTCCTAGAAGCTGTGATGCGATAAGATTCAATCCCATAGCAGAGTCAGCTAGGAAGAGAGAAACAACCCTTGCTGAGAGATTTAGCTGGTTAATTAGAGTCAAGAGGACCTAGGATGCTACAGAACCTGGTTGAGGAAACTTGATTCTTCAGCCACCCCATCTAGGATCACTTTGGGTGAGACTTCAGGCCATTCTGCGGTCTGTTTCCGAAAGGGCCAGTGAGCTAGGGGTTTTGTTGGTATAATAAAGTAAACCCGGGTCTGCCCAGGAGGCCAACAATAGGTTTGATATGGGAAAGTCATGTATGTCTTCGGAAAAATTATTTTTTGAGGGGATTTCCACAAGATATAACATCACAAAGGAAAAAGGGACGTCTTCAACATGGGAGACGAGTAATATCAACCAATAGTGTCTTAGGATAAATAATGGAAAAATATACTATAACATACACTTTTTGTTAATAACATGTTTTACCTCTATCTAAACCAACTTACCTAACAAGAATAGTCTTGGTACATGAAGTACAATACTTTAACAATACAACTATCAGTTCCAAAAAAGGGAGAGTAAACACTCCATAACAACATGCTCACCAATATACTACATTTATTTCCCTTAGCAACTATTTATTTTTGTTTCTCTTCTTTTGTTTCCTATAAAGGATTACAATTATATTACATCAACATACATGTATATGTGCCAAGTAAGTGAAATAACCTGAAGTCATAATAAAACTACAAACAATTAGTGTGTTTGTTTGTAGTTACAATATTTATAGACTTCAAAGTATTTGTATAAAATATATTTCACATAATTTACACAAGTGTATTGCAATTGTTACATAGCATGATTCAAAAGCACTATGAAGTATGATAAAGACTATGTTGTACTTTTGTCAAGTGATTGAGAACTGCTAGTGGATTGGAATTAGTAATGACATGAAAAATTCTAGCATATAATTTATGGCCAATACACTATTGTTATAATGTACCATGTATGTAGATCACTCCTTATACTCAGGAAAGACAATGAGAAATTAAACAATATTTCTTAAGGTAAATCCTCAAAATGAAGAACTTATCCCAACAATAACCATATACACATAATCCATTTCCCTATTTCATTTTTTTCTAAAAATCAAGAACTCATCTAGATATGAAAATGTTATGTGCAATTAAAATAGCTCAAAACAATTATCTAGATATAAAGTTATTTATTGGGCACATATGGCACATCATGAGCTAAAAATAACTTAATTAAACATTCTAATGTACATATATCAACACTAGTTCCCAGGTGGTACCCATAGTGGTACTAGTCTAGGTAGAGAACGATTAGTTGTAGAGTTCCATGTCAAAGTATAACTTGAACCATATCCAAAGAGTTGTATTTTTTTGTATTCAAAGCATGGTTGTATCATCATGTTTATCTCGAAGGTAACAACATGTTTTTCTGGAATACAAGAGGAGGTTTGATTTGATTGGAATTGAACAAAACATGATAAGTGACAAAATCTCTATCATTTATTAGTGCTAAACAACTTTTAAAAAATTCTTTGAGCTTACTAACCTTTTTGATTGGATGCTTCCGGATTAGATGTTCAAATATTTCGGGCATAGTCTTGACTTGTCCATATGTCAATGGTTGATTGGATTCAACAAAATATGGTCATACATCCAAGAAGGTTTCCTTCTTCTTTTGTACATTTAATGAGGCTTTCGTTTGTGCCACAGGGAGCACCCACGGTTGTCCATGTTGTGTGTTCTAGTATGCTCCTGTTGCAACACCTCCTTTTGTAACAACAACTATGTTAAGTTCTCTCGGCTCAACATAGATCATTTGGATATTCTGGTTGGGGTTCATATTCTCATTCTGTGTAGGGTTGGGATTTCCAATAGTTTGAGCCTACCATTTTGCAATTAATTGCAGACATTGTTCAACACTGTGATTGAATGATTTACAATATGTACATGTTTTTGTAGGAATTTGAAAATCTTGGTAAAAGTGTCCTGAATTCCCACAATTATAACATATGACTTGGCCCCTTTATTGACTAAATACTCCTCCTTGCTGGTGTCCTTGGCCTTGGAAATTTCCACCCCCACTTTCCTGAGGGTATTGCTGTTGTGGTGGATACTGATTTTGTTAATACTGTGGCTGAGGTATTGCAGTTGTTGGTATTGCAGTGGTGGATATTGAGCAGGATGGTATTGGGGCTGTGCTCGTTCAACTTGCATCTTCTCATCATTTTTCATGAAGTAGGTATCCATCGTCTTTTCCTACAGCAACTAAAGTGCTTTGCAGTCTTTCTTGTCATGTCCTACTGATTTGCAAAATTTACAATACAGACTAGCTGGGGTACTTACAATCTTCAGTAAGTATAGCCATTCTTCGGACTTGTGGCTCCTAGTATGAAATATCCTACACCAATTCATCCCTTAGGTATTTATTAGGTTCGATGCTCCCATTGTGATGTAATTCATGAGCGTCAGGTAATTGTCTTTATGGTGTCCATCTATCCTACATCTTGTAAACCATATTTCCTCTTGAATTTATTTTCCCTTCTTAATATCCTGGAGCTGGACCATAAGGTTGGTCAACTATGACTGAATTTGCACAATCCCTATGTCGGTTTCTCCAATCGGCAAGGATTCTAGCTTCATTGATATTTCAAGAGCTTCTGTCTGTGGCACAGGATTTTGTTGCATCAACAGTATCCAAATGTGTGGCAAAAAGGTGGAAATGAACCATTCCTTATGTTGCACATCCGACATTTGGAATCTTACTTTATCCATTAATGTCTTGAATATTTGGTGGAAGTCCCATATAGATTATGTAGGTAGCTTATTAATTTATTTGATCTACGTAATGCACTATGACTCGGTATTTGGCTTCATGAAATCATCTATCATGCCCACTCGCATATGGTGGAGTGGTTTTTGGGAAAATCCTACGGGCACTATGGATAATTTCATGTACTAGTGGAGCGCACAACCTCGTAGAGTTGTGATCATTTGTGATCTCTTTATGGTTTCATCCTGGATCTATCACATAGTCCAGAAAGATTCATAAAGAAACCAATGTTGTTTTAGGTCTTCCAACCCATTTCCATTGAATATCGGTAATTTAGTATCAACACCAGTCATTGTATTAAATGTTGGCTTATTGGGAACAAAAGTTTGGCTAGTCGGGTTCCCTTGTTCGTTATTTACAACATTAGTGCTACTTGTATTTACAGATGTACTTGGAGATAAGTATCTAGATCTTACCTCTAGCAATGCACATAGTGATGCAGGTGCATTGTTCCTACATCCCGGAATTGGAGCTTCAGTCGACTCTTCTATTTCTTCATCTCCTTTAGATATCAACTGGTATTCTTCTTCTTCTTCATCGCAAGATCTTTCGTCGACATACGATGCAAGCTCGTAGTATGATTTTTGTCTGGTTGTACTGAAACCTTCTCTTTCTATGAGAGTCTTTCTTATCTTTCTAGAGCAAAATATTCTTCCTCTTCTTAAACAATTAGATTCTAGTTTAGTTCCACTATATCCTGAGAACATTTAAACTTAGTTTGTGTCATTTTTTGCAGAGTGTTGTTGTGACGTACCCACTCTTTTGTACACAGTTTTCAGCTTGTCACATTCATAGAATTCCTTTTTCGCATGCAAGAATATTTATCTATAACTTTAAAGATGACAAAATATCTACCACATGGTCCTTGAAAAACTTTTCGCTTTGCTTAAATATATGAGGTTATTGTATCAACAAAAAAGTTAGTAATGTATCCCTCTAATATAATATCTATAGAAAAATATACAACCCTCAACACAAGGTTTCTTACTCTTTTCAGACATTTAATCAACTGAGGATTCCACTCTCTTATTTCTCCCCCTCGGAAATTTCTTTGTTGGGTTTCCAACCTAGAAAACCACTCATGCAATACAATGGGAAACTTGGAAAATAAAATGTCATGGAGATCCGTATAGAGGTACCAACCCAACCACTCTATTGGGTTCCACCAAGATCCCTTACTTTCTTCTTGCATGAATTCAATGCTTTGAATCCACCCAATCATGGATCTCAAGTTTTATTGGTTCCCACAACATGTCCCTCACCAAAATGATTATGGTCCCAATAATGGAACCATTTGTTGGCCTTTTTTCATCCCTCACTCCTCTTGACATCCTTACCCAAGTTCATTCCCTTCTATTTGGCACAACAAAGCCTAAGATATCATCCTGATAGAGAAAATCCTAGTTGGAAGCACCCGATGCAGATGCAGTCTCATGCGAGATATATCTCATTATTTATTAGGTAACTGCCAGAACAAGGTTTCCAAAGTTGGGGGCGGGGAGGGATTTACAGTACCTCAGTCACATTCCGAGGTGCTCAGCGAATCCTGAGGGTGGATTACTTGTGCTTACTATAAATAGTTAGATATTAACTCATCTTATTCCTATGTAATGATTCTAACACCACCCCAAGTGCAACATAAATGTATTTAATTGACAACAATGTGACTGATATACATTCATTCATTCATGAGAAAATTATAAACATTCATTCATTGTAACAATTCTACATATGACTCAACACATTCAATCATTCACACAATTACACATGAGTTAATGCGGAAACCCATCCAGGAAAATACCACAAGGTGCTCTTCATCTGGCATGAGAAACATATGCACCTTTGATCTACACACTGAGATGCAAACTCTTCTCTAGATATTCTTCTTCTACTTTACAAACTCTTTCCTCCTCTCATGCTCTCTGATATTATCCTCTACTCTCTTCCTACTCAACTCTACTAATGATCTTCTCACAACATATATCGGCTCAACCTCTCCTATAATTCTGCACTCTTAGTTGTAGATTATTCAACTCAACATGCATTCATCTACCTCTAAAAGACAACAATCATAGACTACTACTAACAATTAGGAACTAATAGTACATAAGCTAACCATAGTATTACAAGATTCGACTGAGATTCTAACCCGCATACAACTTGGGGTTCTTCTCTTTATAGACACGTTTACATATTTGTTGCATACTTGTTAACTATCACTTTCTCAGTTGACTTCCTATACTTAGCCAACATGCTATATTTCCTATTCTAGTGACACCTAATAATAGGCACTAACAACCTAACTTACAACAATATCTTCTATCTGTTCTATCTGAACTCGAACCCATGATATTTATGGCCTGTCCCTTTTAGTTGTTTTGTCTTACTATCATTTTCTAATAGTTATGTTGTTTGCATGCCTTTTGGTATTGTTCTTCCATCACATCTTGTATTCTCACATCCCTTCCTTCTGTCATGCATATTCCTTCTATCGCACATCTTCCTTCTGTCATGACTCTTCCTTCTTCTCTTGATATTCATCCTTCTTCTGACACTACCTCTATCATAGATCCTTTCTTTTCTTCTTTGTTGTTGTTGCCTTAGTCACAAATCCTTTCTCTTCTTCTTTAGTTCTTATCCATACTTACTCAGAATTCTGAATAAATTATGCATTCCTTTCCTTAGGCCCAACAACATCAACTGTTGGATGTTCACTTGTGAACTCAAATGTCTAGGTGAAGCACATGGATAATTCTTCCCTTTCAACAGTTCATCTTTGAAGCTCTAGTGATGTATACCAATTTCTTGGTTTCATCTCCAAAGTGTGTACAAACCGGTGAACCCATTCTTGTCATGGATATTATGTCCATGTCATGCGACAATGCTCAATATGCTTAGAATGATTTCTCAATCCTGTATATTTATGACCAGTGTAACTAATCTCTTCTATAAATATGATTTCCATTAATATTCTACACTATGGCCATTCAGAGATAGATTGTTTATGTGTACCCCACCATCTAATGGGTGTAGCTTTCAACACAACATCCATAGCGGTCAGTCGATGTGATTCTACAATGTTTTCTTCAAAATTCATCAAAAAATACATATGGTTAGGTAACCATTCATAGGTAGGCAACTCACTTTCCTCAACTGCTACACGTTGCATAGATCTTATGATTCTTGTGCATATTCTCATAAAAACCTCATGTAGTTTTTTCTGCCAATTTTTGGGGCATCACCTAAATAGGGTTTGCAACAGATTACAATTTGCTAAGTCATCTTCCCATAATCCGTTGGATTTATACAATCTTCCATTGAAGATATGACATTATAAAACTGATCCAAATAAGTTCCTTGGTTGACACATCCTCACCCCTCTACTGGAGAGAGTACGCAACTTATCGGCTATCAAATCCGGGCAATCTATCCCCAATGAACATAAACCAAAATACATTGAACATAAAATACATACATAGATGCATAATACATGAAATATACATAGATAAATAGTGGAAGAATACACATTAATTCAATCATTCAACATGTTCATCTTAATTCATAAAAAAAATATAGTTGCAGAGGTAATTACACAAGAATACTTATCTTGAAAAGAAGCTGGCCTACAACTGGTTATGTTGCTACAATGTTCCACCCAACCATATTCCAGTGTGCTCATCAATCTCTCAGCATCACTTCTACCCCCAATTCGAGCATGATTTCCACAAGGAACTAGGGAGCAACATGCTTACACAAAGCAATATCATACATCTACAGTCAAGCCAACGCACAATTGGGTTTCACGGGCTATCAAGCCAAGCCAATGAACAACTGGGTTTCATAGGATATTAAGGCAACAATCCAATAACATGGGTGTTCCTTGGAATTAATAATCCAAGCCAACAATCACCCCCAAACATGGGTGTTTCTTGGACTTACTTTTCCAAGTCAACACAAGGATGCACACAACAACAAAATGCACATGATGGGTATGAAGGAAAACGTTTTGCAACCAAAAACATTTTGGTGAAAGGAAAAACACCTTCCGATAGCAAATACAATTTCACAAAATGTCCATGGGCATTATAGGGGAAAAACAACCTCTACAAACCCTCAGATCATGGATCTATTCTCCCATCTACTAGGCATTACCAAAAAAAGATTTGCAAAAAAAAATGACCCAGTAAAATGGAGAAAACACCCTGTGTGTTGGAGAAGGGCCCTGCAACTATAGGAAAAGATGCTAATTTTGGTAGAAGATGGAAAAATTTTGGGAGGAAAGATAGTTTTGGTGATGCTTATAAGTTAGCAATATAAGAGACGTGATAAAGGTATGATGCCATAGTGCATTTCTCGTCGTGGATCATGGGCCAGAAATCGTGGCGGTTGGAACAAGGAAGTCAAAGGAAATAGTACTTGAAGCGGCCGAGAAGAGAGCTCACCCACTGCATTTAAGGCAGCGGTGATGACAGGAGGGATCAACTACCCTCATAAATGGAGAAGGATCAATGGGCTGAGGTATTAAATATAAAGGATAGAAGGGGAGCAATCGAGGAAGCGACGCCCATACCCGCGATCAGCACCGAAAATCGCGGAATACTACAGGAAGCTGTGGTGTGACCAGAAAGCGACAGTTCAAAGTACAGATAGGCCGACTGTCACAGTTAGGGTTTTGGGTTACTGTTGGGATAGGCCCACAGTTTTGTATCACGGTGATACCTTTGGGCCACCTATTTAAGCATGTATTTTGTATTATGAAGAGTTAGTTAGTTAGTTAGTTGGTTGGTCAGTCGGGTTGTGACTAGTTGTCGTCGGTATTGTGAGACATTGAGGAAGAGTCCAGCTTTGGTTCTGTGTTCAGTCTGTAGTTATCTTATTGTAACTAGTGGCCGACTCCTTGAGCATGAATGTAACAATCTACAGGGATTGAGAGAGAGAGAAGGGTATATTGTAAGAAGAAAGCATTATAGGAAGAGAGGAGATCTAAGAGAAGGGATCTCGACTGTGTGTGTGGAGTTTCCCAGAAGATCTCAGGCTGCATAAGAGGTTGCAACGAAACTATTTCTACTCTCTCAAGATATAATACAAACACAGTTCCTGTGGATGTAGCTTCCCTCCTGGAAGTGAACCACGTAACATCCTTGTGTTGTGCGACTATTTTATGTGATTCTGTTTACGTATTTGCTATCTTTTATCCGTTACATGAACTTTGCTTACCAGTTAATGAATGTATGTATGTTGTCCTTCAGTTTACAGTAACGTATGAGGTTAAATGTGAGTTGAATGTGTTGAGTATTCTGTATATGAGTTTATCAGTGCTTGATTCATGACAGCTAACAGCTATAGTGTTAAGTGACTTCTGTATATTTAGTTCAGCAAGTTGAGCGTAATTGATGTTAAGCGTGTTAAACTGTAGAATCTTAAGTAAGGTTGTTTAACACCCTAATGAAGGTTAAATAAGCTATTATACCCAGGGAGGAATCCTTGGGACCTTGAGAGATGATGAGCATATTGAGTCTTACTGTAGGGAGTATCGCGGCGTAGAAGAAACACGATACCGCACTATCGGGGGGAGCTACAGTGTGCGATGTCGCAGGTTAAGAGTTGAGCAGAAGAGAAAGGTTGTGCATCATCCTAAAAGCTACGATGCGATAAGAGTCAGTCCCATAGTAGAGTCATCTAGGAAGAGAGAAACAACCCTTGCTGAGAGATTTAGCTGGTTAATTAGAGTCAAGAGAACCTAGGATGCTACAGAACCTAGTTGAGGAAAACTGATTCTTCAGCCACCCTATCTAGGATCACTTCGGGTGAGACTTCAAGCCATTCTGCGGTCTGTTTCCAAAAGGGCCAGTGAGATAGGGGTTTTGTTGGTACAATAAACTAAACTCGGGTCTAGCCAGATAAGACCAACAAATGGTTCCGTCGCCGGTTTTGAACAAATTGAAGAGCTGATGTTCTATTGGCATCCTACTAAAGAAGAACTTAACCAGTGGGTTGAGTCTAAGGAAAGATAATTTGCTGAGAAAGAAAACAAGAGTCCTAGGATGAGTACAGAGGATTGGTTACAGAAACATATCTTCATAGACTTGCATGAGATATTTTTTGTGACCTATGCAAATGAGTTGTATGATTGGTTGTCAAAGTTGAATGATAAGCATGTATTCAAGAAGAAACAGAACATTGTCTGGAGACTGGAGCTGATTCACACTGTGAAGAGCATAGATAATCCTATTTCATGGGTAGTAGTCTTCTGGCTTGCAAGTTTGCTGGAAGGTTTCATTACAGAGTTTGTAGTTGATCAAAGAAAGAGTTTCAGTGAAGCAGAGAGGTACTTCTTCAAAGGATATTGCGGTAAGTACTTAAACTCTTTAAATCTGTTCCTTAAGGTGTTATTGTATGAAAAAGGAGTACTGGATATATTCTCAGATGAATAAGTTAAGTAAGTGTAATGTCACAAGAGTTTGATAGTGATTCTGAAGAAATTGGATGTACACGTAGCGGTAAGAGATATAAAGTAGATTTCAGATCTTCCTTCTTTGAAGACAGTTCAGACAGTACTAGAGAACAGAGTCAAAGTAATAGAGGAAGAATAGCAGGGGGTATCCCTTACCACCCTTATACCCCACAGAAACCAATCAAGACTCAGAATAATCCTACAAGAACTCCATCTAGTAGTTCACACACAGTACATACTACCTTTATACCACCTACATTTACACCGCCAAGTGGTAGTAATACAGCAAATCAGAATCCACCTCATAGAAACAGAATGGGGGATGACATGAAATTAACTACGTTTAGGGGTAGAGGGGCAGAAGAACCAGAACAACATTGGTTCCTATGTGAAGCTGTATGGACCATTAAACAGATCCAAGATGACAATACTAAGCTTGTCCAGTTGGCCACTACACTTAGAGAAAGAGCTTTAACATGGTATATGAAGTATGTAGCAGCACAGAACAGAACACTCGCAGAGGTCAGAACCACAATGATTAAGGAATTTAAGAAACCCAAGTCTGAGTCACAATGTATCATAGAACTTAAAGACATTAAAAAATTACCCACAGAGTTAGTATGGGATTTCAATAAGAAATTTAAAGCTCTTATAGACCAAGTTAGTTTTGAGTTTGCACTGGAGCAGCATAAGGAATGGTTCATCATAGAACTGCTCCCTCATATCAGACTTCCACTAATGCAATAGAAAATCCATACATAGGATGAAGCATTGGAGATGGCAATGAAACTAGAGGCTTGACCTTTAGCTGAGACTAGTGCAGGTATGACAAACTTATAGAATCAGTTAGCTAATCTCACTTTATAGTTACATGAGATTAGAAAAGGAAAAGAGGTTGAACAAGAATTATGGTGTACAAAGTGTAAAGGACATGGCCATACCAAAGATAACTGTCCAGTATTTGTTGAGTATATAGCAAGTGGGGCTCCTAACCCCTTAGTACAGAATCAAGGGCCATGGTGTGAAATCTGTAGAACAAGAGGAAATAGACCATAGGAATGCCCTTTACTTCAGAAGTATGTACAAACTCCTAAGAATTTATACTATAACTTCTGTAAGTCAGTAGGACATGATTAAAATAATTGCAGAGCTTATGATCTCATGATAGAGAGAAAACATGACTTCTACAGAGTCCAGTCAGAGACATCAGGACCAGCAGTAGGTCCATAGCATGAACCGACTCATGATGGCCGTGGTGGAGGATTCAGAGGAAGAGGCCGTGGTGGAGGCTTTGGCCATGGCCGTGGAACGATTGTTTGTTACAACTATGGAGCTATAGGACATTATGCTAGGGATTGTCAGAACCCTACTTCAACATGTAAGTCTTGCAAGTCCTACGATCATACTATAGAAGAATGTCCTATATTGATAGCCAAGATTAAGGATCCTAAGCCAGCAGTAAACTAGAATATTCAGCTTATCACTACTGAGTAGAAAGAACCAGAACCAAGAGTCAATATTGTGACTCGCAGTGGTGCTTCTACTAGTAGGACATCGCAGGATGCCAAAAATAATACAGGTCTGAAGTGGGTGCCTAAAGCCACTGATAAATCTACACCACTTGACCTACAGAAGAACAAAGAAACATTTCAACAAGATAAAACTTTCTTTACTGACCCTACACCATCAGAATCGCAGATATTGCCTTGTAGGGTTGTACCGCAGCAAAAACCTTGTGGCGTTAGTCCTATGCAGATATCGCAGGCTACCACATCTGGAAGGTGCGAGGAGGATGAGTTGACAGGAAGTGTACAATCCTTCCTGCGGAGCTGCTTGAAACTCGTAAGAAATGAGAAATCCATAGGAGAGCTTCAACGCATCATAGATCAGTATCAACAATATTCTTCCATGAGCAGTACCCAATATGCTGTTCATAATATTATGGGCCATACAAGAACAGGAAGAGAAATGAGACTCACAGCACAAATTGGAGAGTTTGAAATGGATGAGGTAATCCTAGATTTAGGATCAGAGGTAAATGTTCTTACTAAGCAGACATGGGAACAGATGGGTAGCCCTAAGTTAGCCAGATCACCTATCCATCTGTGATTAGCCAATCAGCAGAGGGTATCGCCACTGGGTCAATTACCGCAAGTACCAGTTGATATTGATGGAATTCACAGCTTTGCAGATTTTGAAGTCATAGAAATTATTGGCGATAGCAGACCGTATCCAGCTTTATTAGGTATTGATTGGGAATTTGATAACATGGTTGTTATCAATTTGAAGAAAAGACAAATGAACTTTGAGGATAAACAGATTCAAGTCATCGCACTGTTGGATCCTTTTCAGGGTCCTCGATACATTGAACCTATCAGAGCAGAGGAAGAGGTGCGTAATATAAAGAGCCTCTATCAGATGACTACTAACCAGTGTGATTATATCAATCCCACTGCAGAAGGAAATATTAGTTGGTGATGCGATAGCTTGTGCGCATCGGATTCGGACGTTGGTTTAGAAAATTGGTATAATAGACTTTATGAAGTTTCAGCTCATAGATGTGCATTTATGACTAAGTCACTGCGATGGATTGGAATAGAGATTAAGGATATTCCGTCGTTTGATGGCTTAGAAAACGCCAATGAATTTTCACAGCACTTTGAGAAGGAAATCCCTCATGAGTAGAGGATGGCAGTTATTGACCTTGCAGTAAGAGCCACACCTGCAAGATGGTGGCATGCACATAAAGAAAATATCGCATCGTGGGATGATTTTAAGACATTGATGGTGATTAGATTCTGTAATGACAAGGAGCGTTTGCAGCAGAAATATACAGGAGAAAGTGACCCCAAGTCACATATTAAGATTTGTGAACAGAATTGGTCGGACATTCCAGAGGATGAATGGGTTCACCTATTCAGTCACACTTTAGACACAATCCCAAGGAACTGGTGCACTGAGACAGAGTTGCGCAGAGGAACGATTACATGGCCAGTTATGATAGACAAATTTCTACTCACTTTCACTTTTGAATCTGAGTATCCAGGCATTGAACAAGCTCTAAAGATTATAAAGACTAAGATATTTGATGACTGTACCCTACCAGTGTATGATCAGCCTGATTGGGCCATCCAGTTAGAACATGCGCTAGAGTGTTACAACTTCACAGAAGAGCCAGGTGACGAGCATGAGAATCCTCGTAGTATCAATATTCCAGAGTCAAAAGGGACTCACGAAGTTGATGGACCAAAGCTAGAGATTCCAGCTATCATAGAGCCTATTAAGATTAAAAAGATCAATATTGGCACAGAAACAGAACCAAAATTTGCCTCTATTGGAGACTATTGGGATGATGAAACGGTAGGACACATCGTAGATTTGTTACACGACTATCAGGACTTATTTCCCACTAAGTTTATAGAGATGAAGGGAATAGTAGTAGATTTGGGAGTCATGAGGATACCTTTGAAAGAGGATGCTAGGCCAGTTAAGCAGCGTCCATATAGATTAAATGCTCATTATAAAGAAAAAGTTAAGGATGAGATTGATAAGATGCTAGTGGTAGGAATCATTGAGCCAGTAGAAGAGAGCGAATGGGTTAGTCCCATGGTTGTGCAGGAAAAGAAAACTAAAGGAGAAATCAAGAATTGTGTTGATTTGCGCAAACTCAATGACGCATCACTTCATGACCCATTTCTGACACCTTTTACTGATGAAGTTTTAGACAATGTGGGAGGACAGGAGATATACTCATTCACTGATGGATTTTCAGGCTATCACTAGATAAGAATCCATCTAGAAGATCGACATAAGACCACCTTTGCGACAAAATGGGGCTCATTCCAGTATACGGTAATGCCCTTTGGTCTTAAAAATGCACCAGCTATTTTTTCTAGAGTAGTAGTTGCTGTCTTTAAGGAATACATCCATAAATTCTTAGAAGTCTAATTTGATGATTGTACTGTATTTGGAGTAATCAAAAACCATATAGGAGATTTAAGGCTCATGTTAGAGAAATGTAGGCAATATCAGATTTCTCTTAACTTGAAGAAATGTATATTTTGTGCACCATTTGGTATTTTGTTGGGTCATATTGTTTGCAGACAAGGCTTCATGGTAGATCCTGCAAAGATTGCCATCATTGTAAATCTTCCAGCACCCAACTCAGTCAAGAAATTGAGGACAGTGCTTGGTCATACACAGTATTATAGAAAATTCATCAAGGGCTATGCAAAGATCACATCACCTATGGAAAAGCTGTTAAAGAAAGAAGTGAAATTCCTATGGATTGAGGAATGCCAGAAAAGTTTAGGCACTCTTAAAGAGAAGATGGTTACAGCACCCATCTTAGTATTTCCAGATTGGAACAAACCATTTCATGTACATGTGGATGCATCTGGCATCGCACTGGGGATTGTTTTAACACATCCATGAGAAGGGGGTATCGATCACCCTATCACATACTCAAGTAGAAAGTTATCTACCACAGAAAAGAACTACACCACTACAGAAAGAAAAGGATTAGCTATGGTGTATGCTCTATAGAAGTTTAGGCACTACCTGTTGGGTACCCCATTCAATATGTTCACTGACCATTCCGCTTTAAAGTATTTGGTCAAGAAGCCAGTGTTAGGGGGAAGGATCTGCAGATGGTTACTCATATTTTAGGAGTATGATTTTGAAATTATTGTAAAACCAGGGAGATTGAATTCCGAACCTGACCATCCGTCATGGATAGACTCAGGAGAAGAACCAAGTAACTTAGAGGATAATTTGCCAGATTTGCAATTGTTTTCTATCCAGATCGCAGATGAGTATTATGCATATATTATTCACTTTCTCACTACAGGGTGGGAACAAGTTGAGTTTACTAAGCAGCAGATTTCACTTTGATCGCAGGACATTTATACAAGTTAGGTCCAGATGAATTCCTACGTAGATGCGCTATGCCACACGAGAAAGAGGCCATTATCAGAGAAGCACATTCAGGTACTGCGAGAGGTCATTTCACAGGAAAGCCGACTGCTCAGAAAATTCTAGCTACAGGATTATGGTGGCCTACTTTGCATAAAGACACTAAGGAGTTTTGCAGATGCTGCGATATTTGCCAGAGGGTAGGAAAACATTCAAGGAGAGATGAAATGCCACTACAACCACAGATTATGCTGCGAGCATTTGACAAGTGGGCTATATATTTCGTGGGTCCTATCAACCCACCAGGGAAACGAACTGGTGCGAGATACATCATCACAGGAATAGAATACCTCACCAGGTGGTTAGAGGCCAAAGAAGTAAGGAATTGTGATCTTGCTATAGCTGCACAGTTCATTTTTGAAAACATCATAAGTATATTTGGATGTCCAACAATTTTGATGAGTAATCAAGTCACACACTTTCTGAATCGCACTATCGAGGCCTTGACGAAGGAATTTCAGATACAACACCATAAGAGCACTCCCTAGCACCCACAAGCTAATGGTACGATGGAGGATTTTAACAAGATTCTAGAAAATGCTCTTACTAAGATCTGTAACACCCAAAGAGATGATTGGGACCTCAGGGTTAATGCTGTGTTATGGGCTTATAGGACTACATGCAAGAAAATTACAGGACACACACCTTTCAGCTTGGTGTATGGACAAGAGGATTTTATGCCTATGGAATATATTATTCCCAATTTAAAAATTGCTCAAATTACTGAGATGGATGATATAGATATTATGAATGAAATATTAGCGCAGCTGTTTGCCTTAGAAGAAGACAGATTCATCGCAGGATTTCATCAAAAGGTGCAGAAGGCACGAGAAAAATCTTGGCATGACAGGCACATCAAGAGTAAGATTTTTCAGACAGGAGACCTAGTGCTCCTTTATGACAGCAAGTTTGTTAAGTTTCTAGGGAAGTTCAAGACACATTGGTTGGGGCCATATCAGATTCAGTAAGTCATGGAAGGAGGTGTCGTTCAGCTCAGTAAACTGAACGGGGAACTTGTTCGTACTTTGATTAATGGCAGTAGGCTTAAGCTTTATAGTTATAGCCACTCCACCTCCCAGCCCTAACTCAAAGAACTAAGTCGTGCAGATGTTCAGTGTAGTTGAAAGGAGACATCACACCCATAACTAGTCTACACCAGCTGAAAAAGTTCTAAGTTGGAAGAATCACAGCAGGAAATTTTATTTTGCGCAAGTCATAGGACGATTGCGCAGTTTTGAACATTGCAGAGTTTCACGACAACTTATTGGTCTAGGACGATGCGGTGTTACATCGCAGCGAGGTGATGTTCCCCATGCTGCAAAGACAATTTTGAAAGAGAAAGAGGGCCAGTCACTTCGCCTTCTAACAAGCAATTAATGTAGATATGACAGGTATACGTTGTCCTAGATTTGGTAAATCTTGGTCGAGACTACCGCTTGCGCACAATTTTCGAGGAAAATTTGAATGTGTTTTCAGCAATTAATGAGGAGCAGGGCGTGGGCTATTGTATTTTCCATGCAATAAATTATGCCAATGGGTCCAGCCTAAGTGACCAGTGCTTCAGAAATTACCGCCTTCATTACAAATACGCATATCATTCAAATAGAAGGGTTACTTTTGCGATTTCTGAGAGTTATAGAGTAATTTGTAAGAGTTTTCCCTATGCAGAGATACTCCAGTTATAGAGTACTGGTTTCCCCATTTTCACAGCCATTACCAGTCCAGAGTATCGCACCAGGCAGTTTATGTCCGAGAAGGAACCTTTAGAAGACGTCGTGCGGCTATTCAAGCGTGGTGGCCTTGACTTTGCCATGACGACGCTGCCCAGGACTATGAAATTAGGTGCAACACAAGTCAGGAAGATGCCAAGGACAAGGACTCAAGCTCAGATAGTAGAAGAGTCCAGCTCAGAGCACAAAGAAGAAGTTCATATGGTAGCAGCATACATTTTGCCACGAGTCGAGGACGCACTAGAGGTAACCATTCCCAAGGGTGCTAAGTTTCCTATTCCACTACCACCGATTGATCCTCACATAAAGGTAGATGGAGAACTATTAGGATATGTCCCTGCTCTCAAATTTACAGACTACAACCTTGGATATAGTAATACATATCCTTAGTTTTGGCCGGATCAGTATCTTACGGTTCAGAGGAACCCGAGGACCGATGTAGATGAGTTTGTTCCTATGGAACATGTCTAGATTCTTGAGCAGTCAGGCTTGCTCAATTTGTTCAAAATACCACATTTCAGACGAGGTATAGAGGTTAATGTCATGGTGCATGTGCTACTTTCCTGTGTACATGGAGGTTACCTCTAGCTGGGTAATAGGGTTGATCTGAACGTCTACTTGATACACTGCATCACTGGGCTGTCCAAGAGCGGTAAGGACCCTCAGACACATTTATCAGGGAAAAGCAAGGATACTAAGCTACCAGTGCTCCTAGTTAACAAGTATAAGCTACAGAGAGGAGGTAAGGCTTATGACCTCACAGCCTTAGTAGATGATACACTCAGATTTACAGTCAGTCTTCTTGCAGGTAGACTGTTAACTAAAGTTCACCCGAAAGAAGTCACAGGAGTAGTAATTCACCTTGTCGTGCAGGTCGCAGAAGGTGAACAATTTAATTGGTGTTTGTTTTTATTAAATATTTTTCTTGTAGATGGTTTGGCAGCGCAGGATGAGCCAAACCACCCCTTCCATTTCTCGTGGCTGCTTATATTATGTGCATTCGTCAGGTGGAAAGAACTGCCCCATATCCAGTTTCTACAGCTACGAGGTGGAGAGTGCAGAGGCACACGATATGCAAACTTATGGGAAAGCAACAGTCCAGCCAAGAAAAAGATCAATATGATAGTATTCTATGAATACTATAAGTTGTTGAAGCGAGTCATCTAAGAGACACCACGGATCAACATAGAGGTTGTCGACATGTATGACAATCAGCTTGATTTCATTATGGACAGGCATACAATCTATCTAAGGCCAAAAGGGTTTAGAAAGGATGACTGAGATATTGGATTATTCAGGATGACAGCGCGGGATGTAGAAGATGTCATCAAAGGTTTTGATAAAGAGTGGAAGAAGGCATTAGAAGATGCCACGGCAAGAAATGTACCAGCATATACCGCACCGATAGATCCACTAGACAAAGGAAAAGGTCAGGTGGGTGTCAAGAGGAAAGATGCAGTAGAAGTGCCACCAATGGCACAAAAGAAGAGGAAAAAAGTCAAATCCTCAATGCCAACTACAGAGACTGCACTAACAGAGGATGACTATGATCTCATTGCAGGGAGATTGCAGGAGGAGATGCGGGACTCATTTCAGGCGATGCAGACATCGCAGGACAAGCTGCAGAGCATGATAGATAAGTAGCTTCTGGAGTTGAAAGCACTAACTAAGAAGACTACCATGATGTAGACTCAGCCAGTTAAGGTGACAGCAAGAGAAAGATCAACACCATCAATTTTTTGTGAGGAAGTCTTTGCAAAGGATCGCACCAATATAGTGTTGATACCACCAGGGAGCATCTGATTCCCTATTTTGATGATTGATGTGCAGATACAGGTTAGACAACCTGTCGAGTTTAATCTATCACAATTCCCCATTGATCAACTACATATGATCCAGTAGTAGATAGCCGCAGAGCTCAGGGATAGAGAGCTTGTGACTTTTAACCAGAAAACTTGCCTACTACAACAGAATGCAGAGCTCACCGCAGGCTTTCAGACAAAGGCAGAGGAGCTAAGACAATATGAAGAAAGAGAACATGATCTAAGTGAGTTCCTGGAGAACAACGCATTGGAGTTACCCCAGTGTAACATAGAGTTTGCAAAGAAAGTAAGAAGAATTGCAAATAGAGCAAAGGCTCTGGAAGAGACAATGGCCAAGATGGAGAAACACCACAAGGCACAGATTGCTGAGCTTGAGGCTCGAGCACCAGGCACACCTGAGGCAGACAAGGAAGCAAGGGCACAGGCCTTTAGAATCACGTCAATGTAGATGAAGTGTCGCATAGATGATGCATAGTCATTGCTAGCTGATGCAATGAAGACATGGTCGGAGCTAGAAGAGCTCCTAGATAGACTGGATTTGCAGCAGAGCATCCAAAGCATAGAGAATGCAATAGCAGCAATAAAGGAAGAAGTCAAGAGCTTAGGATATCTTGCAAAGATGAAGAAGATGGTAGAGATGAACTGTTTGAAATAGGAAGCACAGAGGTTGCGAGGAAAAGAGATACAATTCAATAATATGATTCAGCCATATCAGGAACAAATCATAGAGCTGGTCGATGCAGTTGAGAAGAAGGTCAAGGAGTTCACTGTAAGCAGGAGTTTAATTGATAGCATGGAAGACCCCGTGATTAGTCAAGTTATGCTTGAAGCGGCACAAGACTGTTTCGAAGCTATGGGCAAAGATGTCGTAGGACTCAAGGAGAGATTCGCAAGGACTTCATAGGAAGCCAAGGAGACGCTATAGAAATAGAATCCAGCTATTAGTGGCTCGGGGATGAGCCACAAGTAAGTGTTAGGGGACTGTTGGAGCAGGGACCCGCAGCTATAGGAAAAGCTGCTAATTTTGGTAGAAGATGGACAAATTTTGGGAGGAATGACATTTTTGGCGATGCTGATAAGTTAGCAATTTAAGAGATGCGATAAAGGTACAACATTGTAGCGCATTTCCCATCGTGGATCATGGGATAGAAATCATGGCGGTCAGAACAAAGAAGTCAAAGGAAATAGTACTTGAAGCGATTGAGAAGAGAGCTCAACAAATGCATTTAAGGTAGTGGCGATGACAGGAGGGCTCAGCTACCCTCATAAATTGAGAAGGAGCAACAGGCCGAGGTATTAAAGATAAAGGACAGAAGCGGCGCCCATACCCGCGATTAGCGCCGAAAATAGTGAAAGATTGCAGGAAGCTGCAGTGTAACCAAAACGTGGTAGNCAGTTAGGGTTTTGGGTTACTGTTGGGATAGGCCCACAGTTTTGTATCATGGTGAGACCTTCGGGCCACCTATTTAAGCATGTATTTTGTATTATGAAGAGTTAGTTAGTTAGTTGGTTGGTTGGTCAGTCGAGTTGTGACTAGTTGTCGTCAATATTGTGAGACATTGAGGAAGAGTAGAGCTCTAGTTCTATGTTCAGTTTGTAGTTATCTTATTGTAACCAGTGGCCGGCTCCTTGAGCATGAATGTAACAATCCACAAGGATTGAGAGAGAGAGAAGGGTATATTATAAGAAGAAATCATTATAGGAAGAGAAGAGATATAAGATAAGGGATCTCGGCTGTGTGCATGGAGTTTCCCAGAAGATCTCAGGCTGTATAAGAGGTTGCAGGGGAACTGTGTCTACTCTCTCAATATATAATACAAACATAGTTCCCATGGACGTAGCTTCCCTCCTGGAAGTGAACCACGTAACATCCGTTTGTTGTGCGACTGTTTCATGTGATTGTGTTTACTTATTTGCTATTTGTTATCCGTTACATGAACTTTACTTACCAGTTAATGAATGTATGTATGCTTTCCTTCAGTTTATAGTAACATAGAAGGTTAAATGCACGTTGAATGTGTTGAGTATTCTGTATATGATTTTATCAGTGCTTGATTCACGACAGCTAACAGATATAGTGTTAAGTGACTTCTGTATATTTAGTTCAGCAAGTTGAGCGTAATTGATGTTAAGCGTGTTAAACTGTAGAAGCTTAAGTAAGGTTGTTTAACACCCTAATGAAAGTTAACTGAGCTATTATACCCAGGGAGGAAGCCTCGGGACCTTGAGAGCTGATGAGCATATTGAGTCTTACTGTAGGGAGTATCGCGGTGTAGAAACATGATACCGCACTGTCGGGGGTTGCTGTGGTGTGCGATGTCGCAGGTTAAGAGTTGAGCAGAAGAGAAAGGTTGTGCATTGTCCTAGAAGCTACGATGCGATAAGAATTAGTCCCATAGTATATTCAGCTAGGAAGAGAGAAATAGCCCTTGCTGAGATATTTAGCTGGTTAATTAGAGTCAAGAGAACCTAGGATGCTATAGAACCTGGTTGAGGAAACCTGATTCTTTAGCCACCCCATCTAGGATCACTTCAGGTGAGACTTCAGTCCGTTCTGCGATCTGTTGCTGAAAGGGCCAGTGAGCTAGGGTTTTTTTTGGTACAATAAAGTAAACCCAGGTCTGCCGAGAGAAGACCAACACTGTGAGATAAATACATTTTCATGAAACGTTTCTAGGCATTGTAGGAGCCAAAATGACCTCCATACACACCCAAATCATGGGTCTCCTTTTCCCATTCACTGAACAACAACAAAAATGAGTTTTCTAGCTTGGAGAAATTAGGGAAAATGCAAAAAAATACAAGGGAAGCTCCCAGCTTGCTCGCAAGGGCAAAAAAATCCTCCTCAAACCCCAAAATTGTGGCCCCTTTCTTCCCATTGACCCAACAACAAAAAAAATGAATTATGGGCATGGAGAAGTCAAGAAAACACAACAAATCGTGAGGGAGAGAGCTCAACAAGATTCAATTGCATGAGAGGGCCCAACGTGAATGATAATGGGCAGGGAAATGAAATATGTGGGTGAATAATGGCTTGGGAATGCATTCCCAAGCATTTACTTGCCGAAGAAGTCAAAAACACGTTTTCAAAAAATGGGTGGCTTCCCAAATTCGAATTTGACACCCATACTCTTCCCATCCCCATGCATTAACTTCCCCAACCAATTTCTAAATGACTGGGCATAAAAGACAAAATGGGTAGTTGACAAATTTATGGGTTTTCCCTTTGACATTTGGCTTTTCCCCCATTGAATCAAGGGTTTGAATATTTCCCCAACCATATTCCTTGTGAAATCATGCCCCCATCTCTTTAAAGTTGTGGTGCATAACTAGCTATGGTATTTTTATTAATTGCATAGTTACATGATGTCTCAAAAGATATTGCATCTGGCTAGCACATAAACTGTTGGCATCAATTTTAATTGCCAAAACATAAAATACTAAATCCATGGTGGGACATTTTCCTTGAGCTCCACACCATGATTTATTAACACTATTTACATTATATGCAATTCAATACCATGGGGTCAAAACCGAGATGTTGCGTTCCCCTCCCCCTTCAGTAGCACTATCCTTAGTGCTTTACAAAAAAATTAACAAAATGCTACACTGGCACCACCCTCGGTGCTTTGCAAAATTAAACCAAAAACTGGGTGTGCTAATCACATGGCATCCCCCAAATCCCATGTAGTCATATCAAGACTGTGGTGCTTCCTCTGCACCTTTACCTGTCTAATGGTATGATCTGGAACTCCTCCTTGGTTCCATTTTGTGGTTGTCTTGCATGCGAAATCCTCCAAGTCCTTTATTGCATGCATCAATACACACCACAAAATATTTTTCTGGGTCTTGGAGAATCCCTCTCCTCAGATTGGAACATTTTCAATGACTTTGGAAACCAACAATACCTATTCTCAATCCCTAAGCAATGAGTCAATTCCCATGTTAGTATTCATAAGATTTTCCAAAATCATAGATGAATCACATGCACATGTATATTGACATAAAATCAACAAGAAGCTGCCAAGTGAACCAAATACTTATCTGCATAAGTATCTTCTTTGGTTCCACAAGTGTCCGACTGGGATTTATACTACCATGGCACTCACAAACCTACCCCACCCCACACCTGGGTGTGCCTTAAAGGGTAGCTAAATTTCTGCAATCCTCGGATCACCTGAAAATACCTCTCAACCGAGGTCTGGCAGCTCCGTTCTTGAGCCCAACACCTCCTATAGGTGCTCACCAAGCTTAGTTGCTTCCTTTCTGAACACCACAATGAATTTAATTCATAGGTCATATTCATTCCTATAGGATGAAATCTATAACAATATTTTCAAAACCATGGTTGCATCATATGCTCATGTATATTTACAGAAAATCAACAACAACAAAAGTTTGATAAGTAAACCAAGAACTTATCTCTATAACATCTCTCAACTGAGATGTGGTCAGCCCTGCTTTGGAGCCTAACACCTCCTTGGGTTCTCAATGGAAGCTCTATACTAAGGGCCTAGCACCCCTTCCCATGCTTACCAAGCTCAGGCACTTCTTTTCCAGGAACTATAATAGATTAATTCACATGTCAGATTCATTTTTGCAAGATTCATTTCTTAACAATAATTTTTTTTCAAAATCTTAGCTGAATCCTTATGCACATGTGTAATTATAGAAATCAACTAGGACTTTCCAAGTAATCCAATACTTATATGTATATAATCTCTCAACCGAGATCTGTTCAACCCTACTTCAGAGCCTAACACCTCCTTGGGTGCTTAATGACAACTCTGGCTTAAGAGCCTAACACCTCCTCCAAGTACTTACCAATGCTTAGACACTTCCTTTCCAGACATCATAATACATAGGGGTTATTCTCTTCACGAAGCCCCCACTCTCGTGATAGTCCCCTTATGGTGTGAATGTGTGCGGAAAGAAGTCTAACCAGATGTCTTACACCCTGGGCATCCCCAGTGATGCATGCTGGTGCCTAGTTGGCAGAGGGGAGAAGTTACATACCCAAGTACATCCTTCCAGAGGAGCCATGTACTCCATGTACATGTTTTCATCATCTCACCTGCGTTACACATACATCCAGTTTACATATGAGATGTCATCATAAAAAATTTCAATCATAGGTTTCCAAACACATCCCTCTGAGAATCTATGTATCCAATTACATCCTTTCGAGGAGTCTCGTACCTCCAATATATCCTTTCAAGGAGTTATGTATCCCAAACACATCCTTCCAAGAAGCTATGTAATCCAAGGGAATACTTTCATCATCTCACCCGCGTTACATATAAGTATGCACTTAACATGAGATGTCATCATAAAACTTTAATCATATATTTTCAAATCTATTTCATGGATACATGATTTCCCAAATATCAAACGACCAATGACATTGATAGTTAAATAAAAATCTAATTTCGCAATTCTGCTTCCTGCAGAAAATCAGGTTTTTGCAACCATGAGGCCATCCTCATATTGTTTGGCTTTTGCAAGTGGGAGAACTCATCCCCTACTTACACATGTTGTCCCAAAGGCTAGACATCCACATACAACATGTCATCTTGACACCATTTTAAATTAGCGAAATAGTCACAGTTAGAAACAAGAAACTTCAGACATCAAGCAATGCAAGACAAGCACATCCATTGTTAACATGATTCAAAACCATCATAAGAGATCACAGTCTCCCATAATTAATAGAAAAAATTACAATTTGAAGTTTCAAAATATGTTCTCCTTCATGAGATCCTTCTCATGGCACATGGCAACTTCCTGCCCTGGGTTTCTTGGGCACCACCATACTGCTCTACTCAGGTCATTCTACCTACAGTATTTAGGAAGTCCTCATATGTATGCCCATACAAACATGGGCCATTTCCTCATGTAACTAGAAGTTCACATGAAATATTCCTCGACCTATACATATATAAAACTTTACCTGTAGAATATCCTTCGGTGAACCTATTGCAATATCTTGCAAGTCCCACAAAATATCTTACATCTGTTAGCTTTATTTTAGTAGGCCAACTCCCCATGGCTTCAATATTTTCAACATCTATAGATATTCCTTTATCTGAGATAATGTGACCCAAATAATGAATTCTATCTTCATATAAGTCATCATTGCTCAACCTTGCATACAACTTATGCTCCTTGAGCAGTTTCAAAGTCAGCCTCAAATGTTCCACATTGTAACATCCCCGACCCTCCGACCAATGAAGAGGATGCTACCGATGCTGCTATCTAACCAAGCAACTAACCCCATGAACATACAATGATAAAAATTGAAATGCATTGAAGTAAAACATGCATAGATGCATAATGATTTATCATACAATGGATTTGCATTCCATTCAAGCATTATCACATTTTTACATGTTCATCATTTTCATTAAACATCAAATACAATTGCAGAGATGAAATAGGAAAGAATACTTATCTTATGGAGAATTCATCTTGCAACCAGCTATGTCACTACAACGTTCCACCCAACCATAGGCCACTGTGCTCCTTAATCTCTCAGCAACACTACCACCCCCAAGCTAGGCATGATTCGCACAAGGACTAAGGAAATAAGCAGGCTCATACATAGCCAAGGATGCCACAAAATTCATCCAAGCCAACACAATTGGGTTTCTTAGGCTAAGGGTACACAAAAACACATAACCAAGCCAACAAGTTGGGTTTATCAAGTTATCAGGAAATGGAAGCACTATCTGCTAAGCTAGTGGACTCACTGAAGAGCTAAGGATTCCTATTCTAGAACTAGCTTGACTCCTAATACATCCACACACACCCAACACAAGGAATCATTCCCTTATTTTATGTACAGTCCCTTAGGCCATGAATTCCCTTCTAGTGCTATTCAGGGGGTGTAGAGAAGAGAACCAACCCTCTAGCTCTGTCCATGAGGCTCCTATAAACACTAGGTTTTCCAAGAAGAATCCTTTCCACTCCTACATAGTCCAAATACCAATCCACTTTGCACACACAACAAAACAACCAGCCCTGGGGTTGAAAGGAAAACACCATAGACCAAAGCTGGAATGACAAGAATGGGTAACGCATAGCCCAGACTAGGAAATTGACTCCCAAGTCATTTATGGCCATATCGTGGCCAAAATGACCCAACACAACCTACAAGAAACCAAATCATGGGGGAAACGCAACCATTAATCCTACACATGGGTAGAGGAGAGCAATGACCCAATCGAGAAGGGATGCAAACACAATAGACTCCTAGTGTGAAGGGAATTTACCCATAGTAAAAATCATGGAAGGAAGAACACGACTGCCTGCTTGAAGTGAGGAAAGCCAAATGTGCACTTGCGTGAGGAAAAACTACAAAAACCTGTGCATGAGGAGAGAAAACCGCCATCTCTGTGTGAGAATGGGAAAAATGGAAGAATTCCCTCTCTTCTTCTCCTGCCCACGTGAGCAAGAACAACTCCCTAGTGGAGTTTGCATGTGGGAAAGGACTGACAGTCCTGCCACACACCATTGCCCATGCAAAACATTTTTCCTAGGCAATAACTGCCCCCAACTAACTCCAGAGAATTTAACTTGGTAGCTGACTGGTTGATGGGTTCTCCTATTGACATTTGGATTTTCCCTATTGGCCCCAAAGGTTAAATAATTCCCCTTCCTTATCCTTAGGAAAAATCATTCCTTTTTCATTATGGTTGCATCGACATAGCTGGTTGTGGGTATTTTAATTTAGAATGAATATTTACATGATGCCAAAATTATAATGTGCCAGATAGCATGATATACCATCGACAATGGTTTTAATTGCTGGAACATAAAGCATTAAATTGATGGTGGGGATTTTTCCTTTAGCTCCACACCACGATTAATTACAATATATACATCATATACATTTTAATGCAAATCGAGTCAAAATCGGGGGTGTTACAATCCCCTCCCCCTTCAATAGCACTATCCTCAGTGCTTTAAAAAATTGAAAAAAATGCTACACTAGTACAACCTCAGTGCTCCACAAAATTGAACAAAAATGGATGTGAAATTGCATGGCATCCTCTATCTCCCACATAGCCTCCTCGGGACTGTAGTGCTCCCATTGCACCTTTACCTACCCTATGGCTCAGTTCCAAGCATTGTGACCTTCCTGTCGAGGATGTGTATTGGATCGATTTGGATCTCTCCCTCGGGTTCCACTTGAATCACATCCCAATTTATCACATGGTTTCTTAAGAAAAGAAACATGAAAAACATTATGAGCTCTAGTGCTAGTAGGAAATGCAAGTCTATATGCAACCGGCCCTATTCTTTGAAGCACTTCTATTGACCCACAATATCTAGGTCACAACTTGGCACAACTTCCAAGCTTCAAGGAACACTTCTTTGCCCTCTCTCTGAGGTAAACATGACCCCCAACACTAAACTCTCTATTCACCCTATGCTTATCTACATAGCTTTTCTATCTTTCCTGGGCTGCTTTTAGATTCTGCCTAATTTTTACAACCTCTTCCTCCATCTCCTTGAGCAATTCTGGACCAAGCACAACCCTGTTCACTAGATTATCCCAAGTCACTAGTGTCCTACACCTTCTTCCATACAAATATTCATACGGACTCATTCTCAAGGATGCTTGTTGTCCATTTTTATAAGAAAACTCTACCAAGTGTAAGTAATCTTCCCACTTGGTGGGTTTATCCATCACATACATGCGAAGCATGTCTTCAAGCACCTGGTTAAATCTCTCTGTCTGCCCATCAGTATGAGGATTGTAGGCAGTGTTGAAGTTCAACTTTGTACCCAAATCTGCAAACAACCCCTTCCAAAAATTGGAAGTGAACTTGACACCTTTGTTAGAGACTATTACCTTCGGCAATCCATGCAATTTGAAAATCTCCTTCATAAAGATCTTTGCAATGTCATCAGTCTTATGCATAGACTTCACCGGTATAAAATTTGTTGTTTTTTTCAAATTGTCCACCACAACCATGATGGAATCATGTTGTCTCCAAGTCATTGGCAATCCTGTAATACAATCCATGGAAATAACTTCCTGTTTCCATTCTGGAACTGGAAAACGCTTCTACAAACCTACTGGGTGTTGATGCTCAACCTTCACCTGCTAACATTTCATGCACCTTGAAATATATTCAGCCATGTCCTTTTTCATTCCTGGCCAAAAGTACTGCTTTCTGGCTGTAGCAATTGTCTTTTGATATCCTGGGTGACCATAATATGCAGCTTGATGGATCTCATCGATAATAACTCTTCTCAACTCTGCTACATTTGGAATATAAATTCTGCATTTATAAGTAAGAAGTCCATATTCTTCCAATTTATATCCATCATACCTCTTCTCAAGACTTTGCTGCTGCAATTTTTATTTTACCTGCACATACATTTCATCTTCAGTAGTATGATTAACAATCTATTGTCTCAAATCTGATTGGAAAATACTGAGAGATGCCACATGCATTTCCTGCACCTTCCTGCTGACCACATCAGCTACTTTATTCTCTTTTCCATTTACGTGTTTTATTTCAAAATCAAACTCACATAAAAACTCCAACCATCTTGCTTTCCTAGAATTTAGTGTAGGATGATCAAACAAATACTTCAGACCACAATGGTCTGTCCTTAGCTCAAATCTTCTTCCCATCAAGTAATACCTCCGCATCTTGAGGGCATGTACTATGGCTGCAAGTTCTAGATCATGAGTGGCATAGTTCTTTTCATGCTCCTTCAGATTTCTTGACTCGTAACATATCATGTGGTTGTCTTGCATAAGGACTCCTCTAAGCCCTTGTCCACATGCACCGGTACACACCACAAAATATTTCTTTGGGTCTGCAACTTTCAATTCTGGTGCACTAGTGAGAAGATTCTTAAGCTGTTGGAATCTTTCTTCACACCTTGACGTCCATTCAAAATTTATCCCCTTCTTTTGCAAAGAAGTGATGGCATGTGCAACTTTGGAGAATCCTTAAATGAATCTCGTGTAGTATCCTGCAAGTCCCATAAAAGACCTTACATCTGTTACATTTCTTGGAGTAGGCCAATTCATAATGGTTTCAATCTTTTTAGGGTCCATAGATATATCCTCTTCTGAGATAATGTGACCCAAATACTGAATTCTATCTCTATAGAAGTTACACTTGCTCAGCTTTGCATACAACTGATGCTCCCTGACCAATTCCATTTTCAATCTCAAATGCTCTTCATGCTCTTCCTCATTCTTAGAATAAATAAGAATGTCATGAAGGAAAACAAGAACAAACTCATCCAAATACCTGCTAAAGACACTATTCATAAGGCACATAAATGTAGCTGGTACATTTGTGAGACCAAATGGTACCACTACAAACTCATAATGTCCATAACTTGTTCTAGAGGCTTTCTTATGAATTTCTTCCTCCTTGATTCTTACCTGATGGTAACCAGACCTCAAGTCAATCTTGAAAATAACTTTGCTCCTCTCATTTGATAAAAGAGGTCATCAATCCTAGGAAAAAGATATTTGTTCTTTGTCGTGACTTTTTTCAGCTATCTATAATTAATACACAACCTGAGTGTACCATCTTTCTTCTTTACAAATAGAATTGGTGTTCCCCAAGGAGACACACTCAGCCTGATATACTTCTTCTCCAATAATTCTTGCAGTTGCATATTCAACTCTAGCATCTCTGGTGTACTCATTCTATAGGGTGTCTTGGACACTGGTGCTACTCATGGCACAAGTTCAATTGTGAAATCAATGTCCCTCATTGGAGGAAGCCCTGGAACCTCATCAGGAAACACATCCCCGAATTCCTACAACACATGAAAGTCCTCCAACCTAGGAGTTTCATTCTCTGTTGCCTCCAAAATATGAGCTGCATACAACTAGAGACCTTTCCTACAAAACTTCTTCAGCTGCATGGCTGAAATCTACCTCATAAAAATCACCTTTGGAATTCCTCTTACAACTGTTGGGTTCCCTTCTTCATCCATGCATTTGAAAGTCTTATTGTAATAGTCAAGATTTACCCTGTGAGCTTCTAACCAATCCATTCTAATGAGAACATCATAGGAACCAAGTGGTAGAACATTCAGATCTACAAAGTGACTAATCCATTCATGACCAATGGAAATTTCTCTACCACTTCACTAACCTTTCTCTTAGTTCCAGTGGCTAGCTGAACTAACCAAGATTTTCTATGCTTTCCTTTCTTAAAAGCACAAATCTCCACTACTTTACGGGTAATTTAACTGTGAGTAGAACCAAGGTCAATCAAAATAGAAATAGATTTCTCAACAATATTACCTGCAACTTCAACCACAATTGATTGGTGATCTGCTTGGTGGTCCTCTAGTGCTGCATAAATCCCATCCATGACCCTTGCTACTTGACCCATTGTTTCTGCTTCTTGAATGTTATAAGTTGGCCTTGTACTCTCATTCTCGAGTGGACAATTCCTGCGCATGTGGGGTCCTCCAAATTTTAAACATTGGAATGGTCCCGCTGTTCTATTCTGGCTCTTTAGGCCTTTCTCCCATCACTTTGGCTGGCTACTTCTTAGCTTGTGGCAGTTGCTTCTGCTGATTTTTGAAGTTATAAGGTTTGAAACCTTTCTTCCTTTGTTCAGACTTCTCATTCTTCTTGTCCTTCCATCTCTTATGGTAATCAGGTTTCCCTTTTCCTTGCTCATAGTAATACTTATCTTTCCTTATTACTTCTTTAATAGTTCTAGGTTCATAAAACTCAATTCTGTCTTTGTAAGACTGCGAAAATCCACTTAGGAAACACTGGATATTCACTTTTTCATCTTTGATGTACCTGACATACCTTAACAATTTCAAGAACTTATTTGCATACTCGTCCATGGTCTGCTGTCCCAATCTCAACTCATGGAACTCTTTAATTTTGTCATCATAATACCTGTTAGAGAGGTACTTCTGCTTGAAATACTTCTTGAAATGTTTTCGTTTAAGTCTCCTTTCACTGATCCTCTTTACTTGCTTGAAGTGCTCCCACCAAATGGATGCCCTTCCATTCATATTGAAGATGGAAACCCTTGCTTTCATGTTTCCTGAATAATCCTGAACTTGGAAGTACTTCTTTATCCCAAGAAGCCAAGCTTCATCCTCTTGTCTAGTATTTACCTCATCGTTAAATGTAGGAGGTTTAGCCTTCTTAAATTCATCTCGAGAGCGATCCCTATGGTGCCTCTTTCTCTTTCCCTTGCGAGAAGAAGAGCTTGAGTCCCCACTAGATTCTTTTGAGTCAAATTCTCTACTAGCAGTCCTTCTTCTTCTTCTAGTACTGCTCTTACTGCCTTTTGGTTTTATTATACCCTATCTAGAGTCTATCTTTCTTTGCAAGTCTATCAAACTCTGCAACATAGCAATATTCAGTTGATGCTGCTCTTCCTAGGATTTAATCAAGCTTCTCATGGTGGCTGCAATATCAGGTGGTGTCTCTTGGAATATCCTTCCATTAGATTCTATATCATCATTTCAAACTCGAACATTTTCCCCCATGGCATCTTGTGCATGCTCGTAGGAGTCCTGAGCATCATATCTATCATGGGTTCTCATGGATGAACAACAACTTACTTTACCGAACCGCACTACCTAGAATACTACCCTTTAACGTGACTATGATTCTTCAAAATGTGTTAGCTACATAACATTTATACAAATCATAATTACTTACCTTCTGTTGGAAAAATCATACAATGACAACTTGCCCAAAACACATAATTTTCTTTCTCAAAGAACGACTGTCTCAGGGGGACGATGGGGGTCAAGGGGGCTTGCCCCCTTGTTTTTTTTGTAAATATTTGATTTTCGCACAATTTGGCACATAATATCACTGCCATTTTTCATCTTTTCAGCACCTCTAAATCCCACTGGAATCCTGCTTTTTCCACTGAAAACCTGCTTTTCTACTAAAAAATCCCACTGAAAAACTCATATTTTTCCATCCAATGTATTAGGTCACTTGTTGACAACTCTTCTGACACCTCGACGGACTGATCTTCATTTTTCTTTCGATGCCATATCAGGTCGATCTTCATTTGTCTTTTTATGTCATATCAGGTTGATCTTCATTTGTCTTTCGATGCCATATTGGGTCGATCTTCATTCCTCTTTCGATGCCATATCAGGTTAATCCTCCCCTATCATCTGATGCCATATTGACTTGATCTTCATTTGTCATTCGATGCCATATGGGGTTGATCTTCCCCTGTCATCTGTCGCACATCGAAAAAATTCTTTCGAGTGACATCAAAAATTTATCCAAGATGCCTCAGAGAGCTTCTCCCAAGAGCCATCGGAAAAAAAATTTCAATATTTACTCGACTTAGAAAAATTTTCAAATTTTTTCTTCTTATATTCCTCTTTCTGTCGCCATGTCAACTCCCTTTCGATGAGCCTTTCTAACAACTCGGCTACACCTAGTCGAGACCTTCGACTCCTCCCAGTCGAGACCTTCAACTCCACCTAGCCGATACCTCCAACTCGTTCGGATCCTCCCAGCCGAGACCTTTATCTCCACCTAGCTGACACCTTCGGTTCCTCCCAACTTAGACCTTCGGCTCCTCCCATCTGAGAACTTCGGCTACTCCCAACTGAGAACTTCGGCCCCTTCAGCTCCTCCCAGCCGAGACCTTTAAAAAAATTTCTAACTTAGGAAATTTTCAAAATTTTCTCTCTGCTTTGGTTCCTTTTTCGGATGGCCTCAACTCAAGTCATCCAATGTATCAGATGGAACTCCACCTAAGTCATCTGACGTATCGAATGGACTTTCG
Organism: Pseudotsuga menziesii; assembly: GCA_001517045.1. Lineage (NCBI taxonomy): Eukaryota > Viridiplantae > Streptophyta > Pinopsida > Pinales > Pinaceae > Pseudotsuga > Pseudotsuga menziesii. The sequence goes on along the minus strand of LPNX010485075.1, from coordinate 183,394 downwards.
CCTAAGTCATCTGATATTTTCCATACTTAGAATTTTTTTTTGAAATTCTCTCGGTGTTTCTCATTTTTCCTCAGTTGGGTAGAGGTAACCTGCCTCTGTCACTGCTTCTTTATGGCCCATTGATGCCCATGTTGCAACATGTTCTCTGATACCACACTGTCACAAAGAGGACACTACCGATGCTGCTATCTAACCAGGCAACTAGCCCCATGAACATACAATGATAAAAATTGAAATGCATTGAAGTAAAACATGCATAGATGCATACCGATTTATCATACAGTGGAAGCAACTACATTCCATTCAAGCATTATCACATTTTTACATGTTCATTAGTTTCATTAAACATCAAATACAACTGCAGAGATGAAATATGAAAGAATACTTCTCTTATGGAGAATTCATCTCACAACTAGCTATGTCGTTGCAACGTTCCACCCAACCATAGGCCAGTGTGCTCCTTAATCTCTCAACAACATTTCCACCCCTAAGTTGGGAATGATTCCCACAAGGACTAAGGAACTAAGAAGGCTCACACATAGCCAAGGATACCACAAAATTCATCCAATCCAACACAATTGGGTTTATCAGGATAAGGGTACACAACAACACATAACCAATCCAACAAGTTGGGTTTATCAGGTTATCAGAAAATGGAAGCATTGTTTTCTAAGCTAGTGGGCTCACTAAAGAGCTAAGGATGCGTACACCAGAACTAAATTGACACCTAAGACATCCACACACACCCAACACAAGGAATCATTCCCTTCTCTGATGCATAGTCCCTCAGGCCATGAATTTCCTTCCAGTTCTATTGAGGGGGTGCAGAGAAGAGATATAGCCCTCTAAATCTATCTATGAGGCTCCTGTAAACACTAGGTTTGTCAAGCACACTCCTTTCCACTCCTACATAGTCCAAATACCAATCCATTGTGCACACACAACAAAACAACCAGCCCTGGGGTTGAAAGGAAAACACCATAGACAGAAACCGAAATGACAAGAATGAGTAATGCACAAACTAGACTAGGAAATTGAATCCCAATCTATTTATGGCCCTATCATGGCCAAAAAAACCAAAAAAAACCTACAGCAACCCAAATCATGGGGTAAAGACAGCCACTAATCCTATTCCTGTGCAGAAGAGAGACATGGCCCAATCGGGAAGCGATGCAGACACGACAGAGTGCCAGTGTGAAGGGAATTTACCCACAGTAAAAATCATGGAAGGAAGAAAACGACTTCCTGCCTAAGGTGAGGAAATCCAAACGAGCACCTACATGAGGAAAATCTCCAAAAACCTATGCGTGAGGAGAGAAAATTACCATCTCTACTTGAGAATGGGAAAAATGGAAGAATTCCCTCTCTTCTTCTCCTACCCACGTGAGGAGGAACGGATCCCTATTGGAGTGTACATGTGGGAAAGGACTGACAGTCCTGCCACACACCAATACCCATGCAAAACATTTTTCCCAGGCAATAACTACCCCCAACTAACTCCAGAGAATTTATTTTGGTAGTTGACTGATTGATGGGTTCTCCTATTGGCATCTGGCTTTTCCCTATTGGACCCAAAGGTTAAAAAATTACCCCTCCTTATCCTTAGGAAAAATCATACCCTTTTGATTATGGTTGCATTGACATAGCTGGTTGTGGGTCTTTTAATTTAAAATGCATATTTACATGATACCAAAATTATAATGTGCCCGATAGCACAATATACCATCGACAACTCTTTTAATCACCAGAACATAAACCATTAAATTGATGGTGGGTATTTTGCCTTTCGCTCCACACAACGATTAATTAAAATATATACATCATATACATTTTAATGCAAGCGAGGTAAAAAATGGGGTGTTAAACACATGTTGTTTTTTATTCTTAGAATAAATAAGAATGCAATCAAGGAGAATAAGATATAACATGTTCACAACTTACTGAAAACATTATTCATGATGCAAATGAATGTAGCTAGTGCATTTGTGAAACCAAATGGTAACACTACAAACTCATAATTTCCATACCTTGTTCTGAAGGTTGTCTTATGAATACCTTCATCCTTGACTCTTACCTGATGGTAACCAGACCCCACGTCAATCTTGGAAAATACCTTTTCTCCTCTCATTTTATCAAATAGGTCATCAATCCTAGGAAAAGGATACTTGTTCTTCATAGTGACTTTGTTCAACTCTCTGTAACCAATACACCACCAGAGTGTATCATCTTTCTCCTTCTCAAACCAAATCGATGCTCCCCATGGTGACACACTTGTCTTAATATAATTATTTTTCCAAACAACTCTTGCAGTTGCATATTCAATTCTAGAATTTTTGGTGTACTCATCATGTAGGCATTCTTAAACGTTGGTGTTATTCCTAGAATAAGTTCAATTGTGAAATCAATGTCCCTCTTTGGAGGAAACCCCAGAATTTCATCGGGAAAAAATTCCTGAATTCTCATACCACATGAAATCCCTCCAAACTAGGAGTATCATTAATTATTTCCTCCAAAACATGAGCTGCATACACTCGAGAGCCTTCCCACAAAACTTCTTCAGTTGCATTGTCAAAATATGCCTACTGGAGATCACTTTTGGAATGCCTTTCACAGGATTTAGGTTTCCTTCTTCCTCCAAGCACTCAAAATTCTTGTTCTAACAATAAATCTTTTCTCTATGTGCTTCTAACCAATCCATTCCAATCATAATGTTATAAGAACTAGGTGGTAGAACATTCAGATCTTCATAAGTGACGAACCATTCATAACCAATGGACATTCCCTTACCACCTCACTGACCTTTTTCTTAGTTCTAGTGGCTAGTAAAACTATTCATGATATTCTATGCTTTGACTTCTTCAAAGTGAACATCTCAACAAGTCTAGGGGTGACATAGAAGGTTAATCAAAACAGAAAAAAATATGCTCAACAATCTCACCCTTAACTTCCATAACGTTGATTGATGATCTTCCTGATGGTCTTCTAGCACTGCACAATTTTTAGGAATGGTCTTTTCTTCCTGACCCATAGCTTCATATTCTTGGGTACTGGGTACTTGACCTTCATTCCCACTCTGATGTGGATAGTAATTAATCAGATGGTCTCCTCTACATCCTCAACACTTGATTGGGTTCCTGGACCTTTCCCTCATCAGTCTAGCTGGCTTAATCATAGCTTGTGATCGCTACCTTTTCTGCTTCAGGAGGTGAAAAGTTTTGAAACCTTTCTTCCTTGGGTCAAGCTTCACATCCTTCTTGTGGGAATTTATCATACTCTCTTCTATCTCTGTTAACTAATGCCAAGAGTTTATCTTCCTTTGGAGTTCTACCAAACTCTGTAGCATGACTGTAGTCAACTGGTTTTTCTCTTCCAGATCCTTGATCATCCTTTTATTTTCCTCTCTCCAACTTCTCAAAATGTGTTCAAGAACACCATTGTTAGCTGCATAACATTATCAGGAATTTATAATTTTATTTCCTGCATTTGGAAAAATCATATGTTGATAGCTTGTCAAAACATATACTTTTCTTCCACAACAACGACTGTCTCAAGGGAACGACAGGGGCCAAGGGAAACCTCCTTGTTTTTTTTTATTGTAAATATTTCATTTTCAAGCAATTTGGCACATAAACGAACTGCCATTTCTCAACTTTATGGTACCTTAAAATCCCACTGAAAACGCGTTAAAAATATCTGTTTCGATGAATTTTACATTTTCCTCCGATCGACGAACTCACTAAATTTTTCCGACATGTTAGATCAACTCACCTTTTCCTTCTGATGTGTCGACAAAACTCATCATTTCCTTTTGATCTGAAAAAATCCACCTTGGCTCCCGACGTGTCGGAAAAAATATGATTTTGCTTCTGACATATCGACAACTTGCCCTTTTCTTTTGATCGGTAAAACTCACAAAATTTTTTCGATATGTCAAAAAAACTCACCAAGTTCACTCGACACGTATTGGAAAAACTCATCTTTTCTTGCTGATATGGGACTATCGACACTTAAAAAAAATTTGAAAATTTTTCTTTCCTTCTTGGCATTGTTGAAAGTCCACTTTTCCACCCGACATGTATCGGCGAGACTCCACATTTCCACCCAATACGTATCGGTGAAACTTACTAAATTGATGTGACATCCATTGAAAAAACTCCCCAAGTTTTGGCGACATTTCCATACTTAGAAAACTTTTGAAAATTTTCTTCCCTTTATCTGTCATCGGCGAAACTTGCCAAATTCCTCCAGTGTGTATTGGAAGAACTCAGCCAATACAACTGACGTATCGGAAAAACTCACACTTTTCTGCCAACAGAAAGGTTCCAACACTTAGAAAAATTTTCAAAATTTTCTTCCTTCCTATTACTCATCGCCTCATCTTGACCTTCCATGCCAACATGGACGCTGCAATCTTATCAACAAAACTCACCTGACCTAGCTAAAATGTATCAGTTCAACTCATCCTTTTGTGTTGATGCCATCGGCCTAACTCCAACAGTTTAGCCAACATGAATCAGTGGAACTTGACCATTTGAGTCGACATGCAAACACTTAGAAAAATTTCTAAATTTGTTTTTTTCTTTCCTCTTCATTGACTCAACTCGACTAACGAAGCCGACACAGTCTCCACGATCCTTGTCAGCTCAACTCAGCTAACTCAACTAACATGTGTCAGCTCAACTCAGCTAACTCAGCCGACACTAGAACTTCAGCACTTATAAAAATTCTTTGAAATTTTTCTCCAATATTGGCTCAACCTAGCCCTACACCATCGGCGAAACTCAGCCAGTTCAGCCAACATGTATCGGTGGAACTCGACAAACTAAGTTGATAGGGGAAAAATTCCAACACTTAGAGAAATTTCTAGAAATTTCTCTGTCTGCTACTTTTCTTGCTGACCATAGAGGGTGATGTTTCCTCTGTCAACTACTCATCTTGGCCCATTGAGGCCCAATGGTGAAACCAATTATCTGGTACCACACTATCACGTCCCCATCCCTCTACTGGAGAGAGGACGCGACTTATCGACTATCAAATCTGGGAAATCTAGCCCCAATGAACATAAAACAAAATTTATTGAACATAAAATACATACATAGATGCATAATACATGAAATATACATGGAAGAAACAATGGAAGAAAAAAAATTCATTCAAGCATTCAAAATGTTCATCTTAATTCGTAAAAAAAATACAGGTGCAGAGGTAAATACACAAGAATACTTATCTTGAAAAGAAGCTGGCCTGCAACTGGCTATGTCACTGCAACGTTCCACCCAACCATAGGCTAGTGTGCTCATCAATATGTCAGCATCACTGCCACCCCCGACCTGGGGATGATTTCCATAAGGAACTATGGAACAATAGGCTTACACACAATAATACCATACATCCATAGTCAAGCCAACACATAGTTGGGTTTGATAGACTGTCCAACCAAGCTAATGAATAACTAGGTTTCACACGCTATTAAGGAAACAAGACAATAACAGAGGGGTTCCTTGGACATACTCAGCCAAGCCAACAAACACCCCCAAATGTAGTCAAACATCTAATAGATGGGTTTCTTGGACTTACTCTACCAAGTCAACACAAGGATGCACACAATAAGAAAATGCACATGCTGGGTATGAAGGAAAACGTTTTGCAACCAAAAATGTTTTGGTGAAAGGAAAAACACCCTCCGATAGAAAATACAATTTTCACAAAATGTCCATGGGAATTACAGGGGAAAATGACCTCTACAAACCATCAGATCGTGGATCTATTCTCCCATCCGCTGGTCATTACCAAAAACAGATTTGCAACAAAAAACGACTCGGTAAAATGGGGAAAAACACCCTGTGAGAGAAATACATTTTCACAAAAAAAAAATGGTCCTTTTAGGAGCTGAAACAAACTCCATACACACCCAAATCATGGGTCTCCTCTGCCCATTCACTAAACAACACAAAAAATGAGTTTCCCAGCTTGGATATATTGAGGAAAATGTAGAAAAACATGATGGAATCTCCCAACTTTCTCACAGTGGAAAAAACGTCCTCCTCAAACCCCAAAATTGTGTCCCCTTTTTTCCCATTCTCCCAGTAACACAAAAAATGAATTATGGGCATTAAGAAATGAAGAAACATCAACAAATCATGAGGGAGAGAGATCAGGAAGCTTCAACTCCGTGAGAGATCCCCAACGTGAATGAGAATGGGTGAGGAAATGAAATATGTGGGTGAATAATGACTTGGCCATGTATTCCCAATCATTTACTTTCCCAATAAGTCAAAAAACAAATTTTCCAAAAATGGGTGGCTTCCCAAATTCGAATTTGATTCCCATACTCTTCCCATCCCCATGCATTAAATTCCCTAATGAATTTATAAATGACTGGGCATAAAAGACAAAATGGGTAGTTGATAGCTTTATGGGTTTTCCCTTTGACATTTGGCTTTTCCCCATTGACTTAAGGGTTTGAATATTTCCCCATACCTATTCCCTATGAAATCATGCCCCCATTTATTTAACGTTACGACACATAGCTAGTTGTGGTATTTTTATTAATTGCATAGTTGCATGATGTCTCAAAACACATTGTTCCTGGCTAGCACAAAAACCATCGGCATCGATTTTAATTGCCGAAACATAAAATACTAAATCCATGGTGGGGCCTTTGTCTTGAGCTCCAGACCACGATTTATTAACACTATTTACATCATATGCAATTCAATACCATGGGTTCAAAACCGAGGTGTTACATTGGTCTTCGCTATTGACTAACTCCACATATCTATGCCCTTCGAGCAGATTACTTGGAAAAATAATCATTTTTTCAGAATCTTCAAATGATAAGAGTCTTTTCTTAAAATTAATGATGGTCTATTTCTCTATCGCCCATTCGATTCCTAGAAGTGCAGGATAAGGATTGGTGTCATCGAGAATGTCAATTACTTCAAAGTCTTCATATGTCCTTAATCCTTCAATTTCAACAGGTACTTGAGTTATTCTACCAATTGATAGAACCTTTGGCTGGTTCGAAAGTCTTAGCTGGATGGGATACCAATCTAGTCATGGATTATTCATGCTCTCCCATGTCTGTATTGTTAGTATGTTGACATCTGAGTTAAGGTATAATATGATATAATCCATATCATAATCTCCTATATGCGCAGTCATTCACAGTTCTAGACATGTTTTTAATCTCCTCCGGATATTGTTTACTCTTTTTTCAGGTTGTAGGTCTTCTGTGGTTTCCGCTATGAGTGTTGTCAATTTTGTGACAACATCTCTAACATTGATTAGTGCTAAACAACTATTAAAAACTTATTTGAGTTTACTAACCTTTTTTATTGGCTTCTTCCGGAGTGGATGTTGAAGTATTTCGGGCATAGTCTTGACTTGTCCAGATATCGATGATTGATTGGATTCAACAAACTATGGTCATACATCCAAGAAGGTTTCCTTCTCCTCCTCTACATTTAATAGGGATTTCTTCTATGTTGCATGGAACACCTGCGGTTTTCCATGCTATGTGTTATGGTCTGCTCTTGTTGCAACACCTCCTCTTGTAACAACAACGATGTTAAATTCTCTCAGCTTAGTAAAGTTAATTTGGATATTCTGGTTGGGGTTTGAGTTATGATTCTGCACATGAGTGGGATTTACAATAGTTAGAGCTTGCCATTTTTCAGTTAACTGCGGACAACGTTCAACACTATGATCAAATTATTTACAATATGTACATGTTTTTGCGGGAATTTGACAATCTTGGGAAAAGTATCTTGGTTTCCCACAATTATAACATATGACTTGGTCTCTTCCTCAACCAAATACTCCTCCTCCTTATTGTTGTCCTCGGCCTCATAAATTTACACCCCCCCTATTGCTGAGGGTATTGATGTTGTGGTGGATACTGATTATGTTGATACTATGGCTGAGGGTATTGCAGTTGTTGGTATTGCAGTGGTGGATACTCATCAGGATGGTATTGGGGATATGCTCATCCAACTTGCATCTGCTCCTCATTTTTCATCAAGTAGGTATCCATCATCTTTTCCTGCAACAAATAAATTGATCTACAGTCTTTCTCATCATGTCCTATTGATTTGCAAAAATTACAATACATACTATCTAGGGTACTTACAATATTCTGTAAGTACAAACATTATTCAGACTTGTGTCTTGTTACCACCTAAGTTGTACTTAGTGGTTTTTTATCAAGTGAGCCTGGTGAACCGGACAGGGTTAACTTGTTTGGACTTCAAAAGACCTTTGGAAGTACTTCTGGCAAGTTCTTGTTGTACTATATCACATGTTCATACCCCATGGGGGAGTTGTAATAAATGTTCTAGCATTATAGTGTCTGTAAAAGACTCGGTCTCTTAGACTTTATTTTTCAATCCAATCAGCCTAGGGTGTTTTTTCCCTTGGTTATTATTGGGTGTTGAATAAACAACTGATAATTTCTGAGTTTTTCACTCCATACCTCCAAAGTTGGGGTGGTCGACAAGGCATTTAGGCCTATTGAGGTTATTAGAGCCTATGTGTCAATGTATAAACATGCTAGACATCATTATAGAGTCATATGAACATGTCTAAGTCCCTCTAGGTGTTTTTCAATTTTTCAATTTTTTAGTTTTTTTAGTGTTTTTTATTAAAATTTAATTTTTCCAAAACTTAGGTTATTTTTTAATAGTTTAATTGGAAAAGATGATTTTGTAATAAAAGTGGGCCAAATAATCAGTTTCAGTCATATAGGTGTTCATTTTCAAGCTAAGAGCACCATGTAAACCCATGGACCCACTGTTTCCTAGTTTTGAGTGATTTTCCATCACTCAGGTCAGAAAGCCCCAAAAATCAATTATTGATTATTTTAATTAATAAATTGATGAATAATGGAGCAAATCCAAAATCATAAATCAGTGGATTCTTAGACGATTTGATTGAAATCAGTTAGATCTGAAGCAGATTGATTGGATCTGACAAATCCTTGACTGAAGGAGGTGATCAAATCAGATCCAGAGTTGATATTCAGCTGTCTTCATGGGGAATTGCACCCTCTCTCTCCTCCACACGTGTGGACTCTCCTGGATTCTGTGTGGACTGATGTGTCCGTGTATGGGTTGATGTGTCAGCTCAATCAAGCCCCTGGTTGACAAGTAGGCTCAGTTCAGCTTTAGTTCAGCATTGATGGACTCTCCTTCAGCTGATTTTATGTGTCTCCTTGGGATTTGTGCCCCCCCTAGGCAGGATCTCCTAGTTTTTGTATATATCCAAGCATAGAAACCTCTTCCAAGCTAGTTAGAGCTGGATTGAAGGGCTTGCTATTGTAATTGTGTATTGATCATCATTTGTGAATAAATAAGATTTGGAGGCTATATTGTGTAGTGCATGTGTCTGTGTGGATTCTCAGTGTTATGCTGCTGATGTGGTAACTGCAATTTCTTTCCAAATTATGTGCTGCTTCTGTGTTCTGGCTTCAAGGATTCGGTTGAATCAAGTAAGGGTGTAAAATAGGCAAGTTATATTGCTTGAACTTGTTTATCCATATGATGTATGCTCAAAAATTTCAGTTATATGCTTAAATAATATTATTTTTGCATGATCTTTCATTTTTGTTGCTTTATACATCTATATCCAGATCTCACGAGGTGTGTACAGGCTTGTGTTATTTAGTTGCAGGTTCCTGATTGGATGAAGTTGTGGATCAAGATTGATGCCATTACTTATCCAATAATCTCCAGACTCTGTCCCTCAGCACTCCACCAAAGGGCATCCTTTTAGCTTGCTCCATTCAAGCAACGAGCCGACCTTCTCTCCTCTTCTTCTCATTTCTTAAAAAATCAACTATTTTACCCGGTTACTTTGTTCATAGCTTTGATTTGGTTTAGATATATCGTTCTTAAAATTAATTTCAACATAGACCTATTCTCTCAAATCCCATAGTCTATATCTTTCTCTTATAAGGTTTCATAAGCATTCTAGATCTAGCTTTAGGGAAATCATCCTTTTTTGCATGTAATTTTAAAGAAAATTTGTAGCTTGCATGCATTTGATTTCTGTTTGTTGTACATTAAATTTCATATTATGCAATAAAAGTGCACATATTATTGGCTTCCCAAAAGGCAAGTCAATATCCGAAGGAAATCCTGCTTTCCTTGGTTCTTGTTTTCCCCTTTTAACTAGTTTTCAGCTTACCTTTTCTGGTTAAAAGTGAGCTGACCCAAAGGTGATTTCAGAGTTCTTTTGGGCATATTTCAGTCTGATATGATTGCTGATTTTTATCAGGTTTTACGGAAAGAAAGAAAGCTTCTGTTCAGAAGTGGCCTCAGGAGCGTTCAAATCCCCCAGGGGTCTCTCATTTGACTAAAAATTTTAATTTTCACACTTTGTAAGCTCTCGATTTCACTCCTTATAAGGAGCAAGAGGAATTATATCAGTTCTATGATATTGTAACCACTATTAATAAAAAATATTTTTTTGAATAGGCTCTTTCGAGCCCATTCCCCATCCCCCCTGGGGGGATTTGCGTCGGTGTCCTTTTGTTTCTTTTTGCTCATTTCATTTCAAGCTATCATTGATATAATATGTAGGGTAGTATAATTTATTTCAATATCAATTTCATATTCCATATTTTATATTTCAAAGTAATTGTAATACTTACCCCACGACTTCCCGATTGACCCGAAAGGGGAAAGAGATTCGTGGTAGGACTAATTAGAAAACTAGAATTGTGGATCTATTTTATTTTCATCATTTATTTTTCATATATTATAAAATTAACCCCTCCTTGATTCCTTGATTGAGATCCACTTGGATCGAAAGAGGCTCCTGGAGGGTTTTCTTTTAAACAAGAACACCCATTATAAAATTTACTAAAATTGACAAGACTCCGATGTGTATGCTCTACACTTGGATACGGTTCATTCGATCAGTCAAGTTGTATCAAAATCACTTGAGTGACTAGTATAACTAGGACTCACTCTCCCAAATTATCAAACCAGCAGGTGAAAATCCAACACCTAGATCAAACCATCACGGTGGCAAAATACCCAAAGGAAGCGGGAACTTCTGAAAAGTGACCTCGGGGCGTCGATCTCTATCACACCCTAACGGGTTTGTTATGAAAAATAGCCCCAGAGACTCCATTTCAGCCCACATATTCCTTACGGGTAGCCGTGAAGGTTTAGTTTTGGACATACTCCAAGCACTCTCGGGTATATCTGGAGTCCCCCCTTCGCCTAATTTTAATCAAATCACACTTCAAATTTAACTTAAAACGTACCAAGAGGCAATCACAAAACACTCACTCCGAGCACATGCAAGTACATTGTTTCTATTTTTTGACTCCATTTTAAGGAACTGGTCATTTTCTTGCTTTATATATATATATATATATATATATATTGTGTCTTAGCATTGTGCTTTCGTGTGTTCATATTTGTATCTTGTTATCTTTGATTGTCTATAGTTAAATTTCAAACTCCTAGGTAACTCATTCTATTGAACATCACCACACTAAGTAATTATCCTTAGTAACTTAATAGGGTCTAACCCCCTTGGCTTCGTTAGGAGTTGAGCCTAAACGGAGGAATCAAGAACAAGGTGACAGCCTTGACTCGAGACTTTCCCCCAAGGACACACCGAGTGGCTTGAATATTTCTGCCACGTGACCCAGGTGTGTGTAAGGCGGCAACACTTTTTGGTGCCGTTGCCGGGGATAAATATTTTTATTCCCGAGTATGACTTAGCCTAACTTTTTTCTAAACAACTAAAAACATAAAAACTTTTGATTGATCTAGTATTTAAAAAACATAAAAATTAAAACTCGATCCATCTGGTGACTCCACTGTCTAACATCCCTTCAAGAATGTCTACCTGAAGAAACCACCAACAATTATTCAATCCTCTCCCTGATCCTGAAAGGTTTATTAGGGAAAGATTGAATAGGCAGAATTCTCGTAGAAACCTTGAAGATTTAGGAGACCAATCCCTCTTAGATATACATCACATATTTGTAGAGAGTCATACCTTCCAATCTCAAGAAATGATGGAATTTTACAAACCCCTTGACTTTTCTCAGATAGCAGGTGCTCCTCATGACATTCCGAATGATGCTATCAAGAAGCTCCCCATATTCGTGGGAAATAATGCTACCACTGCCAAGACTCATCTCCGAAATTTTGAAAAGCACCTGGTCAGTTACTACAATAATGCTGCCTCTAACCATGAAGATGTCAAAATGAAGCTCTTTGCTTTATCCTTAGAGGATGATGTTGCAGAATGGTATGGCGACCTTGGTGATGATTCATATAAAACCCTTAATGAATTCCTAGAAGGTTTTAAGAAGAAATGGGGGGAAAAGAAAGAACCAAGACATTTGCTTGTTGCCCTTCATAATATAAAGAATATGGAAAATGAAACCATTGATGAATTTAATACTAAGTTCAGACGTGTGGTTGTGGACCTCCCTAGAGAAATCAAGCCAAGGGATGCCTCCATCCTCATATCTTACATTGAATCTTTCACTGGTGATTTGAGGTACCCGTTAAGGGACAAAGATTTAACCAATCTAAAAACTGCTCAGGATCTGGTCGAGAAAATAGAAAAGAATATGCAATCTTCGGGAAAATCCAACATTCCAGGTTACACTAGGGGAAACACTTTGTACAACAAAGAGAAGGGAAAGGCCGTCGAATTAGAGGAAAAGGAAACCTCTAAAGACCCCATGGAAAAAGTAATTAGCCTGATGGAAAAAATGGTTACTAGTCAGAACCAACTCATGGAAAGCCAATATATACAATTGAATAATATTCAGAACAGAATAATCACACTGGAAATAAATAATGGACCTAGGAACTTTCAGCCTAAACAAAATCAGGTGTATCAGAAGAAAGCTCCTCAACATGAACCTAGGATTCCACCAGTTAGACTCAACTAACCTGGTAGATGAATTCATTCCATGGTGTAGACCTTGTGATCAATTCCACCTAGAAAACACTTTCTATCATTAGGAAACCAAGTTATAGAACATGGAATGGCGGAGGTCAGTAATTAGGAAACAACATCAGGCGAGTCTGATCATGTGTACATGGTAGGTCGAACCTATCCTTTATCAAACCAGCATTGGAAGCAGGCCACGGATTACGGTTTCGAGAAGGATCTCCTTTCTAACTTCTATGGTGTACTTCCTTCTCCAAAAGCAATTAAGGAAATGAAGGAGGCCAGGTTCAAGGGAGCTGTGTATCAAAGAAGAGAGAAGCCATCACCATCTAAACAGTACAAGCCAAAGGTAACCACTCCTCCCCTCCCAGATCCTCTATTGTCCCTGAGTCAAATATTGATATGGGAGAATGGATAAGTAGTGCTAAGATTCATGTTTATGCAACTGATGTCCTTAAAATTCCCGGTCAAAAAGAAAAGTTGTTGAAAGCTATTGGAATATAATCCGTCAAGATTATACGTTATTGTAAATATTAGGAATATGAAGAGACTCTCGGATGTGTGATCCCAAGAGTCATCTTAGATGTATAAATAAAGGAATTCTATGGAGAAATAATATGGATTCGGGAGTTATTCCACCTGACAGTGGTATCAGAGCTCCATAACTCCTGCCTGCATGCTTGCCAGTGCATTGCCAGACTGCTGGCCCATTAATGTGTCTTCCCTCTGATCAGAATTGAATTTTTCTCCTCTAGTTCTGCCACGCACTCAAAATCAATTCTGCCTCATCATCTGCCAGTCGTGTGCATTCTCTTTTCCAGCCTGTGCGCATTCATTGTGTTTGTTATGCTCCTCCAGACCTGCGATGAGGAATGAGGTATGAAACAGTCCATAGAAGTTGCATTACTCAAATCACTGCACGATCTTTAATGAACGGTTGAATTTTTGTTCAGTCATTTTTTATTTATACCTATCCCTAGTCTGCATTGCGCTCTTATTCCCGCTGCTGCCTATAGTCTATTCTCATTTCCATAGAGCGTTCTCCCATTTCTTTTTATTCCCATGAATTTCAACGGTCGTGTTCAAACAATAAAAGTTATGTGCAAAAGTTGTGAGATATATTGTGGTTTTCTTATGTATTTTGAGATGCAACCGCCATCTTCTATTATTCCTGTAACTCTCAAAGTTTTATAATAGTCTCCCTTTAAATCTTGTTTATGTGATTGTGTTCTCCCATAGAGAATTGAGGGATTGCTATGGTGAAATATTGGTAAATCTCGTGGAGTGTATGCATCGCTCTCCCAAGTGCATGGGTGCTTTCCAGCTTGTAATCTAATTCTGATATCTCTTGTGAAAACTGCGAGAAGGCTGTTGCGATTCGAGACCATCAATATATTGTTTCCTGGAGAGTGAATGTTATGGTCAAAATATTATTCTTTTGATGTTGTATGAGATTGATATTGAAGAAATGATGAGTCTTGATCCTGCAAGTTCTTTGAAGAAGGACAATTGGAGATTGCTGGTAGAGAACATATAGCTGAAGATTCATGCCAATCCCAAAATGCGTAAAGATTGTTGCAAACACTAGAGATTGAAGACACCTTGCTGCTGCATGTGTGTTGAAGAATGATGATACAAGGATAAAAACTCACGCCTCACATTTGTGTGAAGAATGTAGGCATGATATGCTGGTGGAATTTGTTTGAAGCCAGGTGACTGAGGAAATGTCTGTGAAGATCCATGCGCTTTCTCACATGCACGGAGTCCTAGAACATTATTGATGATTGAAGCTATCCTACTACTGCAATTCCATCGAAGACCAATGACAAGAGGTTTACATCAGTTCCCATCTGTGTGAAGTTGCACTATTGAAAAGGAGAGAATCAGTGCTTTCAATACTCTCTCTTCATGACAAAGATGGCTGATGGAACGCATGAAGCTATGAAGATCAAGTCTGAACATGAGTATTTAGCTGGGTGGAGCTACAGCAAGGCCTAGATATGTTTTGATATAAGACCATTGCTGTGACCAGTGTTACCAAAACTGGACCTGAACCGTTGATTCTGAAATCAAAGCTATCATGAACAAGATCTCTGGAGAATCACTTTGCTTTGCTCAAAAAGAAAAGAACCACACCAAAGACCAATCCAAAGATCATCCCAAAGGAGAAAGCAGCATGAGAGGCCAAGGAAGAAGAAACTTTAGAGGTAGAGGAGGCAGAAACAACTCCAGCAAAAGATCAGATTTGAAGTGCAAGCGTTGTGGAAAGATTGGACACATAGCAGATCAGTGTTGGGCTTCGTGGGACTCCATCAAAGACAGACATAACCAGAAGAAAGATGACAATAAGAACCAAGATGCTAGTAAATAAAGGCATTCTATGGAGAAATAATATGGATTCAGGAGTTATTCCACCTGACAGTGGTATCAGAGCTCCATAACTCATGCCTGCATGCTTGCCAGTGCATTGCCAGACTGCTGGCCCATTAATGTGTCTGCCCTCTGATCAGAATTGAACGTTTCTCCTCTAGTTCTACTGCATGCACTAAAAATCAATTCTACCTCATCATATTCCAGTCACATGCATTCTCTTTGCTACCCTGTGCACATTCATTGTGTGTGTTATTCTCCTCTAGACCTGCGATGAGGAATGAGGTATGAAACAGTCCATAGAAGTTTCATTACTCAAATCACTGCACGATCTTGAATGAACAGTTGAAGTTTTGTTCAGTACTTTTTGATATATACCTATCCCTAGTCTGTATCACGCTCTTATTCCCATTGTTTCCTATAGTCTATTCTCATTTCCACGGAGCTTTCTCCCATTTCTTTTTATTCCTATGAATTTCAATGGTCGTGTTCAAACAATAAAAGTTCTGTGCAAAAGTTGTGAGATATATTGTGGTTTTCTTATGTATTTTGAGATGCGACCTCCATCTTCTATTCTTCCTGTAACTCTCAAAGTTTTATGATAGTCTCCCTTTAAATCTTTTTTATGTGATTGTGTTCTCTCATAGAGGATTGAGGGATTTCTATGGTGAAATATTGGTAAATCTCGTGGAGTGTATGCATCGATCTCCCAAGTGCATGGGAACTTTCCAGCTTGTAATCTAATTCTGATATCTCTTGTGAAAACTACGAGAAGGCTGTTGCGATTTGAGACCATCAATATATTGTTTCCTGGAGAGTGAATGTTATGGTGAAAACATTATTCTTTTGATGTTGTACGAGATTGATTTTGAAGCAATGATGATTCTTGATCCTGCAAGTTCTTTGAAGAAGGACAATTGGAGATTGCTGGTAAATAACATATAGATGAAGATTCACGCCAATCCCAAACTGCGTAAAGATTGCTGCAAACACTAGATATTGAAGACACCTTGCTACTGCATGTGTGTTGAAGAACGATGATACAAGGATAAAAACTCACGTCTCGCATTTGCATGAAGAATGTAGGCATGATATGTTGGTGGAATTTTTTTGAAGCCAGGTGACTGAGGAAATGTTCGTGAAGATCCACGTGCTTTCTCACATGCATGGAGTCCTATAACATTGTTGATGATTGAAGCTGTCCTACTGCTGCAAGTCCATTGAAGACCAGTGACAAGAGGTTTACGCCAGTTCCCATCTGTGTGAAGTCGCACTATTGAAAAGGAGAGAATCAGTGCTTTCAAGACTCTCCCTTCATGACAAATATTGTTGATGGAACGTGTGAAGCTATGAAGATCAAGTCTGAACATGAGTATTTAGCTGCGTGGAGCTACGGCAAGGCCTAGAGATGTTTTGATATAAGACCATTGCTGTGACCAGTGTTACCAAAACTGGACCGGGACCGTTGCCTCTGAAATCAAAGCTATCATGCACAAGATCTCTGGAGAATGACTTTGCTTTGCTCAAAAATAAAAGAACCACACCAAAGACCAATCCAAATATCATACCAAAGGAGAAAGCAGCATGAGAGGAAGAGGAAGAAGAAACTTCAGAGGTAGAGGAGGTAGAAACAACTCCAGCAAAAGATCAGATTTGAAGTGCAAGCATTGTGGAAAGATTGGACACACAACAGATCAGTGTTAGGGTTCGTGGGACTCCATCAAAGACAGACATAACCAGAAGAAAGATGACAATAAGAACCAAGATGCTAGTAAATCTTCAGATTCTGCTCATTGTATTGCTGCACATTGTAATCTTGATATTAATGACATGACTTCACTTTCATCTTACACAGATTGTTGGCTACTTGATATTGGTGCAACATCACACATGACTTTTAGAAAATACTGTTTTGAATAACTTAATGAAACAATAAATGGCATAGTTTACTTTGTAGATAAGTCAAGTCTTAAACCAAAGGGGATGGGCACCATTCGTCCAAGGATGTCTGGATTCCCTGATTTCTTGTTGAAGAATGTTCTTTATCTTCCAGAGTTTCAGAGAAGCCTGCTGTCCTTGGTGCAGATTCGACAGCAAGGCCATTCCATCCACATGTTTGATGGAATCATAGAAATAAGAAAGTCCTCTGATAACCAAGTCATCATGACTGGATACGAATATGGGAAGCTGCTGAAGCTAAAGGGTTCATCTGCAAAGGTTCATAACTATGGCTACCTCTCTCAGCATGGAGAAGGTAATTTTTCAACAAGTTTATTGTGGCATGCAAGATTTGGTCATCTGAATTATAACAGTCTTCGTTTGTTGAGAAAGAATGGTGTATTTGGTTTTCCCACCATTCCCAAAGAGAAGAGCAAATGTGATGCATGTATATTAGGGAAACATAGTAAACTGCCATTCCATGAATCTAATTTCAGAGCAAGTAGGAAATTAGAATTAGTGCATTCTGATTTATCTGGCCCAATGCCAACTCCTTCTGCCAATGGGAATAAGTATTTTATGACCTTTATTGATGACCACTCAAGAATGTGCTAGATTTACTCATTAAAAACAAAATCAGAAGAATTTCAAACATTTAAGGACTTTCACGCATTGATAGAAAAACAAGCACAATCTAAAATTGGTACACTTCGTACTGACAATGGGAAAGAATACACTTCAAATGCTTTTGAAGATTATCTTCGCCAACATGGAATTGCACATCAGACTATAGGTCCGTACAATCCTCAACAAAATGGTGTAGCAGAAAGAATGAACAGAACCATAATGAATATGGTACGCTCAATGATGTTTTTTAAGAATGTAAAACTAATGTTTTGGGGTGATGCAGTGAAATGTGCAGCCTATTTGAGAAACAAAAGTCCCTCAAATGTTGTTGATAACAAGACTCCACATGAAATTTGTTTTGGCCATCTCCCTTCAATCAGGCATCTCAAAGTTTTTGGTTCCACCTGTTATGCCTTGATTCCAAAGGAGCAAAGAAACAATCTTGGTGCTCGAAGCAGAAAATGCATTTTCCTGGGGTATGAAGAAAACTCCAAGGCATACCGTCTATATGATGAGGTAAACAAGAAGTTTGTTATTTTCAGAGATGTCATTTTTCTTGAGACTAATAAAAATGACCAGTCCATTGAGAGACAGCTTGATCATTTGGAAAAATATCCTCATCCAAAGAAATATTATGAAAATGAATATGAAATTCCAAACCTTGAAGGGGGGATTCCTATTCTGGATCAACCTTTGGAATTTCCATATGAAGCACCAACTCCCCCACATGAAGAAGTTCCTGCTACTTCACCTAAACAAGAGATTCAATTGGATGATGTGATTGAGAGACTTGGAAGAATCAACCTTGAAGGAAATGAAGCACCACCAGCAGATCAACCAGGACCATAACGAAAGATTCCTAAATGGGCCACAAAGACACTTGAAAGTGTCCATCCAGATGAAGTTGGAAAGACGAGAATGAGATGTTAAAAAAGACATGAAGATGGAGGAGAAGCAGATAATTCAGGTGATGACATGGATGTATCATTTGATTGTGAATTTAATTTATCTGCTAACTTTGAACCAACTTCCTTTAAATAAGCTTCTACTCGAGTTGAGGGGAAAGAAGCTATGCAGAATGAGTATGATGCACTCATGAAGAATGGAACTTGGAAGCTGGTTGACCCTCCAGTTGGAACCAAACCAATTGGCTGCAAGTGGGTGTACAAGAACAAATACAGATCAGATGGCTCACTTGACAAGCACAAAGCGAGGCTTGTAGCAAAAGGCTATGCACAGAAGGAAGGAATTGACTATGAAGAAACATTTTCTCCTACAGCAAAATGTGCTACCATCTGTACCTTACTCTCTTTAGCTGCTCAGAATGGGTGGAAATTTCATCAGATGGATGTGAAGACTGCTTTCTTGAATGGAGACTTGAAAGAAAATGTCTTCATGTCTCAGCCAGAAGGCTTTGTTGTGAGAGGAAAATAACAAAAGGTATGCAAGCTTGTCAAATCCTTGTATGGCCTAAAACAAGTGCCTCGCGCATGGTATGAAAAATTAACAGAGCATCTTTTGAAGTTAAATTTCAAACATTTTGATCTTGATGATGCAACACTGC
>LPNX010485075.1:132023-163831 GCA_001517045.1 Pseudotsuga menziesii | reverse complement strand
ATTGGGTACTCAAAATCAGATTTTGATGGCGATAAGGAGACAGGAGTATCAACTTTTGGATACACTATGAGTCTTGGATCAGCAGCTGTCTCATGGAGATCACGTAAATAGCCAGTTCTGGCAGATTCAACAACAAAAGAAGAATATGTGGCTGCAGCTGAAGCAACGAAAGAAATAGTATGGCTCAAGAATATAGTTGAATATTTTCAAGAAAAACAAGAGAACTCCACTCCATTATTGATCAACAATACTTCTGCAATCAAGCTGGCTAAGAATCCCAGATTCCATGATCGAACCAAACACATCAACAGAAATTGATTCGACATCATGTAGAGGCCAATACGGTCCATCTTTGACATTGTTCCGCAAATGATCAAGTTGCAGACATCTTCACCAAAGCGTTTGGACGAGAAAAGTTTGAAAGATTTAGAAACATGCTCGAACTTACTAACACCCCTTCGGATTAAGGGGGGGATTGTTGAAATATAATCTGTCAGGATTATACGTTATTGTAAATATTAGGAATATGAAGAGACTCTTAGATGTGTGATCCCAAGAGTCATCTTAGATGTATAAATAAAGGCATTCTATGGAGAAATAATATGGATTCGGGAGTTATTCCACCTGACAAAAGCCTTAGATGATAGTCAAAGTAAAGCTCATAATATTATCGAAGAGGATCCTCTTCCTAAAAACAATTCTATATTTGAAGCTGAACATATTGAACCTATAGATATTCCTATAGTCCTCAACAATGTTGATCTGAGAAGAGAAGACCACCCGCCTTTTTATGTCTCCCTCTGAGTTGATAAACTTCTTCTTCATAACTACATGTTAGATTCAGGTGCTTCATCAAATGTCATGAGAAGAAAAATAATGGAGCAGCTAAATCTAAGGGTCACCTGACCCTACCACAATGTTTGTGCCATGGATGCAAGAGAAGTTGAAGTGGTAGGGATAATCTTAAATTTACAGGTCAAGTTAGCTAAGTATCCTGATATCGACATGTCGATGGATGTGGTGGTGATAGATGTTCCAGATAATCGGGGTATGTTTCTATCCAGAAAATGGGCCGCAACTCTTGGTGGGCACATTCAAATGGATTGGACATATGCTACTATACCTACATCAAAGAACACTAGGATGATTCTCCATAGAGAAAAGATGAGGAAATGACATGTAGAAAACCCTAAGAAGCCCAGAAATGAATTTGTTCATTTCACTGATAATTTTGGAAACTATGCTATTTTGTCAATTTTCATGGCCCCTATTAAGGAAAACATTAAAAATGAAAAGATCGATGAAGTTTAGCAAATGTACTTTGACGAGGCTTATGCCAAAACTGGAAAGGATGCGGGCATCGTGATCATCTCTCCTTCAAATAAAATCTACAATTTTGCGTTCAGGTTAGAGTTTGAAGCATCAAACAATGTAGCCGAGTATGAGGCATTGATCCTAGGGTTAGAAACTGCTAAAGATATGGGGATAAAGATGTTGAACATAAAGGGTGATTCAGATCTAGTTGTCCTCCAGATTAAGAATCAATATCAATGCAAAAATGACAGACTAAGAAAGTATAGAAATGCCACATGGGACACTATGGAATGGTTTGATGCACTCAACATTCAAAAGGCCCATAGGGAAATGAATGGGTTAGCAGATAAATTGGCAGTAGCAGCATCCAACCTCCATCCATCGGATGAAATGATTAATGGGAATGGAAATATGGAAATTAATTTCAGACCTTCAATACCAGATAATATAGACCATTGGTAGGTGTTCAAAGATGATGATCAACTCTTGAGATTCATCCACAATCTACAAGAGTTCGAAGGTTGCAAGATCAGTTATCAGCAGGAAGGTAAAGAGTATCAGGAGTGCGAGGATAATGAAAGGAATCACATATCGAGTAGCCTTATATATTTTGAGAATCTTTTCAATCGACGGGATCATCATAAAAAACAAAAAGAAGAAATAAAAATTGGGAATTATATGGAAATAAACATAGGAACTGACAAGGATCCCAAGTTAATAAAAATTGGAAAGGGTACTTCGGAAAAGGAAAGGAACAATTTGATCAACCTAATCAAAGAGAATAGAGATGTGTTGGCCTTTAGTTATGATGAGCTTAAAGCCTATAGGGAGGATGTGTTTCAACACACTATTCCCCTCACAGAAGAAGCTAAGGAGGTCAAACCTTTCCGACAAAAACTTAGGTGAATAAATCCTAAGTTGGCCCCCATTGTGCAGAAGGAACTTCAGAAGATGTTAGTGGTAGGGATTATAGCACCTACAAGACATTCATCTTGGTTCTCCAACTTAATTGTTGTCAGAAAAAAGAATGGGTCAATTAGAATATGTATAGATTTTAGAAATCTGAATACATCATGCCTCAAAGAAAATTACCCATTACCCGACATGGAAACATTGCTTCAAAGAGTAACAGGATCAGGAATGATGTCCATGTTGGATGGCTTTTCCAGTTATAACCAGGTGTTGGTAAATAAAGAGGATCAACACAAGACTACATTCACCACACCTTGGGGCACCTATAAATTTCTAAGAATGCCTTTGGCTTATTGAATGTTGGTGCCACCTTCCAAAGAGCCATGTATTTTGCCTTCAAAGAACTTATAGGAAAAATAATGGAAATATATCAGGATGACATAACTGTTTTTTCAAAAGAAAGATCTGACCACTGTTGGAGAAGGGCCCCACAGCTACAGGAAAAGATGCTATATCAGAACAAGAAATTCAAAGGAAACAGTACCTGAAGTGGCTAGGAAGAGAGCTCAACCACTGCACTTAAGGCAGTGGCGATGACAGCAGGGCTCAGCTACCCTCATGAATGGAGAAGGAGAAACGGGCTGAGGTATTAAAGACAAAGGACAGAAGGGGAGCAACTGAGGAAGTGGCACCCATACCTACGATCAGCACCGGAAATCGTGGAAGACTGCATAAAGCTACAGTGTGACCAGTAAGCGGTAGTTCAAAGTACAGATAGGCCGACTGTCATAGTTAGGGTTTTGGCTTACTGTTGGGAAAGGCCCATAGTATTGTATCACGGTGAGACCTTCGAGCCACCTATTTAAGAATGTATTTTTTATTATGAAGGGTTAGCTAGTTAGATGGTCAGTTGGTCAGTTGGTTAGTTATTTAGTCAGTTAGCTAGCTAGTTGGTTGGTCATCTGTATTGTAAGACCTTGAGAAAGAGTCAAGCTCTAGTTCTATATTCAGTATGTAGTTATCTTACTACAACCAGTGGCCAACTCCTTGAGCATGAATGTAACAATCTGTAGGGATTGAGAGAGAGAGAGAGAGAGAAAGGATATTTTATAAGAAGAAAGCATTATAGAAGAAAAGAGATCTAAGAGAGAAGGGCTCCCAGTTGAGTGCGTGGAGTGTCCCAGAAGATCTCAAGCTACATAATAGGTTGCAGTGGAACTGTTTTACTCTCTCTAGATATAATATAAACACAGTTCTCGTGGATGTAGCTTCCTCCCTGGAAGTGAACCACGTAAAATCCGTGTGTTGTGCGACTGATTCATGTGATTGTGCTATACTTATTTGCTATCTGTTATTCATTACATGAATGTTGCTTATCAGTTAATGAATGTATGTATGCTATCCTTCAGTTTACAGTAACATAGAAGGCTAAGTGCAAGTTGAATGTGTTAAGTATTTTGTATATGAGTTATCAGTGCTTGATTCACGACAGCTAACAGTTATAGTGTTAAGCGACTCCTGTATATGAGTTCAGCGAGTTGAGTGTGATTGATGTTAAGCATGTTAAGATGTAGAAGTTTAAGCGAGGTTGTTTAAACACCTTAATGAAGGTTAACTGAGCTATTATACCCAGAGAGGAAGCCTCTAGACCTTGAGAGTTGATGAGCATATTGAGTCTTAGTGTAGGAAATATCGCGGCGTAGAAAGGTGATATCGCACTGTCGGAGGAGCTGCGGTGCGAGATATCACAAGTTAGGGTTGAGAAAAAGAGAAGGTTGCACATCGTCTTAGAAGCTGCGATGCAATAAGAGCTAGTCCAATAGCAAGGTCAGCTAGGAAGAGAGAAATAGCCCCTACTGAGGGACCCCGATGGTTAAGAAGAGTCAAGAGAATATAGGATGCTACAGAACCTGGCTGAGGAAACCTGATTCTTTAGCCACCCCATCTAGGATCACTTCGTGTGAGACTTCAGGCTATTCTGCGGTTTGTTGCCGAAAGGGCCAGTGAGCTAGGGTTTTTGTTGGTACAATAAAGAAAACCCAGGTCTGCCCAGAGAAAGAACCAACAAATGGTTCCGTCACTGGTTTTGAACAAATTGAAGAGCTGATGTTCTATTGGCATCCTACTAAAGAAGAACATAACCAGTGGGTTGAGTTTAAGGAAAGATAATTTGCTATGAAAGAAAACAAGAATTCTAGGCTTAGTACAGAGGACTAGCTACAGAAATATATCTTCACAGACTTGCATGAGATATTTTTTTGCGACCTATGCAAATGAGTTATATGATTGGTTGTCAAAGTTGAATGATAGGCACGTATTCAAGAAGAAAAGAAACATTGTCTAGACACCAGAGCTGATTCACACCATGAAGAGCATAGATAATCCCATTTCATGGGCAATAGAATTTTGGCTTGTGAGTTTGCTAGAAGGTTTCATTACAGAGTTTACAGTTGATCAAAGAAAGAGTTTCAGTGAAGCAGAAAGGTACTTCTTCAAAGGATATCACGGTAAGTACTTCAACTCTTTAAATTTGTTCCTTAAGATGTTATTGCATGAAAAATGAGTACTAGATATATTCTCAGATGAATAAGTTAAGTAAGTGTAATGTCACAAGAGTTTGAGAGTGATTCTGAAGAAATTGGATGTACATGTAGCGGTAAAAGATATAAAGTAGATTTCAGATCTTCCTTCTTTGAAGAAAGTTCAGACAGTCCTAAAGAAGAGAGTCAAAGAAATAGAGAAAGAATAGCAGGGGGTATCCCTTACCACCCTTATACCCCACAGAAACCGATCGGGACTCAGAATAATCCCGTAGGAACTCCATCTAGTAGTTCACACACAGTACATACTACATTTACACCGCCAAGTGGTGGTAATACAACAAACCAGAATCCACCTCATAGAAACAGAATGGGGGATGACATGATATTACCTACCTTTAGGGGTACAGGGGTAGAAGACCCAGAACAACATTGGTTCCTATGTGAAGCTGTATGGACCATTAAACAGATCTACGATGACAATACTAAGCTTTTCCAGTTGGCTACCATACTTAGAGAAAGAGCTTTAACATGGTATATGAAGTATACATCAACGCAAATTAGAACACTCGCAGAGGTCAGGACCGCAATGATTAAGGAATTTAACAAACCCAAGTCTGAGTCACAATGTATCACAGAACTTAAAGACATTAAACAGTTACCGACAAAGTCAGTATGGGATTTCGATCAGAAATTTAAAGCTCTTATAGACCAAGTTAGTTTTGAGTTTGTGCCAGAGCAACATAAGGATGGTTCATCGCAGCACTACTCCCTCATATCAGACTTCCACTAATGCAACAGAAACTCCATACGCAGGATGAAGCATTGGAGATGGCAATGAAACTAGAGGATTCACCTCTAGCTGAGACTAGTGCATGTATGACAAACTTACAGAACCAGTTGGCCAATCTCACTTTATAGTTACATGAGATTAAGAAAGGAAAAGAGGTTGAACAAGAACTATGGTGTACAAAGTGTAAAGGACATGGCCATACCAAAGATAATTGTCTAGTATTTGTTGAGTATCTAGCAAGTGGGGCTCCTAACCCCTTAGTACAGACTCAAGGGCCATGGTGTGAAATCTGTAGAACAAGAGGACATAGACCATAGGAATGCCCTTTACTTCAGAAGTATGTACAAACTCCTAAGAATTTATACTGTAAATTCTGTAAGTCAGTAGGACATGATGAAAACAATTGCAGAGCTTATGATCTCATGATAGAGAGAAAACATTACTTCTACAGAGTCCAGTCAGAGACATCAGGACCATCAGCAGGACCACAGCATGAACCGGCTCATGATGGCCACGGTGGAGGATTTAGAGGACGAGGCCGTGGTGGAGGCTTTGGCCGTGGCCGTGGACCGATTATTTGTTACAACTGTGGAGCTGTAGGACATTATGCTAGAGATTGTCAGAACCCTACAACAAGATGTAAGTATTGCAAGTCGTATGATCATACTATAGAAGAATGTCCTATCTTGATAGCCAAGATTAAGGATCCTAAGCCAGCAGTAAACTAGAATATTTAGCTTATTGCTGCTGAGCAGAAAGAACCAGAACCAAGAGTCAATATTGTGACTCGCAGTGGTGCTTCTACTAGTGGGACATCGTAGGATGCCGAAAATAATACAGGTCTGAAGTGGGTGCATAAAGCAACTGATAAATCTACACCACTTGACCTGTAGAAGAACAAAGAAACGTTTCAGCAAGCTAAAACTTTCTTTACTGACCCTACACCATCAGGATCGTAGATATTTCCTCGTAGGGGTGTACAACAGCAAAAACCTTGTGGCGTTAGTCCTATGCAGACATCCCAGGCTACCACATCTGGAAGGTGCGAAGAGGATGAGTTGACAGGAAGTGTACAATCCTTCCTGTGGAGCTGCTTGAAACTTGTAAGAAATGAGAAAGCCATAGGAGAGCTTCAATGCATCATAGATCAGTATCAGTAGTCTTCTTCCATGAGCAGTACACAGCGTGCTGTTCATAATATTATGGGCCATAAAAGAACAGGAAGAGAAATGAGACTCACAGCACAAATTGGAGAGTTTGAAATGGATGAGGTAATCCTAGATTTAGGATCAGAGGTAAATGTTCTTACTAAATAGACATGGGAACAGATGGGTAGCCCTAAGTTAGCTAGATCACCTATCCATCTACGACTAGCCAATCAGTAGAGGGTATTGCCACTGGGTCGATTACCGCAAGTACCAGTTGATATTGACGGAGTTCATAGCTTTGCAGATTTTGAAGTCATAGAAATTATTGGTGATAGCAGACCGTACCCATCTTTATTAGGTATTGATTAGGAAATTTATAACATGGCTGTTATCGATTTGAAGAAAAGACAAATGACCTTTGAGGATAAACATATTCGAGTCATCGCACCGTTGGATCCTTTTCAGGGTCCTCGATACATTGAACCTATCAGAGTAGAGGAAGAGGTGCGTAATATGGAGAGATTCTATCAGATGACTGCTAACCAAAGTGATTATATCAACCCCACTACAGAAGGAAATATTAGTTGGCGATGCGATAGCTCATGCGCATCAGATTTGGATGTTGGTTTAGAAAATTGGCAGAATAGAATTTACGAAGTCTCCGCTCACATATGTGTATTTATGACTAAGTCACTGCGATGGATTGGCATAGAGGTTAAGGATATTCTATCGTTTGATGGATTAGCAAAAGTCAATGACTTTTTATAGCAGTTTGAGTAGGAAATCCCTCGTGAGCAAAGGATGGCAGCTATTGACCTTGTAGTAAGAGCCACAACTGCAAGATTGTGGCATGCACATAAAGAAAATATAGCATCATGGGATGATTTTAAGAGATTGATGGTGATCAGATTCTCTAATGACAAGGAGCATTCCCATCAGAAATACATAGGAGAAATCTCACAATAATCGATTTCTCGTGAGGAAGTCTTTGCAAAGGATCGCATCAATACAGTGTTGATACCGCCAGGGAGCATCTGATTCCCTGCTTTGATGATTGATGTGCAGATACAGGTTAGAAACCTTGTCGAGGTTAATCTGGCACAATTCCCCATTGATCAACTAGAGATGATCCAGTAGCAGATAGCCACATAGCTCAGGGATAGAGAGCTTGCGACTTATAAATAGAACATGCAGCTGAGACAACAGAATGCAGAGCTCACTGCAGGATTTCAGACAAAGACAAAGGAGTTGAGAGTATATGAAGAAAGAGAATAGCATCTCAGTCAGGTCCTACAGAACATCACATTGGAGTTACCCCAGTGTAACATAGAATTCACCTTGCCTCTAACGCAGAAAGTATGAATAATTGCAGATAGAGCAAAGGCTTTGGAAAAGATAGTTGTTAAGATAAAGGAAGACCACAAGGCACAGATTGCTAAGCTTGAGGCTCGAGCACCAGCACACCTGAGGCAGATAAGGAAGCAAGGGCACAGGCCTTTAGACTCACTTCAACATAGATAAGTGTCTCATAGATGATGCAGATTCCTTTCTAGCTGATGCGATGAAGACATGGTCAGATCTAGAAGAGCTCCCAGATAGGCTGGAGTTGCAGCAGAGCATCTAGAACATAGAAAATGCAGTAGCAGCAATGAAGGAAGAAGTCAAGAGTTTAAAAGCTCTTACAAAGCTAAATAAAATGACATAGATGAACCGTTTGCAATAGGAAGTGTAGCGGTTGCAAGAAAAAGAAATACAATTCAATAATATGCTTCAACCGTATCAGGAACAAATCGCAGAGCTGGTCGATGCGACTGAGCAGAAGGTCAAGGAGTTCACTACAAGCAAAAGTGAAATTGATAGCATAGAAGACCCCCTGATTACTCAAGTTATACTTGAAGCAGCGCAAGACTGTGTCGAAGCTATGGACAAAGATGTCGTAGGACTCAGGGAGAGATTCGCAAGGACTTCGCCGGAAGCCAAGGAGAAGCTACAACAAGAGAAGCCAGTTGTTAGTGGCTCGGGGACGAGCCACAAGTAAGTGTTAGCGGACTGTTGGAGCAGGGCCTCACAGCTACAGGAAAAGTTGTTATATCGAAACAAGAAAGTTCAAGGAAATAATACCTGAAGCGGCTGAGAAGAGAGCTCAACCACTGCACTTAAGGCAGCGGCAACAACAGGAGGGCTCAGCTACCCTCATGAATGGATAAGGAGCAATGGGTAAAGGTATTAAAGACAAAGGACAGAAGGGGAGCAATTGAGGAAGCGGTGCCCATACCTACGATCAGCGTCGAAAATCATGGAAGACTGCAGAAAGCTGCACTGTGACCAGTAAGCGGCAGTTCAAAGTACAGATAGGCCGACTGTCACAATTAGGGTTTTGGATTACTGTTGGGAAAGGCCCACAGTGTTGTATCATGGTGAGACCTTCAGGGCACCTATTTAAGCATGTATTTTGTATTATGAAGGGTTAGCTACTTAGATGGTCAGTTGGTCAGTTGGTTAGTTAGTTAGTCAATTAGCTAGCTAGCTAGTTGATTGGTCATCTGTATTGTAAGACCTTGAGAAAGAGTAGAGCTCTGGTTCTGTATTCAGTCTGTAGTTATCTTATTGTAACCAGTGGCCGAATCCTTGAGCATGAATGTAACAATCCATAGGGATTGAGAGAGAGAGAGAGAGAGAGAAAGGATATATTGTAAGAAGAAATCATTATAGAAGAAAAGAGATCTAAGAGAGAAGGGCTCCCAGCTGAGTGTGTGGAGTTTCCCAGAAGATCTCAAGCTGCATAATAGGTTACAATGGAACTATGTTACTCTCTCCACATATAATATAAACACATGTAAACCATATAGGTGCTCATTTTCAAGCTAAGAGAACCATGTAAACCCATGGATCCATTGTTTCCTAGTTTTAAGTGATTTTCCATCACTCAGGTCAGAAAGCCCCAAAAATCAATTATTGATTATTTTAATTAATAAATTGATGGATAAGGGAGCAAATCCAAAATCATAAATCAGTGGATTCTTAGCTGATTTGATTGAAATCAGTCAGATCTGAAGTAGATTGAATGGATCTGACAAATCCTTGACTGAAGGAGGTGATCATATCAAATCCAGAGTTGATCTTCAACTGTCTTCATGGGGAATTGCACCCTCTCTCTCTCCTCCACACGTGTGGACTCTCCTGAATGCTCTGTGGACTAATGTGTCTGTGTATGGGTTGATGTGTCAGCTCAATCAAGCCCCCGATTGAAAAGTAGGCTCAGTTCAGCTTCAGTTCGACATTGATGGACTCTCCTTCAGCTGATTTTATGTGTCTCCTTGGGATTTGCACCCCCCCTGGGCTAGATCTCCTAGTTTTTGTATATATCCAAGCATAGCAACCTCTTCCAAGCTAGTTAGAGCTGGATTGAAGGGCTTGCTATTGTAATTGTGTATTGATCATCATTTGTGAATAAAGAAGCTTTGGAGGCTATACTGTGTAGTGCATGTGTCTGTGTGGATTCTTAGTGTTATGCTGTTGATGTGGTAACTGCAATTTCTTTCCAAATTATGTGCTGCTTCTATGTTCTGGCTTCAAGGATTCGGTTGAATCAAGTAAGGGTGTAAACTAGGCAAGTTAGATTTCTTGATCTTGTTTATCCATATGATGTATGCTCAAAAATTTCAGTTATATGCTTAAATAAGATTATTTTTGCATGATCTTTCATTTTTGTTGCTTTATACATCTATATCCAGATCTCACGAGGTGTGTGCAGGCTTGTGTTATTTAGTTGCAGGTTCCTGATTCGATGAAGGTGTGGATCAAGATTGACGCCATTCCTTATCCAATAAGCTCAATACTTTGTCACTCATCACTCCACAAAAGGGCCTCCTTTAAGCTTGCTCCATTCAAGCAACGAGCCGACCTTCTCTCCTCTTCTTCTCATTTCTTAAAAAATCAACTCTTTTACCCGGTTACTTTGTTCATAGCTTTGATTTGGTTTAGATCTATCATCTTAAAATTAATTTAAACATATATCTATCCTATCAAATCCCATAGTCTAGATATTTCTCTTAAAAGGTTTCATAAGCATTCTAGATCTAGCTTTAGGGAAATCGTCCTTTTTTGCATGTAATTTTAAAGAAAATTTGTAGCTTGCATGCATTTGATTTCTATTTGATGTACATTAAATTTCATATTATTCAATAAAAGTGCACATATTATTGGCTTCCCAAAAGGCAATTCAATATCCCAAGCAAATCTTGCTTTCCTTGGTTCCTGTTTTCCCCTTTTAACTAGTTTTCAGCTTACCTTTTTTGGTAAAAAGTGAGCTGACCCAAAGGTGCTTTCAGAGTGCTTTTGGGAATATTTCAATCTGATATGCTTGCTTTTTTTTATCAGGTTTGACAGAAATAAAGGAAGCTTCTGTTCGGAAGTGGCCTCAGGAGCGTTCAAATCCCCCCAGGGGTCTCCCATTTGACTAAAACTTTTAATTTTCGCACTTTGTAAGCTCTTGATTTCACTTCGTATAAGGATCAAGAGGAATTATATCAGTTCTCTGATATTTTAACCACTGTTAATAAAAAATAATTTTTTGAATAGGCTCTTTCGAGCCCATTCCCCATCCCCCCTGGGGGGATTTGCGTCGATGTCCTTTTGTTGATTTTTGCTCATTTCATTTCAATCTAGCATTGATATAACATGCAGGGTAGTATAATTTATTTCAATATCAATTTCATATTCCATATTTTATATTTCAAAGTAATCGTAATACTTACCCCACGACTTCCCGATTGACCCGAAAGGGGAAAGAGATTCGTGGTAGGACTAATTAGAAAACTAGAATTGTGGATCTATTTTATTTTCATCATTTATTTTTCAGCTATTATAAAATTAACCCCTCCTTGATTCCCTGATTGAGATCCACTTGGATCGAAAGAGGTTCCTGGAGGGTTTTCTTTTAAACAAGAACACCCACTGTAAAATTTACTAAAATTGACAAGACTCCGGTGTGTATGCTCTACACTTGGATGTGGTTCATCTGATCAGTCAAGCTGTATCAAAAGCACTTGAGTAACTAGTATAACTAGGACTCACTCTCCTAAATTAACAAACCAGTAGGTGAAAATACAACACCTAGATCAAACCATCACGGTGGAAAAATGCCCAAAGGAAGCGGGAAATTCTGAAATGTGACCTCGGGGTGCCGATCTCTGTCACACTCTAATGGGTGCGTTACGAACAATAGCCCCAGAGACTCCATTTCATCCCACATATTCCTTGCGGGTAGCCGTGAAGGTTTAGTTTTGGACATACTCCAAGCACTCTCGAGTATATCTAGAGTCCCCCCTTCGCCTAATTTTAATCAACTCACACTTCAAATTTAACTTAAAATGTACCAAGAGGCAATCGCAAAACACTCACTTCGAGCACATGCAAGTACATTGTTTCTATTTTTTGACTCCATTCTAAGGTACTGGTTATTTTCTTGCTTTATATATATATTGTGTCTTAGCATTGTGCTTTCGTGTGTTCATCTTTGTATCTTGTTATCTTTGATTGTCTATAGTTAAATTTCAAACTCCTAAGTAACTCGTTCTGTTTAAAATCACCACACTAAGTAATTATCCTTAGTAACTTAATAGGGTCTACCCCCCTTGGCTTCGTTAGGAGTTGAGCCTAAACGGAGGAGTCAAGAACAAGGTGATAGCCTTGAATCGAGACTTTCCCCCAAGGACACACCGAGTGGCTTGAATATTTCTACCACATGACCTAGGTGTGTGTAAGGAGGAAACATGGCCCCTAGTTTGACATATCCTAACCAATGCATCCTGTTAGTGCTAGAATATGCTCCTAGACTACCATAAGAACAAGCTAACACAGAACTAGATCATGAACAAGTTTGAAGAACCGGGGATCAAACACATATGAATAAGTCATAAACATTACACATATAATACTGATTTCATCCACAAGATACAAGCATTTGCATGAGTAAAGACCTTAAACAAGAAATGAAGTTGTATGTTGAGTAATCAAGCACATTACAAACAAAACCAACATAGCAGGTAAAATGGCTTATCAGTATGTATATAATCAATAACAGTGTTCAAACTTACATAAGAGTTATAAGTCTTATCTTCAAATACATCAGCTCTAGAGCCTCTCCTTAAGTCAAAATTTGAACCCTACCTCTATCTCATTTCCTACTTTTATCTTTTTCCATCAAAAAATGGTTACATAACTGACAAAACTAAATTTTTAGGTCAATATTTGAAACAGTTACAAAAATAATTGTATTTTCAAACTTAATAAACTATTAACTATTACCAACTAAACTAGTTGACACATGTCATTAGTAGCCTTCATATATTATTGGCTGCCTCAACCAACAAAGCAATTCATTCTAGATCACATGACTGTCTTTTACTTCGTTGCTACTCTACTTCTAAATCTTCAATCCTCTTCAATAATCCCTCCTGTTGGGTCAGACTTTTAACTCTTTGGTTTAATTCTTCAAACTGGCTCCGAGTTTGCATTTTTCTCTTTAAGGCCTCTTTTTATACAACTATCAATTCCTGATAGTGAGTATTTATATCATCAAGGTCCCCTCTCAATCTTCTATTAGTCATGATCAATCCATCATTTGTCTCACTAAGAAAACCAATCTGATATTTGTATTGCTTCAAAGTTTTCTGAAGGTTTTCAATTCCTAAATCTATGCACATTCCCTCTTGTATTGTAGAAGTCTTATTTGACAACCAAGGGATATCAACTTTCTTAAAAATAAGGTCATCATCTTCCTCATCTTTAAATTTTCTTCTTCAACAGGAACTTCTGGAAACTTACCTCGTTCAGTGATGAAATTTATTGGTTGTTCTAAAACTTTATCCTTTCCCGAAGATGACTCTAATATCACTAAACATTCTTTTTCAGTTTGAACTTGCTGAGAACTTAAATTTTCTTCTTCTTCCATGTCTTCCTCAGATGAAAAATCCTCAATCACAGTGATCTTCTCCTTCCTTAATTTTGGGTTTAACATCTTTTTCATGTTTTATCTTAGTTTGTTTTTGGCCCTTGTTTTTGGTCTCCACTTTCTTTCTCCTAACATTACAAAATATTTCCCCTAAAAATTTACAGTTGAAATTTGTACACCATCATCTTTTAATCTAGTTACAATAGTTTTTCCTTTAATCTTTTCATTTGAAATTTGCAAATTATCAGCTTTCAGTTTAGCTTCAACAGGAATATTTTTTGTGCTTTCTTGTACACCTGTAAAACTTTGATTTTTATCTAATGAACCCACTTCTTCTTCCTGATTTGAAACAACTCTATGCTCCTTTTCTGCATTCCATGAAGCTTGTTGTTGATTACCATTAACTACTTCTCTTGCCTCTTCACACATAGGTTCTTCAAATTCCTAAGTTAAACAACTCTCCTGGACCTTATCTTGTTTATCCTATACCAGCTCGTCATTTAATTATTTCTTTAACCTTTTTACAAAGCTATACTTCTTGTTCATTAGACTTTTTTTGGCTTGCTCTTCTCCCTCATTATGGAAACCTGACCAAAACAAAAAATGATCCCAAGTTCTGCTCTTTTTTTGAAGGATTGTGCAAACAATCAGCTTTATTAATCCATGATGAAAAATAGATTGATGAGTATGATCCATATGCCCTTTTATCCTGTTTGATATCTTTTGCAGGATTTTCAAAAAGAAAAAGGGTAAGCTCATCGTGGACTGTTGATTCAAATCTTGCAAGAATCTGACATGGTATTTGAAAACTAGAGCAAATCTTCCCTAACATGTGATGTAGTTTTGCAGATTTCTAATGACTTCCCTCCAATTAGGATTGAATTTATCTAACTGTACACCTTTTCCACAATCTAGGGCTTCAACTTTAGGTAACAGGAAATCTTTTGGATTGAAGGCGAAAGGTATGTTCTTAAACCAGAGCTCTCCATCACTTTCTATGCCTGTAGCTTCTGCTATCAACCCTTCTATTAGTTCAAATTTAATGGTATCAAATGAAACTATGTCCTTATCAAAACCCTGAGCGAAATGATATGACACTTTTTAGTTAAAAGCATTGATTCTCTCAAAGTAATTGAACCATCCATCTCTTTGAAACAATGCTGCACACTCGTGAAAACTATTTTCCCAACTTGTATTGGTGGGTTCAACTCTATTAGTTTTTCCGCTTTTCTTCATTTATGCACTATAACCCTAGCCTGTGTATTTCTAAAAACCACTTCAAAAATATTCAAACTTATTCTCTGCAATAATAGAATCAGTAACCAAAAAAAATTGTGACGAGTAGGTTTACGATTTACCAATAATCCCTACAGAATTGAAATCATGTCAATGTAGACCACGATTATTTCCATAATTTCTATACATGCTCATACACCTGTCATGATGATGGACTGGGGTTATGAATATGCATAAGTATGTATTCAATAGATGTATGAAAGCTTCTTGTGTTTTCCTCTGCAGCAGCCACGAGTATCCACTACTTCTTTCAATGATTTTTACCAAATCATGATAGGTAAAACCACGATCCTCTTAATAATGTTTGCACCTACTTATACACTTGTCATGATCATCATTGGGTTCTGAATATTCATTATTATTTCATCACAGGTGTCCAATGGCCTCCACTATTTTAGATTTCAAACAACCACAATTGTCAATAATTTGAGATTCTCGTAGCACGTCATTACATCGACTCTTCACTTTGCACTACACAAATCCTCCTTGTGCATATTTTTTTAAAAATAACTCAAAAAAAAAGGTTAGGGCATAAAGATAAAGTTTGGAGTAACTTTATTATAAGCTTTTCATACTTTTAAATATATATAGACCTAAGAAACCCACAGAAACTTTTAAAACCAATAAAATGAAATAAATAAAAACAAAAATAAGCATAAAATCAAACAAAAAATATACTTGTCATTATGAAACCTCAAAACCAACTCAAAAATGAAAAGTAATAGGAAATCAAACTTTCAAAAACAAACACAATAAGCAAGAACAATACCTAGTTATAACATATGGCTGTTGTTGTAGGATGAAAGCCTCCTTGTGAGGTTTCAAGAACCTATAGATTAGTTCCTTCTGCCATCTCAACTGAAACTACCCATCATTCTGCAAAATTTCCATTTGGCTATGGAGTTGTTATTATACTTACCTCACACCGATATATACAATGAATGACAATATTTTCACCTCCACTGACTGTAAAAATGTTTGAGGAATCGTCCTTTCACATGATTGGACAATTCTTCACCTTCCATGATCTGTAGTATGAAGGTATTAATTTCCAACATTTTTGAAATAAAAAAAGGACCAAGCCATAAATTGTCAAATTTTCCATGCTTACCTTTTTGTTATTTTCTGGCATCCCACCTTAGTACCATGTCTCCATAAGAAAAAACCGTTTTCCTTTACCTTTCTATCAAAATTTTCTTTAATATTTCTGCTGTAATCTTGAGATTTTTCAACCAAAGCCTCACGTTCCTGCTGTAATTGAATCGATGAAAAGATTATTCTTTGAATATCATTAGTTTCTTCATGGCTATCCTGAAAAAATTTAATAACTGGAATTCCTAATTGAATTGGAAAAAAAATATCAGTTCCATACACTAACTGAAAAGGAGATGAACCAATGGATTTCTTGGTAGTTATCCTGTCTTCCCAGAGTGTATACTTGAACATTGAATCCTGTGATCTCTTATTTTGAATTAAACAACTTTTTAATGCTTTGAATGATATTCTTATTATATGACTCTAAAAATCCATTCCCTTGAGGGTAATAGGGTGTAGAATGTTTCAAAACAATCCCATTTTTCTCACAAAAACTAACCATGGCTTTTGACTTGAAAGCCTTAGCATTATCAGTCAACAATGTTTTAGGACAACCGAACCTACTCAAAATACTCTCCTGAATAAAATTAATGATCACCTTATCAGTTTCATTCTTCGTTGGAATGGATTCCACCCATTTCATGAAAAAATCAGTAGCTATAAGTATTCATCTATGTTGACCAGAAGAAGCAGGATTAATCTCACCTATAAAATCTAGACCCCATTGCTGAAAAGAAGCATTTACAACAATGGGATTCAAAGGTAGGGACACAAGTTTTTGTTTACTAACAAACTTTTGAGATGGAATACAAGCCCTAACCTACTGATATACATAAAAAAATAGAGAAGGCCAATAATATCCAGCTCTCAAAATTTTATAAGTAGTGCCTTTCCAATATTTATGACCTCCGTATGCACCCTCATGTAATTATGAAATCACTTCTTCAATTTTGGGCTTCTCCAAACATCTAAGCAATACTCCTCATGGATCCTTCCAATGTAACTGCTAATTTATTAAACAGTATTTACTAGCCTTTAATTTCAGTGATCTAGCTGCCTTCTTGTCTAAATGCATAGGACACTGTAAATACAATAAAAAATTAACCAAATCAGCATACCATTCTGATTCTGCATACCTATCCATGATTTGTTCTTTCTCTTTCCCTAATTGCAACTCTTCTTATACTGATTGTTCTGCCATCAAATGAATTCCAAGAGCTTCACAATTTGAATCAGCTAATAATTTTGCCAAACCTTCCCTTTTACCAGTTTAGTGGGTCTGATCTCTACATCATACTCCATGATTTTCACAATCCATTTCCCCCTCTTTCCTTCACTATCTGGATGAGTTAAAATATCTTTAACAGTTTCATTAGGTACATAGGAAATGATCTTTGAATGCAGGATATAAATTTTAAAAAATTCCAGTGCTTTTACCAATGAATTAAAATTGCAAGAGTTTACAACAAGGTATTGGGGAAATGGCTCTGTTTCTTCAATATTGGACAATAATACATGCGATATATTGGATTTTATACCTGAGAGATTTCTAAACTTAAATAACAGATAATTTACATCATAATACAAAATAATGTAGCAATAGAATCTCCCTCAAATAGATGAATAGCTCACCAAGTGCACCTCACTCCTTAGAGTTGAAATATGGTGAGAAAACTTGAGATGAATGGAAGAACAAGATGATATTGATATTTTCATGAAATTCTTGTATATATAAACTAAAAATAAGACTCAATTAAAGCTCCATGAAATACCTGATTTTCCTTTCCAAACACCAACTAGGATGACAATCTTTCACCCTCGAAATTGGATTAAGCAAGAAAACTAGTCATCCACTAGCTCTCACAATTCACAAATGAGAAAAATATTCTTGTCATTTATGATCCCTATATTTTATAAAAATAATTGGTATTCTCAGGTTCCAAATCCATCCATAAAACAAATCCAATTCGACTTGGTGTGGCTATTCATGCTATGCCATGCAACTTCTCTCTTCACCTTCCATCTTCTCCCAAATTTGAGTAGGAGTTTATAGGACTTCTCCAACTCCCAAATTCGACCTCTAAGATTCTCTATTTAGTACTGTCATGTCATTATGTGAGTATTTCAGCCTTTATATATTAATTGTGTCATAAATTTCATAGAATCTTCATCATTGGTGTCATAGATGTCATAAATGTAAGGGGAATCTAGCAAAGTTTCCATGAAACTCCCATTTGGCTCTTCCTCTCCCATGTAAGTTACAATTAATCCCAAATTAGACCTATGAATTATATGGAAAATTATATTAACCTCATAATCCATCCCAAAACCTTATGATTCCCATAGATTCGAAATTACAAGAGGAGGATGCCATTTAACATAGGAATTCTAGCTTGAGTGGGCCACATAGTTTCCATGTGTCTCCATTCTCCATATCCATTTCATTTTTCTGTTGTATTTGTTGAATAAGATGCATTATTAAATATTTATCCTATTCTAATTTCTAAACATCATTTATTATCCCCCTT
Organism: Pseudotsuga menziesii; assembly: GCA_001517045.1. Classification (NCBI taxonomy): domain Eukaryota; kingdom Viridiplantae; phylum Streptophyta; class Pinopsida; order Pinales; family Pinaceae; genus Pseudotsuga; species Pseudotsuga menziesii. The sequence goes on along the minus strand of LPNX010485075.1, from coordinate 145,250 downwards.
ATTCCAAATCTCAAAGTTTCCACCCCCAACCTCGGAAACTAGTGATTTTCCTCCTTGGCAATTATTTGACTTTTAGCATCCCTTTGCAAATTTCATGAATATGGAAAATGTGATTTGGCCATTGTGACCCAATGAAAAATTTGGGACATTAAAAATCATCTCTTCCCAATATTTCTTTTCCTCAAGAAATTTCAAACATGGTTGTTGAAGAACCTGCTTTTTGTATGATTCTTTGAAGTTGCCATTGAGCTATCCACTTTGAGTCTTTGAGATTCCATGAATATTTCAGAGAGGAACCTCCATGCTTTCTGCTGCACTAATCTGATTAGCATCACCTTATTACATGGGGAATCCATCTCCCATACTCCTTGTTTCTCAAATAATTTGAAATCAATGGGGCTAAAAACTATACGAGGGTCCCATTGCTTGCATTGCACTCCAACAATTAAGAGTGCTCTCCAACCCATACCATTTGGAAAGAGAATTATTGGATCCCATTTTCTTGTATGCATTCTTTCAAACATCATGACTGCATAATATATATCATCAAAGTATATAACAACATAATAATAATGTACATCAAGGAGGTGCCTCACTAAGAAATCATGGAAGTGCTTATACCTCGTAGTGAGTAGATTACCATTTTACAAGTACATACATGCTTCAAGTGACCAATAAAATATTCTCCAATGACATAGGTGAGTATCCATGTCCTATAATGCTGCTACAAAAGGAGGTGATATGCATCAAAATATGCAGTCATGTATTCTTTCATCCAATAAGTGAATGAAGAATCTCCACTCAGATTTGAACCAAATAGTGAGCAATAGGAACAAGGAGACTTCAAATGAATCAAAAAAGTCTTACCCATACATACATGAATGAGTGAATCATAAATATATAACAATGTATGTGGCTGGTAACAAAAATTTTCTCCTCTCATAAGTCTATTCACCCTAGTGTTGGATGAATTTCCTCCAACATCAAATGAACCAAGTGTTGAGCAAGAAAAACCATGAGTCTTCAAGTGACTCAAATGCATATCATTGGTGCATCCATGTAGATGTGCATCATCAGAAAGTAACAAGGAATACTGCTGTAAATTTGAATAAGAATTTTCTCCAAATGATATGTAATGTGCATCAATATAATCATCCATGTGTTCTTTCATCCAATAAGTGAATGGAGAACCTCCACCAAAATCTGAACAAAATAAGGAGCAAGGAAAACATGAAGACTTCAAGTGGCTCAAAGAAGTCTCATCAATACACTCATGAATATGTATATCATCATGTAACAGAGGATGTTGCTTCCAATAATAATTTTATTCAATCATATAACCCTTCACCCAAGTGTGGGATGAAGTTCCTCCAACTTCAAATAGACTAGGAAAGTACCAAGGAAAATCATGAGTCTCCAAGTGACTCAAGTGAACATCATAGGTGCACCCATGTAGATGTGTATAATCATAATGTAAATAAGGATGCTACTGCAAATGTAAATAATATGGTGCTATAATAATTCCATCATCAAAAGGAGAAATATAATGTCCATTCTCTTCATGTGGCACCATCAAAAAGAAACCTTTCACTCATACTTCATTAGGATGACTGCTGCAAAATTTAGAAGTGTAGGATGTAGCAGAAAGAACCAACTCACACAAATGATTAGTAAGTGAAAAATTGTCATAATGTGAAGGATCCATAGGGGTAGGATTATGCATCTCCTTCAATAGTGTGAAACCTTTGTCATAGATTGGTTCCAATGTAGAGGAATCATGCTCTTCTTTAAAAATTGCATACCCTTCATCAAGAGACAAATCAAGTTCCTCTTCCACTAGATAAAGTGTTTGGATATCTTAAAGTTCATCTTCAAACACATCAATTACATTAAAATTTCCAAATTTCTCATGATCCACCATGTCATGAGAATCCTCCAAACAATCTACCATTTGACAATCTGATACATAGGAGGAAAAACAAGTGTCTTGCAACTTTTCAAGAAGTTGCTCATTTTGAATTGTGAGCTTATGACTAACTTCATTATTCTTCAAGGATTCATGTAACCATTCACTAAGCTCAATGTCATTTTTCTATCAAAAATAAAAGACATGAAATTACCTTTGATGTTGCACATTGCTATTTGGATCTTCTCCATGTATTCAAGGAAGGATGGCTCCTCCAAGGAAGTAGCTCTCCAATAAGAATTTGATACCAATGCTTCAGTGTCATGGAGCATTATAAGGGCATCTTGGATATTCTTTTCATTCATATTTAAGGACCCTTCAATAAAATGAGGATCTTTCAAATGAATCTGCCCATATTCTTCCTTCTTGATTGGACCAACTTCATGAAGCTCAAGTGGTGATGGGGAAGTTGATATTGTTTATTCTTCGACTGATACAAGGTATTCATTTTCATGTTTAATGGAATTTTCACTTGCAGCAACATTTTGAAATATGACCTCTATATCACCAACATATAGTTGTGAGCACCCATTAGTAGGTACTCCTTCATAGTTCAAGCATCCATTAGTAGATGCTCTTTGGTCCATGTCCATAGTAGAATTTGTTTCATAATGATATTCAATAGTTTCAAGGTACTGTTCTTCCTTCTCATGTGATGTTTCCTCATATTTTTCAAATTCATTTGGGAGTGAATTTATATCCTCTTCATGTACTACTTCTACTTCACCTATCTTAGAACTAGGTGGTTCATGGGTCTCCTCCTTTTGCTCCTTCAAGCAAGCTTATGCATTTTTCCCCTTGGTTTTCTTAAAATAAATATATGATTCTCAACTTTGGATAGCCAAAAATTCGAATCCTTTCATAATATTCTCGGTCATGTCTTAAAGGATAGGTTCCATGCTTTACCATCATATGAGGTTTTCTTTTCATGCTTAGTCATAGTTTCCTCTTCAAAAAAAAAACTTTTCGTTTCAATATATAATGGTGGTCCCTAAATTATTGTACTTGTAAATATCAGACCACATCAAGTGCCAATATCATGCTTTGATACCACTGTAATGTCCCCTTTTTTGGAATTTTATTAAAATGCCCAATTTTCCAATTTTTTCACAATTTTGGTTCTTGACTAGTTTTAGTGTCTTGATCTCCAAATCAGCCCAATTTCTCCAAAATATTCAGAGAAGGTGTATGAATTATATAATAAAATAATTATTATGTTCAGGGATTTATTTTGGTCCTACAATCAGTTCGGAAATTCTATATCAAATTCTGAATAAGATAGATGAATTCACTAGCAATTTTGAGGCTGAAATCCCTCCCGGGTAATTGCTGGAATGGCTTCCCAAATGTACATAATATCACTCAAATTATAAAATTGAAGTATTTTATGTTTATAATACATTATCATAGACTCATATGCAGAACCAATCGAACTCCCATTGATTTTATCACTTTTTTCAAACAAATATAAAAAAGTAGTTTTTGACCCTTGGGGAAATGAGATGTAGTTTGCCCCAAATGCTATGAAATTAGACCCAATGGAAAAAAATTATCAGTTTCAGACCATGAAAACCATAATATATTTTAATTACAGTTTATTCGTACATAATCATCAATGGTGCACACATATATTCGATTCCATCAAGATTGCAAGAGTTTACAACAAGATATTGGGGAAATGACACCGTTTCTTCAATATTGGACAAGAATACATGTGATATATTGGATTTTTGACCTAAGAGATTTGTGAAATTATATAACAGATAATTTACATCATAATACAAAATACTGGAGAAATAGAAGCTCCCTCAAAGAGATGAATAGCTCACAAGTGTGCCTCACTCCTTAAAGCTGAAATATGGTGAGAAAACTTGTGATGAATGGAAGAATAAGATGATATTGAGATGTCCATGAACTTCCTGCATATTGAAACTAAAACTAAGACACCATTAAATCTCCATGAAATACCTGAGTGGCCTTTCCAAACACCAACTAGGATGGGAATCTTTCACCCTCGAAATTGGCTTAAGCAAGAAAACTAGTCATCCACTAGCTCTCACAATTCACAAATGAGCAAAAGATTATTCTAATTTATGATACTTATATTTTATAAAAATTATTGGTATTATAAGGTTCCAAATCCATCCATAAACCAAATCCAAGTCGAATTGGTGTGGCTGCTCATGCTATGCCATGTGGCCTCTCGCTTCACCTTCCATCTTCTCCCAAATTTGAGTAGGCGCCTCTTGGCCTTGTCCAAATCCAAAATTAGACCTCTAATATTCTATATTCAGGAATGGAATGTTATTATATCAGTATTTCAGCCTTCATATCTTACTTGTGTCATAACTGTCATAGAATCTCCATCATTGGTGTCATAGATGTCATAAATGTAAGGGGAATCTAGGAAAGTGTCCATGAAACTCCCATTTGGATCTTCCTCTCCCATGTAAGTTACAATTCATCAAAAATTAGACATATGAATTATATGGACAATTATATTAACCTCATAATCCATCCCAAAACATTATGCTTCCCATATATTCGAAATTACAAGAGGAGGTGGCCATTTAACATAGGAATTCTAGCTTGAGTGGGCCCCATAGTCTCCATGTGTCTCCATTCTCCATAGCCATTTCATTTTTATATTGTATTTATTTAATAAGCTAAATTATTAAATATTTGTCCTCTTCTAATGTCTAAACATCATTTATTATCCCCCTTATTCCAAATCTCAAAGTTTCCACCCCCAACCTAGGAAACTAGAGATTTTCCTCCTTGGCAATAATTTGACTTTTAGCATCCCTTTGACAAATTTCATGAATATGGAAAATGTGATTTGGCCATTATGACCCAATGAAAAATTTGGGACATTACACATACAACCACAAATACCATCACATGTTCCTTATTACTCTCCATACACACCTAATTTTCAACAACTGCTACTTGGTTTTACCCCGCCATCACTACCAGCTCCACATATTCCTCAACAATGTCATAATGTAAATCCTCCTCGGCCAACCTTAATTCATGCCCAAACTATTCCAAACCAAAACAATAGAATTCCTCATCCTCTTAACAATTTTGAGGTACCACATTCCCCAACATTTGTTATCAATGTAATACCAATTCAAGATATACAACTTAGGTTTAGGAGGAATTTGAATAGGACAAATCTTGTTGTTATTATCCAGGAAGAATTTGAGGAAGAAAAAGAGGAGAACCAAGAAGGAGAAGGAAATCCTAATATATTGGGTAATACTCAGATTCCTGAAATACATCACACACCTCAACCACATACATTAGGTATTACTCCATATCCATAAAGGTTATCCATATAAAAACTTGTGATATGGCCTCATTTGTATTTTGAAAGCGAACGGAGGAATGTCTGCATTCGAATCCCTTTGCTTCAGGATATTAGGGATGTTCCCATTTACTCAAAGATGATAAGAGAGATTTGTTTAAAGAAAACTGGGGGAAAATATAAAGATACACTAGAAATACATGTGGTAGGCCAACTGTTTGATTATATGTCAGGTCATCCTGTACTCCCAAAATTTGCAAATCTTGGAAATCATATTTTAACTTTATCTATTAATAATATTTCCATAGGAAATGCATTGATTGATTTGGGGGTATAAATTAACATTATGTCCATGTATACTCTGCAAGTATTACAATTAAATAACATGTTCATACCTACTCCAATAGTTTTGGAACTAGCAGATAAAAGCACTGTAAAACTTGTAGGGGCGCTTGATGACATAATTGTTACTGTCACCTCCCAGGAATACCCAATGGAATTTTTGGTTCTTGAAACTAAGGATCCTTCCAAAGAACATTTTATTATCCTAAGAAGGATTTTCCTAGCTATAGATAATGATTTTATAGGTTGTAAGGAAGGGATATTAACAATATCAAAGGACTCTTCTTTGCAAAATATTACCATGTATCCACCAGCCCAACCAGTAGCAGAAATGTTATGGTTGGAAAGCCAATATGGGGATGAGGAATATGAACAACCATTGTTGTCTATCATTCAATATAGAGGGTTATAAGATCAAATAGAGTATAGCATTTTATATCAATTCATTTCAGCCACCACTAGTATTGAATTTCCTCACTCTTTTTCTGAATTTGATTATTTTCTCACAGAGGACTTTCAAGAACATTTTAATGCATTAAATATATCTAAATTAGTAGTCCTTTTATGTGGATGAGAAAATGGAATATTTCAAAGTTCCAATCGAAGTTATTCATGGGAATTATTTAATAATCAATGCTAGATTAAGTCAAGACCAATAGGACCAATTAATCCATGTATTGCAGGCACAATCAGGAGAATTTTCCTAGACCTATAAGGATATGAGGGGAATACATCCTGACACTTGTATTCATCATATTTATACTCATGAGAATATTCGGTAAGTGAGATAACCATAGAGGAGAATGAATACTACTTTAAAATATATTGTGAAGGATGAACTCCAAAAATTACTTGATGCATATTTCATCTATCCCATTTCTGATAGTAAATAGGTTTCCCCTCTGGTAGTTGTCTTCTAAAAGGGTGGAAAAGGGAGAATATGTGTTATTTCCATGATATTAATAAATCAACCTTGACAAATTATTTTCCCCTTACCTTTATAGATCATGTTTTAGACACTTTGTCTGGAAAACAATATTTTTCATTTCTGGATGGATACAGTGGATACAATCAGATAAGGATAGCCCTTGAAAACCAGGAGAAAACAACCTTTACCTCTCCATGGGGGACATATTCCTATAAGGTATTACCATTTTGTTATAGTTGATTTTATCACATCAGGTAGATCACACATTTATGGCCTTTTGTGTCCCTCTGCAGACTCTTTGGACCCCATGGACTTATATTATACTTTGATGTTCCAAGATCATCCCAAAAAGTTTCCTTTTTATACCTATACAATACTTTTAAAGTAATACCCATGTGTATACGCAAATTTTGACCTCAAACCTGTCTACATCGGGATGTGTGCAAAATGACAAATATTTTTGGATTTTTCCTCATTTGAGTCTGAATAACTTGAATATTGGCCTTCCAAATGCCTTGAGAATGCTCGGATTCGACCCTGCATTACCCCTTTGGAGTGCTATATAAAGAACCCCTTGGATACATTGAAGGGGGAGAAATTGAAGAGCAAGGAAACTATAGTCCATTGTTGCCTCAACGTTTCTTATACTTAAGTCTGCATCCCTTGGTCCCTTGGAGAACATATTGTTCTTCCCAAGATTTTTTTTCTTTGTGAGATTGATATCGAGAGATGTAGGATTGAAGTGGTGGAGGCCCAGGTGGAGGACTCGGTTTCTCAGGTTCGCAGAAGTGTCGAAAGAGTTTGTCACTATTGTATCTTTGCTTTATTAATATAAATATATTTTCTTGTCAAATTCATGTTCATTTTGAATATGAATATTGAATCCATGGATGTATTTAATTGCTTATACATGGTTGATTATATATGATAGGATATCTCTAACACACACACACACACACACACACACACACATATCATGCTTGCTTTGTTTTCCATTGTTGAGAGAAAATTATAATTGCAATTGCATTGGAAAATATCAATGGGGATCTACTTCAAGCGTATGAAATAAGGTATGATTTGATATCCCTTAGTGTTATATTTTCTTACTATTCTTGCATATTGGGAAAATCTGATTTTTGGTGTCATACTTTCTGTTGTCATACCCCCAATCCATAGGAAGTTTCTCTCCGTAACAGAATTGGTGACTTCGCTAGGGAGATTCCTAGTTGTTTTTTCTTTAGGGATTGGGTATTCAATGTGCTTGAATTGCTCTTTATTTCTCAGTTTTTGTGTCGGGTCTGGAGGTATGTTTTCCTAGTAGTGTCCTGTAGGAGTAATTTGGTATTGGATTATTTGTTTTCCTTATTTTTCTTCCTTTTTCTTCCTGTATGTGACTATTTGTATTACAGTCGTGTATACACACGTTTTCTCTTGAATTCCCACATATGTACACAGTTTTACTACATACAATCCTGTATGCTTTGATTTTGAGCTTTATATGGAGGATTGAGTGTTGTTGGGTGATTTTTCATGATTGCTGAGTCTTCTTGGGTGTTGTTGGTGTCTATATACAACCTATGTTTCTGACCAGAGACCCCTTTTGATTTATTTTTAATTAGGTTTTGTTCTTGTCATTCATTTTTCGTTTTTGTTTAGGGATTAGTGCATTAGGTCTCTTTTCTCTTAAACCTTGTTCGTTGTTGTCTATGAGTGGTTGCAGGGTCTGAGAATTGCAGAGTCTATTAGTTCTTTTTATATCTCATTTATTTTTAAAAATTCAAAAATATTTTTTCTTTTGCATACTTATACATTCTTGCATTTGCATGGCATGGTACTTGCATTAGGTTTTGCTTATTGAATTATAGTCAGGTGTTCATTTAGGAATTATTGCACTCTCATTTGAAGGAAAAAACTTGCATATCATGTAATGGCATACCCTATTTTTCATTCGAAAAAATATTTGCACTTGGCATGTTTTGTTAGGTGTGCACTTTTATTTCACTGCTAAGTCTCAATATCATTAGTTGCATGACCATTTCCTTTTGAGTAATTACAACCATTAAAATCAACACTTAATTGAAATGAGATACACATTTTTCTTTTAAAGGGTTCACCAACAAGATTAGGATTTAGAGTCTTGGAAGAGTTCATTGTGAGTCAATTCTCCAATACTACTAAACACAAATAATTAGGTGTCTGTCCCGGAGAGAGTGAGAAATCCTTGGTATAATTAGTGTTTCTCTTACACAGGAGTCAAGCACGAGGTAGCACACATGATTGTGATTGGGATGACCCCTGGTCACATTCTATGAGCACCAAAGATATTTCCAATATTGTATTTGTATCTAGGGTCCTTTGAGGTATTGATTGGTGCACCCTTGCAGTACCAATTGTGCTTTCAAGCTCCGGGCTTTGCTACCCTGTCCATACGGTCAATCCCTCCTGTGACTGTTCACTTGAGCATTGATTATTTTGGGGTGACCTTAGTTTCCTTACCTAAGTATTCTAGGGGGTACTTGTAGAGGTTATTATGTAGGTGTCCTGGCCAGGTATGGGCTGAACAACACAATCTCTTTATGCATTGAAGATGAGGGCCACTATAATTGGTTATGAACCTCTGCTTGTAGTGTATGGGAGTCTCAACCCTCTCCTAGGTGAGGCATACCTGCTGCATTCGGGAGCTCACATATCCCCCCCTTGGTTTGCTTGTTTTTCACTATAGATTTTTTAGGAGTGTGCTTTGTGTATGTCATCTTTCTTAGGGTTGCGTAGTTAGATTGAGTCTTTTCTTTTTCTTGAGTCATTGTGGATCTGGGTGTAGATATTCGTCATTCTCATCATTTATCATGACTTCTACCTTCTACTTCTCCTCCTCCTTTGGGAGAGAGAACCAGAAAATCTAGGTGAACTAACTCTCACTTTGTTTCACACACCATGGGTGACCATGAGCCCGAGATCCCACATACCCCTAATATTCCACTTCACATATGGGAGGTTGAACCTTCAAGCACATATGGGACCCTGATAGGGCTAGCCCATTCTATAGCTAGGACATCCCCAGATAATCCTTCATAATTCTCAGCCTACATGCACACAAACCGTCGGTGTTGGTCACGTAGTTCGAATCATGAGACTCACCATGCACCCACTAGCACTAGCACAATTAGGTATGGCATGCTTAATCTTCTTGAGACTAGTTCAACACCCAATGTCGAATTGGGTGTTGACCATGGTGTTGTGCCTAGGGACAATTCCATTCCTTTCCAGGTAGAGAGGTTTGGTAGCACTAGTCATATTACACTTTCCATCCCTCTGGTGGAGGTTCATTCACATACGCATCCTAGGACTAGCATTGTCGTTCCCGTTCAGGGGCCTGGTCCTAGACATGTGAATATTAGGGGCACAGGTTACATCCCTTCCAATATTCCATCATCTTCAACATTGGTTCCTTCAAATTATTTTTTGATGACACATCCTCTTCCTAACTCCAGTAGTCCTTTGGGCCAGAGTTCTACCATTAGCCATGTTCATACAGTTTCTAGTCACAGCATAGTGTCACAAGGCTATGTTCCTCCTCATGTGTCAGCTGAGTCTGGACCAGATTATGGGAATTCTTATGGACAGTCTTATAGGCCATCTTATGGACATTATTATGGAGAGTCTTATGGACCATCCTATGGAACATCTTATGGACAAACTTATACACCTTATTGGTCTAGGTATCAACCCTCTTATCAGTCTCCTAATTATGGCTTCATATCACCCCAGCCTCAAGGTACTCCAAACTATAATATGTAACCCTACATGGGTAAAATGGGAGGAGGTTACTATCCCATTAGCCAAGGCCATGGTGTCTATTATAATCAACCCTATGTGAACCAGCCTTGTTAGGGAGCTTGGAACCAAATGTCTAAACCTAGACTCCCTTTCCTTGCAATGATAAACTTACTTAACTTGTCAATATTGACAAATGATTTGGTTTATCATGACCCAGCATGATCGTTCGTTCCCGCCAATATTCCTTCAGACATTCCAAAGTTTGAAGTCAAGACTAGTGAAGATCCTGGTGAGTATGTCACAACGTTACACCTTTGGTGCTCTTCAAACTTCTTCAATCATGATTCGGTTCATTTAAGACTATTTCAATGCACCCTTACAGGGACTGTGATGAAGTGGTAATGTTATCTCCCAAAAAGTACACCGTCATTTTGGGTGATAGTATGGGTTAAAATTTTTATATCTGTGAGTCTTGTGCTTCAAAAGGTAAAAAGACAGGTTTCGGAAGCTAACTCTGTTTTGTAGGAAGCCAGTTAGCTGCCGAAAGGGCCCATGTTCGGCAGTTAAAGGCGTTAACAGAAAAGACATAAGCTGCCGAAAAGTTTTTTACACGCAAAATTAAAAGATTTGGGTCCATACTCAGTTCCACACCAAGCGAGCCTGTGTTCTAGCCAAAGTTTCAGTCAAACGAATTGCTCCACGTTCATTAGGCTCTCTCTGAGTTTTGAATCTTTGCCCAGCTGTTGTTACATGTTTCTGTTTCAAGGCTTCTCTCACCGATGGAAATGAAACTAGAGTGGCTTAGTGAATGAGAGTTCAGTCATCAATGCTAGGAACGAACTGAGTTTGTCCGAATAGTAGAACTGCTGTATAACTCATAGACTTACCTCTGAAGTCCTTGGTAACTTGACTTAAAGGAACCAGCTTTCTGTTACATTCATTATCTCAAATTTGCAGTGACAGGTCATCATCCAGCTCTATGACTGATAATTAAAATCTTCAGCTACAAATCAGGAATCATAAACGAACTCCTTCTTTCAACAAATAACTGAGACCCCAAATGGAAGGTATCTTTAATCAACTGAGAAGGTATCTAACTCTCTGATTCGAGTTAAGAGGAGCTCGGCAAAACATTAATAACACAGATCTGTAACAAGAATTGGAGAATTTTTTGCTGAAATTGCGTGATCTTGCAGGGAGATTTTGATAGCCTTCCCGAACTCCAAATTCAGATATGAAAGCACCAGTGGATAGCTTATGATCTGTAGATCAAAATCGACTATTCGAACGTGCAAACCAGACATCAGACGGTTGAGAAAATCGATTTTTTCCAAAGGCATTTTTTTCAGGATTTCTACAGCTTTCGGCAGCTTAGGCGAGCCCCACAGAGCTCATTAGCTGCCAAAAGGACGGACTTCCGGCAGCTAAGGCACGAAATCAACAGAGTAGTTAATTGCCAAAATCCTGTTTTTGGCAGATTCTCTCAAATTTCGCCCAGATCGCGGATTTATTAGCTGAAATGGCAAAAGGCTAATCAAAACAAATGCATTATGAATTATCTTATCAGTATCTAAAGGGGTTACGAACGAGATCAAAGTCAAAGTGGTTGTTTTGTTAAGTTTGAACATCTTTTTAAGGAAACAACTCTAAGATCAAGTGCCCCAATTCAAGGAATCAGTTCCTTATCTTTGCAATTACTTTTCCATGTTGATGTTCCAGTTAACTGAACCAGATCCACATTTTTAGAATCTGGAAACTATTGTGTAAAGGCTATAAAGCCTGAGAACCAAGATTTTGTAATGGTTCGATTTTGGATGCATTTTTGCTATGGTACTCAGCTTTTTCATGATAATATAGATCACAGGATTCTCTCAGCTTTGATGTTAGTTTCCATTTTCTCTTTCACTGTATCAGTGTTGCTTAGCTTCGGATGTGAATGTTTACTTTCCATTGTCTAGCTCGCAGCTTGGTATTAGTTTCTTTAATGTCTCTCGAGCCCTACTATGTACTGGTTTGGTTACATTTATTCTTCACCCACCTTTGATATTATATGCTGATCAATCGATTCTTGAGAGCACTGTTTCATCTGTTTACATGCTGAATGTCTGAATGCTGTACTCTGATTTAGTCATCTCATTGATCCATCTTTACAAAAAACACCAAAAAACATTGAATTTTCAAGTTACCAGGCATACTTAGCTATAACCACTAAGTAGTTTCCTGGAGTGATAACAAAATGGCGCCGTTGCCGGGGAGCGAGTTGAGAAGCTGATCTTCCTGGGAGACGACACAGATCTATTCCTTGATGATAGACAAGGGGTAGACACTTATTGGTTATAATCATCTATCTGGCGACTCCATGAGGACGAACTCAGTGGCGACTCAATTGTTCGGAATTCTGTTGGTGATTCCACTGGTATGAAATGGAAAAGATCTTAGCTAAGAGGTATGCTTTCTGTAATTTTTCAGATATATCTGGTTTTCCGCATCCAATGCCAACTATAAATGAATGGGATGATTATCTTCCCAGATTCAGAGGAAGTAAGTATGATCATCCCGGTGAGCACTTATTCAATTTTCATCAATGCATGCTTGAGCACGGCTTTGTTCACGAAGATGTCTTGATCAAGCTGTTCAAATTTTCTTTAGAAGGAAATGCTCGTGAATGGTGTCAATCCCTTCCTGCTGTTAGTATTCATTCTCTGAAGGATTTCCATGTGGCTTTCAATTCATATTACGAGAAGATTTATTCAGCTGATCTTCTTTTTCTTGAGTGTTTTCATGAAGATAAGATTGTTCCTATTGAAAGTTTGAAAAGTGAAGAGCAGATTTTTATATCAGCAAGTGACATCTTCAGATCTACCGAGATTGAAGAAGACAGCCTACAATTTCTAGATTTGTAGG
>LPNX010485075.1:121318-131939 GCA_001517045.1 Pseudotsuga menziesii | reverse complement strand
TGGGAGGATTCCATCCCCGAGTAGGAGCCAGATGTTATCTCCCAAAAAGTACACCGTCATTTTGGGTGATAGGATGGGTTAAAATTTTTATATCTGTGATTCTTGTGCTTCAAAAGGTAAAAAGACAGGTTTCGGAAGCTAACTCTGTTTTGTAGGAAGCCAGTTAGCTGCCAAAAGGGCCCATGTTCGGCAGTTAAAGGCGTTAACAGAAAAGACATAAGCTGCCGAAAAGGTTTTTACAAGCAAAATTAAAAGATTTGGGTCCGTACTCAGTTCCACACCAAGCGAGCCTGTGTTCTAGCCAAAATTTCAGTCAAACGAATTGCTCCACGTTCATTAGGCTCTCTCTGAGTTTTGAATCTTTTCCCAGCTGTTGTTACATGTTTCTGTTTCAAGGCTTCTCTCACCGATGGAAATGAAACTAGAGTGGCTTAGTGAATGAGAGTTCCGTCATCAATGCTAGGAACGAACTGAGTTTGTCCGAATAGTAGAACTGCTGTATAACTCATAGACTTACCTCTGAAGTCCTTGGTAACTTGACTTAAAGGAACCAACTTTCTGTTACATTCATTATCTCAAAGTTGCAGTGACAGGTCATCATCCAGCTCTATGACTGATAATTAAAATCTTCAGCTACAAATCAGGAATCATAAACGAACTCCTTCTTTCAACAAATAACTGAGACCCCAAATGGAGGGTATCTTTAATCAACTGAGAAGGTATCTAACTCTCTGATTCAAGTTAAGAGGAGCTCGGCAAAACATTAATAACACAGATCTGTAACAAGAATTGGAGAATTTTTTGCTGAAATCGCGTGATCTTGCGGGGCGATTTGACGGCCTTCCCAAACTCCAAATTCAGATCTGAAAGCACCAGTGGATATCTTATGATCTGTAGATCAAAATCGACTATTCAAACGTGCAAAACAGACATCGGACGGTTGAGAAAATCGATTTTTTCCAAAGGAAGTTTTTTCAGGATTTCTACAGCTTTCGGCAGCTTAGGCGAGCCCCACAGAGCTCATTAGCTGCCAAAAGGACGGACTTCCGGCAGCTAAGGCACGAAATCAACAGAGTAGTTAATTGCCAAAAGCCTGTTTTTGGCAGATTCTCTCAAATTTCGCCCAGATCGCGGATTTATTAGCTGAAATGGAAAAAGGCTAATAAAAACAAATGCATTATGAATTATCTTATCAGTATCTAAAGGGGTTACGAACGAGATCAAAGTCAAATTGGTTGTTTTGTTAAGTTTGAACATCTTTTTAAGGAAACAACTCTAAGATCAAGTGCCCCAATTCAAGGAATCAGTTCCTTATCTTTGCAATTACTTTTCCATGTTGATGTTCCAGTTAACTGAACCAGATCCACATTTTTAGAATCTGGAAACTATTGTGTAAAGGCTATAAAGCCTGAGAACCAAGATTTTGTAATGGTTCGATTTTGGATGCATTTTTGCTATGGTACTCAGCTTTTTCATGATAATATAGATCACAGGCTTCTCTCAGCTTTGATGTTAGTTTCCATTTTCTCTTTCACTGTATCAGTGTTGCTTAGCTTCGGATGTGAATGTTTACTTTCCATTGTCTAGCTCGCAGCTTGGTATTAGTTTCTTTAATGTCTCTCGAGCCCTACTATGTACTGGTTTGGTTACATTTATTCTTCACCCACCTTTGATATTATATGCTGATCAATCGATTCTTGAGAGCACTGTTTCATCTGTTTACATGCTGAATGTCTGAATGCTGTACTCTGATTTAGTCATCCCATTGATCCATCTTTACAAAAAACACCAAAAAACATTGAATTTTCAAGTTACCAGGCATACTTAGCTATAACCACTAAGTAGTTTCCTGGAGTGATAACAGGTACATAGAGTTACATGGGGGGGATTATACATCATTTAATGACCTAGCTATGACCTTCCTCAGTCACTTTGATCTACCCATACATTACAATGCCGGTACTGAACTCTTGTCAACATTTCGATAGGAAAAAGTCATGCATATATCTAATCACATTCAAGAGTGGCATAGATGAAAGAGATTGATTAAGGCCTTTGTACCACTATATTTCCTTTTGGAATGGTTCCTCAAGTATTTATTGTCTTACATAGCGAAGGATGTTTCCACATTCGGAGTGCAGAATGAGGAGAAAGCTATCTTTAGATCTCAAGAATTGGATTTGATTTATGCTCAATTTGGGCTCTTGTATGATATCATACTGAACATACCTAGATCCAATTTCAACCCTAAGATTAAACCTGGGCCACATGATGATGGCATTGTTGGCTCCGTGAGTGCTAAACCCATAAGATTGGTTACAAACCAAATGAATAATTTGTATATTAACTAGCCTACGTCAGGACAAGCTACAGCTTCATCTCATCCTACCCAAACGACGTATGTACTTTCAGTGCAATCAACAAACCAGAAAGGTAACCAAAAACCTAGATGGAATAAAAAGAAAGGTAGAAACAATTGAAAGGGTGGGAATAAGAATGAAAATGATAATAATGACAAGAACAACAATAATGCTGGGGGGGACAAGAACCCTAAGCATAAGGTTAAATTTCCTTGTAATATGTGTGGGGATGATCACCTCACTCACTTGAACCCTCAGATGGAATATGCGTCAAATTTCATTGCACAGGGCCCAGCTATGCTGAAAAATCCTTTACCACAAAATCAGAATATGAACACGAGGACCGTGGATCTTGGTGGTGCTTCTAGTGGGACTCCAAACCCAACATACACTGCTAGTGGCCATGGTTGCATTAACATGGTGAATTCCACAAATGTTGTGACTAATTCTAAATATTATGGTATGTCATAACCAGACCTAGGAAAATAACCCGCTCCACTTGAGAGCCCTTTGCTTATCGAAAAACCTATTGATAATCCTGAAGCTCTGCCTCACATTCCTAAGGGAGTCTTCAAGCGTTCGGGGCACAATCCTAATGACCAAGCCACCTATAACTATTCTATCATCGAGGATTTGAGCCAGACTCCTTGTGCAATGTCTACTTTAGAAGTTCTTCAAACTTGTCCGCCACAAAGGAAAGCCTTGTTGTCTTCTCTTGGAGTGGCTGATGGAAGCTCTCCTTTAGTGATCAAATTTGAAACTAATGGAGTCCATCCTCACTTTCCTTACTATGTGTCCCTTTTGGTACATCTAGAGTGTCTAAACAACACCATCAAGTGCACAATGATTGATGAGGGAGTTGTGGCTTCTTTGATGTCTTTATCATGTTGGAAGGGGTTGGGTTCTCCTACGTTGTCTAAGTCAGGAAACATATCAACTACGTTTGATGGGAGATTGTTTTGGCCACATGACATTCTTCCTTCCCTTGAGGTCCAATATGGAGGGAGGATCATTGTGATCAAGGTCGAGGTGGTTGATGTGCCCCTTGACTATAATATTTTACTAGGGAGGAACTAGATTTACAATATGTAAGTGGTCACATCATCACTCTTCTGGGTTGTTTGTTTTCCTTTGGATGGGAAGGTTGTGACGGTTGATTAAAGATCCTTTGATAATTCTAGTTCAAAATCATCGTTAGGAGCTTCTATCCTGGTTATTGATCATTCTTAGCCAGAAACTAAGAATATTGGGGTGGGCATGTATCCTTCACTAATGGGAACTTTTAGTTGTGCCAAACCTGTTCTTATGATCACTTATAGTCTTGGTAAGGACTCAACGTCATTGAGTTTAGTTTCTTTTTTCACTTCACATATGGAGGATCCTTGGACTCTTCCTTCTCCGAGTACTTTGAGTGAAGTTTCTATAACTGTCGAGATGGGCATGCCGTTGTCTAAAACTATGGTGGCTTATCGAGCTAATATTGATTTGGTTGTAGAGTCTTCAAGCTAATATTGATTTGGTTGTAGAGTCTAGTCCTTCCTCTTCATGGACAAAAGAGGAGTACCCTTATACATTTCCTACTTGGGAAGTGTCATCATCTCACTCACATGATAGCCTCGATGACATGTTTCTATCGGATGAGGCTATGTTTGGGTTAGAAAAACCTTGGGGAGATTTGCATCATAAACTGTATTTCCTCCCTAAGCTTGATGATATTGAGCGTGATGAATTTAAGATGATATTTAGTGAGAAAATTGGTAGGCCTATGGTCCCATTAGTCTCTCCTAGCAAGTATGCTGAAGGGAACATGGCTAATTTGTTACCAAATATACCTATGAATATTTCTTATGTTCCTGGAAATATTGAAAATGTGTACATTGGGGTAGATTGTTCCCCCGATGATATTAGAGAGTACACCAAGATTTTTAAAGAATGTTGACAAGTGTTCTCTTGGTCGTATAAAGACACACCGAGAATTGACCCCCGCACAGTTGAATGTGGCATTAGGATTTATCTGGGTGTTAAACCTATTTGACTAGTTGATCATGGGGGAACAGCCTTGGTGGATCCCAGGAATGGTCTCTATCTTAAGAAGTACTATGCATGATTCTTATCCAAGGCTGATTTGCTTTATATTATTGTACATTTGCATAGCGTAGTTTTGGTCTGCTTATGGTGATTGAGTTTGTTGACTATCTTCCGTTTGTTGTGGCAGATTTTGACAGTGTCTTCGACTTATGCAGGATTCGCTAATGGTGCTAGCCACCACACTCAAAACTAAGCTTTGACTACTTGGGTTATTTATACTCCTACGGGTCAAGTATTGTCTTCAGGGGGGGTTTATCTATGGCCTTCATCAAACAATGTTTCAAAGTATAGTGTCATTATTGATTTATTGCGTGATGCCATTTTGCATGGTATTAACTCTCTTGAGGTACGTCTTGATTTGCAGTTAGTGGTTTCAAAGATTAGTGGCTTGTATCATGTTAGGGATCCAAATTTGCTACAAAGGTTCTTGCGTGTCAAGTTGCTTGAATGGAAATTTCAAAGCATAACATGCATTCATATTACAAGATATTTTAATCAAGTTGTTGATTCATATGCTAACTACATACTAAATTGGCATTTGTTTCACAGATGATAAAGCATTCACAAACATTTACATGTGTAAATAAAATAATAATCAATCATCATAGGTATTTTTCATTAAAATATATGTCCAAAAATGGGGCGTCATATACAAAAATGGGGCTTCCAAGCCACCAAAATATACTACACGGTCATACAAAAAATGTATACATTCCAGCCTCTAAGCCTATGGGGGAGGAGGGTGTTAATCATGGTAGCACGCTACAGCTCTAGCAAGTGGGATAAATAAACGAACACCTTCCCGTGGTAATCCAACCACCTGATGTTCCATGGCCTAGGGCAAGTCCTCGAATTGTGCCATGGGAACCCTATGTGTTGAACGAACAAAGTTCATGTGAATTCTTTGGAGCATACGCTCTGCATCCACACCCATGATCTCATCTCCTCTTCCCCTTTATCGATGACAAGGGAAACCATCTGGCCGTCATGGTCCCACATCTACATGTACATGACAAAGTATCACTATATGTCATTACACCAAAAACATGTCTTTTTTATTCCATATATCAAAAAACACAAAAAAAATTAATAATGCAAAAAAAAACAAGGTTGGAGTCAAGACTCTTTACCTATCTCTCTGTATTCAAAGCCTAGTGGTATAGCATGTGGATATTCATCTATGGTAATGATCCGTCTATGCCACCAGAGAAAGAAGTCTGCTGGGTAGGGGTTGGCCACCCTCCCCCCACCTAGTCTCCTCATGAAATTTGTCCAGCGTAGCTGAGCCGGATCTCGAACTCCATGTGGGGGAATATCAACTCTAGGGCTTAGCCCCAACAAACGCTCAAAAAAGAAAGCACTCAGGATTCTTTTGTAATTGAAGTTCCTCACTTGCCCCATCTTGCAGTCAGTAAGCTGTTGTTTCATGTTACTCAACATCGAGGTACTCTAGTCATATATTGCAGGATGCATACACTCCACTGCATAGAACATCAAAGGCCTTGAAGCCCGATGGAGATATGACAATCTTGCTATCCTTCCTAGATCCAACAATATGGCTTTCAACCTGAGGTTTTGGATTGAGTTTGTTGGGATTTGACTCCCAACCTTCTCTGTATCTGGGACACAATACATAGCAATGTACTCATCTATAGTGAGCCCGCCTCCTAGCCCGCGAGACTGTAATTTTACTACCTCCCCTCTCCAGGACAATCCTGTGATAACATAAATGTCCTCAACCTCGATGTTGAGGGATATCCCATCTAGCTGAAAAGCCTCTAAGTCAGGATCCCAGTAATCCAATAGAAGTTGGAGTAGCCTTGGATTTTCCCTTAAGCTTCCAAGGTGCCAAAACTTGTATAGTCCACATGAACTTAATGTCTGTTGAGCCATTATATCAACCTGCATTGCCTCCTCGACATCACCATGTTCACGCTCTCTCCTTTCTAGAACCATCCTGCACAAGAATTTCCAAATCTCATTAGAAGTTGCCTTTGATTTTCTTATTTGCGGCACTATACGTGACTATTTACAAAACAACCGCGTATGTACGCGTGTTTCATGGTGTTTTCTACGTATATCCATCCCTTTATGCATAAAAAGGCCCAATTTCTACGTGGGACAAAAATGCCAATTTGGGATGGCACAAAATAAAAATTTGACCATCAAAATTAAAAATTAAAACATGTAAATGGAAGAGATGGGCATGAGATCCTACCTGAACTAGATGGAATGTGATTCTCTAGACCGATTCTCCCGGAATCAGCTGTTGAAGTTCGTGGTCTCAAATTCACTATGGTGGGTAAAATTTTAAACGGTATGGAATTTTTTTTTTCACTATTTTATAGAAAAAGTTTTGAATTTTTTACCCACTTTTTATAGCTTTGACTTGTTTTTGACCATTTTTGGACCGTTTGGACTAATATGATGTTGTAGGAACCCGTTTTGAGTGTGGTTTGACTGATTCTTTGATCCACTCAATCTTATTACAAGTATAACATATGAATTGGCATACAGGTTCAGATTTCACGTTCACCTGCATTTTGCATGACCTTATGACCATTTCACTTTAACCTTAGGTTCAAACCCATTCTATGATATCACAAAACCTTCATGTTGCTGTTAGAAGTGGTATTGTGTGAATGGTAGAGTTTTCCTATACATGGGTGCCCTAGTTAGATGTTATTTTTCATTTGGTACCCGTAATGAGATGCCTCCTTTAGGTTGTGGGAGTCCCTTTTTTAGTCCCACCATGTCCTTGAGCAAGAGCTTCATACTCCTCTTGAACTTTATGCTAGATTTTCCCCATAGGGAATCCCTTATATATGTCAATTTGTAATTGAATTTCATCATTTTTTCTTTCCTTCTTGAGATTTATGCCAGATCCCTAACTTCATGTTATTAGCCATATAGCCTGAGCTTGTCTCATGGCTAGCCAAGTAGAGCCTTTTTTATATCCTTTGTAGCTTAATCACCCATTTACTGGGAGGAGACCTTCCCCTGGGTATCGTTATCTCGCACATGTTTCCTTACATTGAGCATAGGTATGTTCCACTACTTGGAACTATATTTCCTGTCCCTGACATTTGTCTCCTCCTAGATATGTACTATAAAGAAATTTTATTCTTTTTCAAGTTTTTCAAAATATCTAGAAAAGTCAAAAACCATAAAAAAGTCGAATGAAAAAATATTCTATCTTTGGCAGCGATCGATTCGTTTCGCCTTCAAACAGAGAACTGTATATCACATTCATTGGTTGGGTTATAATTTTGACTTTCAGAGTTGTACTTGTTAATCTGAGTTTATCTCCACCGAATAGTTATGCTTCCAGTGGGCCCCACGGAGCCTCCATTGATGCCTCCTATGTCACAGAGATGTCCCAGTTTTCATATTGAGTCCATGTTGCCTACCTTCAGTCACCACTTTCCTTATGCTCTTGTTTGAATGAAGTTGAAGCCTGAGTCTGCCATTCCTCAGTTATCTTGACTTTGCATGTTGACCATTCACAGTACTGTTACTGGTTCATGCACATCTTGTTCGTTTAGTTCTTCCACATTATATAGTGTTGTTGAGTACTTCGTGTTGGTTTATGGGGGATACCTTAATGTCCTCCTTCCAGCAGATTCCATTCCATAGACATCAAATAATTTATTCTGGAATAGGATTCTAGAGTCATTTGAGTGCCTTGAGACTTACATTCGTCAGTGGTAGCTTCTCTCACCATCGACAGTTTTGGGAATACATCAATGTCCCCTGATCAATGGATTCTTCCAAGTGTTCAACCTCAACACATATATTCACACTTGGTAGATTTCACTTTGTACTTTGATTCCCATTTTCATTATCGGTGGGTTATCTCGCGTCTGTTAACAGTATACATCAATGATCAATAATCAGACGATGGACTACTATGTTCAACCTAGACACATCTATTCACATAGAAATACATGTACTCGTAGTGGTTTGTGTAGAAGACCTTCCAGCTTGGTGGAATTCCACATATGCTACCTCCTTGATCATGCCAGTATTCATGAGACTTCAGCTCTCGTGATCATGATTCCAGTATTTCCAGTGTATATCAAATATCTTCATCCATTATGGATATCTTGATCCATTGTATATTTTACATGGTGATGAACACACATAACACTTTGTATATCTTGACTATTCATGGCCATTGTACTCTTATGTATCTGGGATTGCTACATGTATTTGCAATCATGTCTGAATTTCCATAAAATCACAAATGAGATTTCCCATTGTTCTATCGTTTCTGGTATAGGAATACTTCTCCAATTTCTCAATTCCTTGAGAATCTCTTCCACCATTCATGATCCAAAACAAACTGATGGAGGATACCATCACAACCAATCTCATATCACTGTACTGCTATAACATGATAGTTGGCTACCTAAGCTACAAGTGTGGATCACATACTTTTCCTCTAAAGAGGTCTCTTAATTGTGCGATTATAAAAATCATATTGTGCCTACAAACTATATAGCTGGATATGCTACCGTAACTTGGTAAACCACCTTTTCTGCTACTATCTGTGTTGCTTCCACTTCTAGGATAGATTTTATCATCTATTTTCGGCCATCATGTTACTTCTCTGACTTCACACATTAGGGTGAATTTGTTATAGCTTATTTTACCACACCAGGTAGATCAGACATGTATGGCCTTCTGTGTCACTCTGCAAACTCTTTGGACCCCATGGACTTATATTATACTTTGATGTTCTAATATCATCCCCAATAACTTCCTGTTTATACATATATGCAACTTTTAAATCAATACCCATGTGTATACGCAGCTTTTGACCTCAAACCTGCGTACATCCGGATGTGTGGAAAATGAAAAATATTTTTTGGGTTTTTCCTCATTTGAGTCCTCATAACTTGACTCTTGTCCTTCAAAATGCCTTCAGACTACTCGTATTTGACCCTCCATTACCTCTTTGGAGTGCTATATAAATAACCCCTTGGATACATTGAAGGAGGAGAAATTGAAGAGCAAGGAAACTATAGTCCATTGTTGCCTTAGCTTTGCTTATACTTGAGTCTGCATCCCTTTGTCCCTTGGAGCACATAGTGTTCTTCCCAATATTTATTTTTCTTTGTGATATTTCTATTGAGAGATGGAGGATAGAAGTGGTGGAGGCCCAAGTGGAGGACTCGGTTTCTCCGATTCACAAAAGTGCCGACAGAGTTTGTCACTATTGTATCTTTCATTTACTAATAGAAATATATTTTCCTATCTAATTTATGTGAATTTTGAATATGAATATTGAATCTATGGATGTATTTAATTTCTTATACATGGTTGATTATATATGCTAGGATATCTCTAACACATTTATATATATATCATGCTTGCTTTGTTTGACGTTGTGAAGAGAAAATTATAATTGCATTGGAAAAACTCAACGGGGATCTACTTCAACCGTCTGAAATAAGGTATGATTCGATATCCCTTAGTGTTACATTTTCTTACTATTATTGCATATTGGGAAAGATTTATTTCTGGTGTCATATTGTCTATTGTGGTACCCCCAAGCCATAGGAATTTTGTCTCTGTAACACCTTTGGACTTTGTAATGCCCCTGCTACCTTCCCGAGGTGTTGACGGGCGTATTTGGATAAGCCCGCAACGGGGAAAACGACCCAGTCCGGGACCCTTAAAGCAGGCTCCAAGCTGTTTGGAATAGTCGCTCCCGACATATTTTAAGGCTCTGTTAGCCTGGGATCTTAAAAGACTAATGGTTTTCTATTAATGCTACTGATAGTCAGTGCTAGTCACACTATTATAATTACAAATGATTTCTCCAAGTTATATTACAAGAATTAGAAACTATTGAAATAATACAACTAATCCTAAATACATGAATAGAACGTGAGTCTAGACTAAAATTATATCATACAAAATCATGTTATAATTATATACAAGTATACAATAATTACAAAGGATGATCTGAATGTAATTAATACAAAGGATCTGACTTAACAAGATAATTCAGATGATACAAAAGCAGAAAATAAATCAATTATAATTCTAATCTAACACCTATCCCGATCGGAAGCACGATTTAACTAAATCCGATTCTCAACAAATACTGGTAAATGCAATGTATGATAATATTTGCAGAATATTAAAGAAATTTAAAATCTGCA
>LPNX010485075.1:77022-121068 GCA_001517045.1 Pseudotsuga menziesii | reverse complement strand
GCAGCCCAACCAGTAAGAACTAGCAGTTCAGTATTTGCACTCCCACTAGTATTCCCCCTGCAGCAGAGTTTCGATCTGAGAGAACAATCTCTCAGTCCAGTCCCCCTCACCCTCACTAGCAACATACAATCTTCTTAAATAAACAGCAATCAAAAGAAATCCAAAACGAATTCAACTCTGTACAGGCGAATTTCTGAAAACAAACATTTTGTTGCCGGCCGCAACTGCCAAAATCATGCTCAAAGGATCCCTGAAATATCCTTGAATCCATCCTTTTCTGGCGAAATCCCCCTGAGTAAAGCTAAATGGGTCCGTTCTGAAGAAAACCCATGTGGCGGATTTCTCGGATCTGCCTCCATTTTTTCACAACGTGGCTCAGAAAATCGCCTGTCAGTTGAGACACGCGTTTTCTATTTTTAGCTGGAGATGGAATTCGTGGCAAGATTTCCTTCCTCTTACTTGGCATCCACAGTCAGTGATTATCCTCACTGATTCCATAAACATAGTAAATCACTCCAATCATAGCTCCAAACTTTCCCATGACTTCAAGGGATTACTGGCTGAGCATATCACCTCTGTCTATTCACACAAAAACTGTCCATTAAAAACTATTTCAACTGAAGCATAAAATGTAAGAAGCCAGAATGCAAGATGAACAGAACAATCTTTTCAATTAAAAACAGAGAATCTTCATTAATTTCTGGCATATAATGACTTATCCAATTCCTCATACTCAGCAGAAAGAGTTGAATATTGCTAAACTCTCATAGTAAACAGAGCTAATAAAAACCAGACTTTGCAACATAAACCCTTTGATGAAACCCTTTATGGTAAAGTTTTAATCACATCGTTTGATAAGAGGATAAGAAACATTATGAGAATCTCAAATGTCAAAGAACTTAGGCAAATGCTTGATTATAACAAATGTGTGGAGTTTGCTAAGTTTTGAGTCGAATGGAAATCATAAAGAATGATCATTAGGACACAATCCATAAGTCTAGCAATTTAAACACCTTGTCATAAAATAAGGAATTCAAAATGTAAAAGAACCAAAAGGCAAGTCAAGTCAATAAGATGAGAATAAAAATGTTTAAAGCATTGAAAGTGATTATGATCATGACCTTGGTTTTAAATAGAATTCTTAAGACAAAATCATACAATGCTAAAACAAACTTGATGAATGAACATCTGAATTCTGACTTTCTTTTAGTACCATTTTTCATTCACCAAATGACTAATCGAAGATGTGACTCAGTGTGTAAATCCCAGGTTCTCTTAGGTACAGAGATCTCTTGGTAAGAACATGATTTGTGGCAATTCTTTCAACTAATCCATAATTCGCAAAGGTTTCTTTTAAAAACATTGAATTTCATGTTTCAGTAGCTTCTGGAATATCATCATTTCAGTAGCTGTCAATTCTTTACTTTTACTATATGAAATTCAAACATTTCATCAAAACAAAATACAATTTTGTTTGATGAAATGATGTTTTTTAAAGGCTGTTGGGTAGGGGCACAACACGAGGGTAGTTTTAGGAATTCTGTATGACCTTATTCATGATTGCATAGAAATATAAATGGATGAATTTAGAGTTTATGGAAACAATTTTGAAGAATCCCTTCACAATCTGGAAAACTTATTAATCAGGTTATCAGAAACAAACCCTTCCTTAAGTTATGAAAAATGTAAGATGTTATTAACTAAGGTCATAGTTTTGGGACATCATATTTCCTTGAAGGGTATTAAAGTTGACCCTACTCAAATCGAGATCATTACCAGCATTCCTCCCCCTATAACACAAAGGGAAGTTAGGAGATTTCTAGGACATGCTAACTATTATCGTAGGTTTATTGCAAACTTTACTAATATAGAAGATACATTATTTAAATCGTTGGTTAAGGATGTTGATTTTTGTTGGGATCAGTACTGTCATATTTCTTTTGAAACTCTTAAAGCATAATTGTTTTTAGCACCATTTCTAAGAGGACCAAACTCATCCTTACCTTTTTCATATATATACTGATGCATATGACACTGCCTTAGGGGGAGTCGTTGGACAAAAGGAGAATCAAGATTACTACACCTTTTACTCTATCAGCACAAATTTAACACCAGCTGAATTGAAATACACTGTGATTGAAAAACAATTCTTAAGAGTACTTCATGCTATTAATAAATTTATACAATACATTATTGGTTATGATGTTTTTGTTCATACTGATCATTCAACTATTAGGTTCTTAATGAATAAATCTATAAATAGTGGCAGGGTTACATGATGGCTTTTATTTTTGCAAGAGTTTAACATTGTAATTATTGATAAGCCAGGGAAAGAAAACCTAGTTGCATATTTTCTTTCTTGACTTACTCATGATGGTGAAAATATTCCGTAGATGATGATTTTCCTGATGAACATTTGTTTGTTGTTGTTGTTAAAATGCCTTGGTTTTTAGACATATCCAACTATATGGCCACATGTAAGGTTCTGGTTCATTTTCCAAAACATGAGAAGCGAAGAATTATTCAACAAAGTGCCAACTACTCATGGGAAGGTAATGATCTATTTCAAACAGGTCTAGATCTAATCATTCAAAGATGCATAAGAGAAGATGATATGTATGAAATCCTTCAATCCTGCCATGATGGGCATTGTGGAGGTCATTTGTCAGATAAACACGCATCCTATAAAGTGTTACATCAGGGATACTATTGTCCCACACTTTTTAAATATGATGAAAATTACGTAAAGATGTGTGACAGTTTTCAACGGATGGGGAGAAGTACAGCCTCTGATGAAATTCCTTTGCAAGCAAAGGTAATGATTGAACCATTTGAAAAATGGGGGTTAGATTTCGTTGGACCAATCTCACACATGTCATGAAAAAATTAATATATCCTAGTTTGTATTGATTATGTGACTAAATGGGTAGAAGTGAAAGCTTTATTAAGGGATGCCGAGAAATCAGTCATAAAATTTATTTATGAGGACATTTTACTCATTTTGGTGTTCCTCATGAAATTTTGACTCATAATGGAGCACAATTTGTTTTGAAATCTATGAAAGAATTTACAACACAATAAGGGATTCAACAATGTAAGTCCTCCCCATACCATCCCCAAGCTAATGGTCAGGTAGAGTCAACGAATAAAGTGTTGGATGCCATCCTTACCAACAATATACAAATGCATCATAAGGACTAGGAAGATAGGTTTCCAGAGAATTTATGGGCCTACAAGACTACATGGAGGAATACTACAGGACATAACCCATAAGAACTTATTTATGGAAAGAAAGTGTTGCTTCGTATAGAATTCCAAGTAAAAACTTTACGAACTGCTGAACACTTAGTACTGAACTTGGACGAGGCCCATAAACAAAGGCTGAAATAATTGAATGAATTGGACGAGATTAGAAAAGATGTTCTTCAAAGGACCATTTTTATTCATAATCAGAGAGTCGAATGGCATGACCAGTTCTTAAAGAGAAATGTTTTTCAGGAAGGTGAATGGGCTCTATTGTTTCATTTAAGGTTTAATAATGTTAAAGGTAAGCTCACAACCAGATGGATGGGACCCTATGAAATCATAACTGTTTTTTATAATGGTTCTATGAAAATGAGAACAATTGAAGATGAACACATAACTTTTGTGGTAAATGGAAACCTCTTAAAGGTATATCATAAACCCATAATAAAGTAGGAATTCATTCAAGTTATGGCTCAACAATCTAATTTTGAGCTAGTACGTGAAGAAACAATTTCTTTGCCTCCTTCCACCTAAAGGATGGTTGATTGAAATTTTCTTTGTAAATATGTACAAGAGTGTTTTTATTTCATTTTGTTTTTCTGAATCTCTTCTAAATTTTTGCAGGTAAATTTTATCTACATGAACAACTTAGAATATTTGAAAAACAGAAGTTATGTTATTTCTTTTTTTATATTTTATGAAAATGGGTGAAACGTTTCCAAAGATACTTGTTAGTTGTACAGCACTATTAATTTTATGTTGTATATCTAGATACCTATTTTTTTCATATTTGTATTTCCTTTTTTTATAAATATTTTGTACCTTCTCGTATTTCCTCAAGTTGTTTATCTTGTGAAACCATAAGTATACTAGTATGCTTTGACTTGGTTTTACACTTAACTGAGCAAGTACTTTTACAAGTAGTAATTGGTAAGGTATTTGAATTATTTTTATGAAGACACCACAATAAACCCATAGGAAGATGGTTGTTGAGATTAAAGAATCTTTTTATTATTATTTGTTGGACCTAAAACATATGACTATAGCCTTTCCATTGAATTATCATAGTTATGAGAGTTAATCGTACATGTAACCAAACATTTATAAGCATTGTTCTAGAAATATCTTCCAACCCAATACCATTATGTTCCTAAAAAGACATTTATAGAAGGTCCCCCATTTCACCTCTGCA
Source organism: Pseudotsuga menziesii (assembly GCA_001517045.1). Lineage (NCBI taxonomy): Eukaryota > Viridiplantae > Streptophyta > Pinopsida > Pinales > Pinaceae > Pseudotsuga > Pseudotsuga menziesii. The sequence continues at coordinate 116,630 of LPNX010485075.1, read as the reverse complement.
TAAGCAATTTATAAATCTTATCTATAAGGTTAATTTGGGATAAGAGTCTCTAAAGGAAAAAAGATGTAAGAGGTTAACCTACCCAAGATGTTGAACAGGTATGCTGGCAACGGGTATCATCCTATGGTATGACCAAGAAAATCCATTAGGGTACTAAACATGCCTATTGGAAATGAGGCATTGTTCCTAGGGAAGGAATTTCTTGGATATTATATTTACACCACCAAAGTTCTGAACACGCTTGTTGGCAGAGGGTTCTGACTTTAGTATCTATTATCATGTTTTATTTATACTTGCGTGTATGAATGAGGTACTCTTGTAAGAGCTAAAAGATGTGTTAGGATAAAATTAAATCTAAAAATACTTATTTAATAGCCATTGGATAATCTCCTTAAGGTAATTTAATTCTCTACTTTCGAATCCTTACTATATAGGAGGATTATTCCTCCAGAGTGTTCGGATGTCTAATGATTCAATGAACTTGACAGGGAATCTTATCTTTATCAATTGCACATTATTGTGTAAAGATGAACCAATTTGACTGGTATTTTTATGAATTTCAATAGGTGGAACTCTTGTTCAAGAAAAACGTTGATCCATGATACATTTTCTGTATAAAAAAGGAAATAACTATGCATTTGAATTGCGTTGATAAGTATTGGATTTCTTTTAAAGTTTGTTTGATTGAGATTTCAGTTTGCTAATTAGTTTCCTTTTTGTTTAGGACATGACAAGGAGATCTCTTTACCTTGTCAATAGTATCTTACAAATGGAAATCTCAATAATTTGGGGATATTTTGGCATCTTAACAACAGAGGTACTAGATGAAGTACTGGATGGATTACTGGATAAGGCGCTCAGTTGAGAGAATAAAAAGGTAAAAATGACTTTGGATCAATTGATAAGTGCTAAATTTGATAAATTTCAAAGTCTGTTTTACAAAGATCATTTATCCATGCCTACATTTTTCTTTTTATAGAAGTTAGATTTGATTATTTATAGATTGACCATTCATGTTATCATATCTACATTTATACAAAGGAAAAAGGAAAATTAAATTTACTCTTATTGTAAAATGATCAATGTCCAAATCTCTGATTTGGACAATGATCTATGATTAGTTCTCAATTTGGTGTGAAAATCCTTAAGGAGAAGGTATGAAATATGGTTATATACAACAGGTATTTAAGTGCCTAACTAAGATATCCAAATTATTCAATCCTAACCACGATTTTGGCACTCAGTTATTGATTCATTTTTCAATTTAAGTTAAAGAATGGAATAATTTTGATTTTGAGGCAACTCGAATCCTTTAAATATAACATCTTACATTTGGGGTATAATTTTTTATTTATATTTTTAGTACCACATTCTATTTTTATATGTTATAGTTAAATTATAAGGATATGTGTATCTAAAGTCTTATCCATAATATTATCCTAAATGGGTATGCCTCTATTTAATATTTCGTTTATTTAATTGTTAAATCAATCATTGGAAAAAATTGTCTTCCACGTGATCTTGTACATCTCAACATGTGAATTGAAGTTTTGATTGATTATCGGAGGTGAGAGTCTTAACAAATAATGGGATCGTCATTTGCATCATCATTTTTTAGCTCTCCCACTTCGTTAGCATCAAGCTTTCTAAATGACATCCCTGGTAATTATGGATCAACCTTGGCAGGATGGAAGAAAAGGGAGATTTTTTTTCAATTGTCTATATTCCTACCCTTTGTGCACTCACAACCACTCTTTGATGATACTCTGGATTCCAAACATGATCAATCAACATGAGCCCACGTCTCTTTTTGACCTTTTAGATTTACCTAAATTCCAGGAGTGTCAAGATATTTTTATCAAAGCGGGGTGGAATCCTTTTCTAGCTGCTCTTTCTCTCCATGACGATGAAGTATCTCTACAATTTTCTATAGCGTTTGATGGAAACTGATCACGGATAGGGGCACTAGCCTTCTCTATTACAGAGGAATGAATTTCTCAAGCTAGAGGGTTTCTCTAGACTAGCGAACGTTGGTTTAAGAATTATAATCTCTCTAAAAAAAGTTATGACTTCGTTTAAATTGAAGCCTGAATTCTTAACAGTCAAAGGAGAAAAGGGTTTTCAGAGAATCGGGTACAAGATTAGTTTATCGGTCCATTAATGGTTATCGATACACTGATAACTTGTGAAAGTAGGTTTTTTGTATTCAAAACCTGTAATTTTAGATTGCTTTCGCATTTTGAGTTTGGAAAACTTATAAACTTTCCTTTCTACTTTTGGAAACGTCTAAGTAAAATGGTTGCTCAAGTTAGAAAACACACTAAAAACCTTACTCGTAGTCTCTATCACCATGACCTCATTAAAATGTTTATTTTGGCTGAGTTAAAGAAGAAAAGTCAAAACTGGGAGCAGTTTCTCCTTATCCTCCCAATCCACATGTTGTCTTTCCAATTGAAACTACTCCTGCCCCTGCTCAACCAACTCAATCAACATATGTACGTGAAAATGATAATATAGATAAAACCCTAGAATCCTCTGCTGATAGTCATAGTCATAAAGGAAAATCCAAATTCTAGTTACAAGAAGAGAAAAATGATCTCAAACAAAAACAAAAAATTTATGGACACTCAAGGATTCTTCCTTTTTCTACCAATTAAGATCAAAAGGGAGTAAAAGTGTCAAAAGGGTTTGATAGTCAACCTGACCATTGATTTACTCGCATCATGTGTTATACATGACAATACACCCTTGTAACCTAGGGTCTGGGGTTACCAACTTACTATTAAACTTGTAGACAATCAACTTTTATAGAAATTGAAATGAGAATAGGAAGAGAGTTTGTCTTACCTGGTTTATGACGGTTGATATAATATTGGTCTTCTCTCACTTCAACCTTCTCCAAAGATTCTAGGGTTGCTTCTCTTCACCTGTAAAGAGCCAATTCTTCAAGCAATATCTCATACATATATATATCAGAGCTTATATGAAACACATATTAATAATATAAATAACATCATTCATTAACCAATATACATGAGAAAATCACAATACAAACATTGGAAGAAGAATTCTCTTTATTAACAAATAGTGCATAGGTGAGAATACAACCCAGCTTCTGACACAAGGACACCTCTACAATCGAGGACTCTGAGTTTTGTTGCTCCAAGAATCTGAAGATACACCACTAGCATAACTTTGCTCTTCAAAAATTGATTGATTAGCCCCATCCCAATGCCTCTATTTATACATTGGGAAATAGAGTGGTTTTGAAGTTTAGGATGGTTGAGATAGTTGGGATAGTTATGGATTAAAGCCCAACTAATCTCATCTAATCATGATTTTTATTTTTCAATGTCGAATTAAGGTACACGCAAGTGTTTATATAGGAAAGGAATGTATGAAACACTTGTTTCTCAAAGGGAACTCATGTATGCAATGTACACATAGGTTGCAATGCACATAGTCGCGTGTGCAACCCAAAACTTAGAATAAAAATATATCAGGAAGTCTAGAGATCATGCATCAAAGGTCATGCACATATATAATGTTTTGTCCACTTCAATCCTAATTGTCCTTTTGGTGTACCGACATAATGAAATTCAGCACTCGGATGGAGAAGTTCCATTTTGGCTGATAACAGATTCCCCTAATGTGTGAGGTCAGATGGAAGCGATGGATGAAATACATTACAATATTTATCTTGGAGAACTCAGAAGTCCAAGGAAATAGAGGAAGTACTTGAAACAAATACATATCAATGTCATATACAAAATCATATCTGAGGATGCCATGATGAATATACTGGAATACTAACTCCTTTACAATATTTGATTACATCATATGATACAGGTACAATACCACGTATATTACAAAGGTGGATCGAAGCCACAATATACAAGGATGAGTCTTCAAAATCTAGAAGTTATGTAACTGATCATAACATAGTCTTGCACAACTTAGGTTATAAATGTGAACCTAAGGTCTTTTATTGAAATCCAAGGGAACTAGTACAATCCTTACCATGTGAATAAATGTGTTGAAGTCGAACATGGAAAGAAATCAATAGATTGTCAATCAATAGGTGAAAATGACAAACTGAAGCAAAGGATTTCACCAATAATGATAATGAAACCTAAGGTACCATCATCAAAACTCTAGTTCTTCATCTTCAGGAAGTGCTGATGAGAAACCATACTATGATGAGGAAGGAAATAGATCCTCCAACGGATCATGAGAGTGACTAGGAAGTGGATACGGGAAGGTAGACACAAATGATACTCAGATGGGATAGTGATGGAATCAGGATAATAATTAGATGTAGGGATAAATCCTTGAAAAGTAAGCATGACACAGATATGACCCAAGGAAGATTTTAACTTTTTAGATAGAACAAGTAAACTTATCTTTCATGTAGGAGACATGATCAGATTCCCCATGTTTAAAGGACAAGTGGAGGAGTAAGAAACTCGAAGTAATAGATGAGCTCAAAGTGTACACTAAGACATGAGTATCAGAAAGTTCAAAGAGTGCTATGTTCAAGGAGGACATGTTGCCACCATCTGTAACCCAAAAATAATGATTCTTCCTTATCTTTCCTGTTAAATTTTAACGAGTCCAGGAAATTCAACTCGATTATCTCTTCATTTTTGACACACTTGAAGAGAGGAAAGAATAATGCTTGATAATGTCACTCATTCATGGATTTTACCAGCTCAGACTAGTACATGCTTGTTGGTTTTTTCATGTTAAGAGAGTCTGAAAACTACAAAGAAGACTCCAAGGGGGTGCTTTTTCATCCCATTTAGTCTCCTGAGGCTGGAAAAGTATAAAATGTACCACACATTAACTCTCTTAGCTTTCGAAGAAGTAAGGCACACATTTTTAGTACTTAGTCAGGGAGGTCCGAAAAAGGTTAAATTACCACCTACCCAATGCTCCTTCAAAAGAAACTTATATCTTGAGTTTTATGAGTGTGAAGGAAAGCAAGATCACTCAAAAAGATCCATTTGGTTATGAGAAATGGGGCTTACAACAGTAAAATCGATGCTTTTTTATTTAGTGTTTAACGAGCATGACAAAGACATAAAGTACACTAGGAATATTTTTCATGTTTAGGTCCAAAGCACGAAAAAGAGAAAACTAAGCTCATATCGGGCACTCTGTTTCCATAAATTTAGTCCCTCAGGTATGGAAAAGCGATAAACATACACTTGAGAATAATCTTCTCAATTCCATAGAAAAGAGAGTGTTCCTTTCTAGTGTTATTCCACATGGTCCAAGAAAGTGATAACCTACCACCAATGTGGATGCCCATTCGCATAGTCTTAACGAGCCTGAATGTACAAGTTTACTTGGTAGTCAAGTATATTTTGAGGAGTTAGAGTTGGTCCTAAAGAAACTCCATAAGGCCAGGGATTTGTATAAAGGGTATAGCTTATAAAAAGAGAGCAAAATGAGGCTAAATTTGGCATGAAAAATAGCTAAGAAGGCTCCCTTGAACCTACGACAAATGAGGCACACGTACCAAAAGACAACTATGTGTTCTAAACTAGGGTACTCATGGAAGGAAGGCCCAATCCATGAAAGAACAATGTTATAGACGAGGTAATAATGGTTAAACATCATAGTTCATGGTCAAAGTAGTGATCCCAGGGTTAAAATGGATTGGTATAGATGCAAAAATGCATATAAATGACCAAAATCCTATCCTATATGAGTGAATAACAACTTTAAGTAACCTTGGACCTATTGCATTAGGAAAACATGACATGGCATTAGTTTGATTATAATAGAATTTAAAAACTATAGGTTAAAAACCCACAATTTGAAAATATTTCTATATACAGTCTAGAAATAGAAATAAAAAATACCATTTCATATTTTTACCCAATATACGCAATTTTTACCTCTAACTTCAATCACACAGTGTGGACAAACCAGTGGACGATTTTCGATTCTGCCAGTACCAGGTAAGCTAACTCTTCATTCTTTTCCATTTTAACCATTTACATTTTTTATTTTATGCAAATTTGGATCTTTTAAGCCTATATTAAGGGTGTCATGTTGTACACACGGGTAGGAGACTTACACAGTGGCGTACACGCATTTTACATGCGACTTTCCCGAAAGCAACCCACTTGTCATACACGACCTGTCTAAAAGATAGTCGTGTGTACTACGTGACATAGGAAAAATAAAGTTCAGGCCAAAATCAAATTGTTTTGATAAATTTTAACGTTTGATAATGGTTTCATAGATAGGTTAAAACATGGTGTTGGAGTGGAGGGAGAGGGAACATGAAGATATGGACCGAGAGGCACTCCAAAGTGCCCCCATTGTGCAAGTGTTATAGAAAAGTGGGTTATTAAAGTTCTTTTGTACTTCACCTATGCGGGCCAATGTCTGTTTGCTAGAATTTTTTATTGGCTACTGGGACCATGAACTTGGGGCCTTTGACCTTCAAAGTGAAATTTTGGAGGTGGCACTGGAAGATATATACTTCATTATGGGTTTTTCTAGATAGAGGAAACTTTTCAACCTCAAGGGTACTGGCAGGGGTGGTGACACCATGAGTGTTCAGGATTACATAAACACTTACTGCACACCCGAAAGTCAGAAAAAGGGATCATGCATCCCTATTGTACATATTAGTAACTTCCCACTGCAAGTGTTGATAAGTGCTATAGTGAGGATTGCAAGATCATCATCACTCCATATTGCTACTCAGAACTAGATGAGGATTCTTGTAGAGTGCCTACAAGGAACTGTGTTTGACTAGTTCTCAGGAATAATCCTGATAATGAAAAACCAACTCTCTGATTGCAAGAGAGGACGATGGAAAAATTTTGGATATTCTAGTGTATTGGTGGCTTTCTTTGTTGAGAGAGTGCCTGCAATCAGCCCTGCGGTACCACTTCCATCCTTCTCTCCTTCTTAGCCTAGACTGAATAGGTGGGGAGATATTTTCCTTCTCTAGGGTGATGGTGGGTCAGTTTAGAGTGTGTGTTGGCCTAGGAAAGGAGCACAAGAAGAAGTTAGCGCACAACCAAAGAAGGTGCACTGCACACATGACAGAAACAAAGGAAGATCACAAAGGAATCAAAGGATCCGTACAGATAGAATGGAGATGTGCGTGGCAAAGGAAAGGAAAGCGTGGGAGTGCGAAAGTGGTAAATGGTCAGAAAGCGACAGGTGCAGAATCCAGATCATGGATGTTCTAAGGTAGCCTAAGCCTGCAGCTACGCACATATGAGGGCATATTTGTAAGTCACGCTGGTAGTGCCTTGTGTCAAGTCATAATCACCATAGTTGTAGCTTGAGGGGTAGCTGATGGTGACAGTTAACCGACTACCTATAAGCAATCGACCCTGCATGGTCATGTAAAATAGTATAAATAGGAGGGATGCAATAGTTAAAAATTTGGATTTTAGTTTCTTATTATTGATTGTATTTATTTTTTAGGTCAGTTTTTCCCAGCGGTTGTTGTTTTTTCAGTGGTAATCCATGGTGAAGGATTCCATTTTGCTGTAATGTTGTAGAAATCCGAGGAAAGGAAGACTCAGGAAGAGTCTGGTAGTGATAGGGGGCTGTTGAGCCGTGGGTTTGGATATTGTGTGCACAGACCACAAGGAGTAGGATTAGGGTAGAATAGAAGACCAACGATCATGAGAACCATAAGTTCGATTCATAGAGACATATCTTAAGATCATTCTATATCTTGTAGACTGCAAGGTGCTATACCCTTTTCTCATGCCAGATGAAGATCACCTTGGTGGTTTTTCCCTGATGGATTTCCATGTTATCTATTGTGTTTGAATGGATAATTAATGTGGTGAATGCTTATGTGAATGGTTGTTATTTTCCTTCTGTATAATGCTAAATGTTTCTTAAATTACCAATGTTATCTTGTAATCAATAGATGGATGTAGGAAGGCATCATTGAAATGTGCATGTATATATTGACCTATGTGCTTCTGTCTTGAGTTATGACTTGAGTCATAGGTATGTTGGTATGAGATAGCTTCACCACACTAGTTACACCAGTTGCAAGGGGGAAAGCAAGGACGAGTTACACGTGATGACATGTATTTATGATCAATCACGCAAGACTGAATCCCCTGTCCAACCATCATGTTTCCTTCATTGAGATCCTTGGTTGCGATCCAAGGGACTATAATCCCTTGAAAATCATGGAAACATGGTTTCGACGGTTACCCATCGAAGAGATATCTCGGGTGAGACTGCGCCTACTTCGTAGGTGTTGGCGACAGGGCTTGTTTTGTCAGGCCGGTATCTTGGGTATTTGTTGGGTTGACAGGCTACACAGAACCTGGGTTGCGTGAGTTAGGAAAAGTGGGCAACAAATGGTTCCATTACCGGGACCTTATTGATCAAAACATGGGAAATGTTGTGGCATTTGACGAAGAAGGAGATAGAAGACTAGCTGGATTCTAAAACACTAGCATTCACGCAAGAAGAGAGCACAAGGACCCAGTTGAGCACAGAGAACTGGATAGATGAATATATATATTCTAATATTCATGAGATATTCTTTGTTGAGTTCCCCGTTTTACTACATGAGTGGTTTTCAAGATTGTCAACTAAGCATACAAACTTCTATAGAAGAGAGACCGTCGAGTGGAATGATCAATTGGTTCGTGAGGTAACCAGTGTAAGTAACACCATCTCTAGAACTGTTGATTTTTGGGTCGATAGTATATTGCAAGGATATATTACTGAGATCGCAGTAGACACTATAACCTCATATAATGAGGATGAAAGAAATTTTTTCTAAAGACCTCAAAGAAGATACCTGTTATGTATCAGTGCATGGATAAAATTGCTTACCTATGAGAAGGGTATTTTGCAGCTGAGAAGTTGAGTCACGTGCTTAGAAGGAGCATATGTCATGAACGATCTATTAAGAAGATGGGGAGGGGTGAGTTGAAATGTTCCTCAAAAGAGCAGAACCTAAACTAGAGGTTGGAGTCCTAAGGAGTGGAAGAATATTTAGATTAGGAAAGAGAAGGAAAACCGAGAGGGGACGAGGAATCCTAGTTTGTTTGAAGGAAATTAACATGAACTTCGGTCGTGTGAAGATGAAGGGTCTTACGACAAGGAGGAAGACTATAGCCCAATTTTGAAAGGACCTAAAGATTCTAAAGACTCTAAGGAGACATCAGGGTTAGAGTACAACTACATAACACCAGCAATACCACCTGAGGAAAGATCTAGAGTTTCATCCCCAGAAAGGCTTGCTAATACGGATAGCTCTAGCCCTGGAACTAGTGTGCAAGAAGGTACACCCCCTTTGAATTCTATTCCAAAAAACCTTGACACCAACTCAATGGCTGCAACAGATGTCTGGTTACCCACATTTAATGGGAACGAAATGGAAGACCCAGAACATCATTGGTTCCTCTATGAAGTTGTTTGGATGGTATGTTTATCCCATAACGCAAACATAAAGAAGGCACAGATGATCACGGCCTTGAGAGGTCGCCCACTAGACTGGTTCATGAAATTTTGTGCCACACCAACTGGAACACCACATAAGACCCTTGAGGAGATCTGAGCTACAATGATCTCTGAGTTCAGGAAACCTAAATCAGAGTCGTAGTGTATTACCGAAATCAAAGAAATCACACAATCACAGGCGGAATCGATATGGAATTTTGAAAAAAGGTTTAAAACACTAATGGTAAGCTTCCAAATGTCCAATGTACAACATAAAGAGTGGTTTATTGCTGTGCTATTACCACATATTCAAGGGTCATTAATGCATTAGAAGATTGAATTACAGACAAAATCCCTCGAACTGGAACTGAAGTTAGAAGCCTCACCCATAGGTGATGGTGCTATAGGGATGGTGCAGATCCAGTCATAGCTGGCCAATCTGATGATACAAATTCAAGACATCAAGAAGGGTAAAGAAGCACAAGAATATTTATGGTGCACAAAATGCAGAACAGACAAATACACTAAGGATAACTATCTGACCTTCAAGAACTACATCGCGTCAGGTGCACCCAACCCCATAAATGGCCATGGGATACCATGGTGTCGCATACTCCAGTCAAGAGACCACCGTGATGAAGAATGTTTATATTTTCAAAAGGTTGTAAGTACCCCTGCAAACCTATTCTATAAATTTTGTAAATCAGTACGACATGATGAAAAATATTGTAGAGCATATCAGCTCTTGAAAGAAAATACTCTCGACACCTACTTAATGAAAAATGAAGGGTTCACTCAGGTTGAATAGGCGCCAGCCTTGTATCATCCTGTGCAGTTTCCACCTAATTAGTACCAACCACAGTATGTGCCTCAGTAGTTGTACATGCAACAAAATACCTATCAACCACTCTACCACCAGAATCAATATCCACCACAGCAACAACACCGGTAGGGAAGGGGTGGTGAAAATTTTAGAGGAAGAGGTGGAGGAGGAGGATTTGGTAGAGGAAGAGGTCAAGTTACATGTTATAACTATGGACAATTGGGTCACTATTATAGATATTGTTTAGATCCTGCGAAGACATGTTCGTACTGTAAAGGACAGGACCATAAGGTCAAACAATTCCCTCAGGTAATCACAAAATGGTAAGCAAGGACCATTGCAGGACCTAAACCTGCACCAAACCTGAACCCAAACCCAAATATGAATGTGAATGTTCAAATGATTACCACTAACCATGAGAATTGAACATCACTGTCGTAACTCGAGCAGGTGCGACTACTGGAGCAGACCAGGATAAACTGCCAGAACAACCGTAGCCACAAGTAAGACCAGCGACGCATAAAAAGGAACCACCGACCATCTAGAAACAGAAATAAATATTATGGGATGTACAATTGAAATTAATCATCCCAGAAGTACCATCAACTTCTACAGAAGTCAAGGACATGCCTAAACGGTTTCAACACATATTGCAGAAGAAATATCCACTAAAGGTAGTAAGCTAAGAAACTTTTTGTCGAGTTGTTTAACACTAATGAAAGATAAAGATGCTATTGTAGAACTACAAGCAATGATAGAAGAAATACCTGAACAGCTATGAACTAAAAAGAAGGTTAACCGAGCGTGGAAAAAACTTAAAACCGACCATGATTTGAGGATGACTGCATAGATAGGTGACTACGACATGGATTATATCATCTTGGATCTGGGCTCAGATGTCAATATTTTGACACAACAAACATGGGAAAGACGCACTTGGACTGGTCGCCTATCCAGTTGTGACTTGCCAATCAGGCAAAAGTCCTACCTATTGGTTGACTGAGCAATGTACCCATCGAAGTCAAAGGATTTTGCACATTCACAAACTTTGAAGTCATTAATATTGTTGATGACACAAATCCATACCCTGCTCTGCTAGGAATAAATTGGGCCATAGACAATCAGACCATCATAAATTTCAAGAAAAGGATCCTCTCATTCGAAGATGAGGAAATGAGGGTAGTATCACCCATCGATCCATTTGAGGGACATAGATACATTGAGCATGTTTACAATGAGGGATAGGGTGACTACCTTGACCAGATCTACAATGTCACAGCTATGCAGGAAGATTACACCATCCAATAGTAGATTGAAACCTGAGCCATAGATGTGCTAGTTCATGTACATCTGAGTTAGGTGAGGCATTAGAGGGTTGGAAAAATAAATTACACGAAGTCAAGGGAGACTGAGTCAAGGGAGCTATCCACCTATGAGGGTTTCATATATACCTTGGAAACGACACCTGAAACCTGGCATACCTATGCAGAGCTACGACAAGGAGCCTAGAAGGTTGCGCATATAGTTGAATTTACTGATAAGCACCCTATAACTAACATTGCGCTTCAAAAGGAAAAAGGGAGTATAGTTGAGGAGATCCCTAACAAATAGGCTAATCCTCTCCAATGCATCGCAACCATTTAGAAGTACAGTATAACCAGAGACCTAGATGATAATATGAGTAATATCAATAGACCAAAATCAGAGGGCATATGAGAAGTAGCAGGAATTAACATTTCAAGTGTCAGTTCCTCCAACCCCTGCAAATCAAGGAAGTACATATTGGATCACCAAAGAACTCAAAGTCCGCTAATAGCTGGGATTATTGGGGTGATGAAGTATTTGGAATGATCGTAGATCTACTGCATGAGTCTCAGAACCTATTCCATGCCAACTTCGTAGAAATGTGCGGAATAGTGAGAAACTTAGGAGAGATGAAAATAACCCTGCAACTAAGTGCTCAACCAAATAAGTAGAAAAAAGGCATGGCATGATCAATATCTTAGGCTTAAGTCATCTAAAGAAGGAAGACTTGTCTTATGGTATGACAACAAATGGTTCAAGCAACCGGACAAGCTGATGACACAATGACTAGGGTCATATAGTATCACACGCATTACTAAGGCGAGCACAACAAAACTTCAGAAGATTAGATGGCACCAATGTCATGGGTATGGTGAATGGAAGTCACCTAAATATGTGCTATCAAATGCATAGCATCTTGGGTTATGCAACAAAAAAAAACAAAAAAAAAACTGAAAGGCAAAAAGACATACTCCACTCTATTGTAGGATTGCGACAGAGGCAGCATAAAACCACAAGAAACAAGACACACAAGAATAAATTCACTACGTGAACTCAAGCAAGGAAAAGGAAGCATGGAAATATTGAGAAAAAAAAAGACCGTTAGTACACTAGACAATGTCAAAGCAGAAAAAGGATGCAAGAAGTGGGACTAACAGGCTGGCTGGTATTAAGCTACGAATCTTTGACAAATATTCAGGAAGTTGTCACAGTTAATTGACTTTACTCCAATGCAATACAAGGAATAGGGTGGTGTACTTTTGATCCCATCACCTTTGCTTGGCATAACAACCATAACTAGCCTGACATGCACAACCTAGAAATCAAGTCACATAAATTAGTACAAAAAGTGTCCGCAGAAGCAATCTAGGAAATTGATTAGACCTCAACCTTTTGTCAAATGATTATTGCAGAATGCCGAGGACTATGCAAATATCTGGCTTCCCCATCTAGCACTCGGTTATGCACAGTGAAAACCAGAGCTTCCTTATTATAGAGCCAAACCTTGCCATCCATGTTCGATTACGTTGAATTCCATGGTAATTAACATCCCCAGTGACAGTGAGGCATCAGACGCCACCGTTATCTCTGGTTTCCCCATTGGAAAGGATGAAGAAATAAAATCATCCACAGAACAATAACTAGAGACTAACCCCATGGAAAGAACATGTAAGTAGTAAGCAGTGGTAGTGCTCAACAGAGAGTTGAGGTAGCCCAATGCAACGCAACTAGGAGAGGCATCTGCAAAACCACCACCCCAGCAAAGAAAACTCAAGACTACGGCTGCTCAGGAAGAGCAAGGAAAGGAACTTGTTGGTGAGCTACTAGAAGATATCAGGAATGAAGGCATGCTCCCACAAATCTATTCATTGATAGAGCAGGTTGACCCGAATTTCCCGCGTTACATTCGGCCAAGGAGAGTTGATGCACAAGAGAGGGATCTACCAAAGAAGGTGATGACCACTCTGGTATTGTTGAGGATTTCTAACAATGTTACCCTACTTAAGGATATCCTTCCTGAACTGGCTAGGTTGAAGTTCCAATACTTTAACACTCACCAGCAGGAAGGACTGCAGATAAAAGACTGCATGGTAAGTGAACAATCTACCAGAAGTGACACCCAGCTACTCAGGCCAAAGGGCTGGGCTGAGGGACTTGCCCACTCAGTTCTAACCAACATGTTGTTCATGCCTCACTTTGGCCATAGCATACAAGTTAATATGTATGTAAAGCATTTACTGGTCCGCTTCCACGAACGATTCCTATGGCTCGATCAACCATATTCAGTCAGTGTTGAGTTAATTTCAAGAATCACTAGCCTCCCAAATGAAGGTGAAGACCCTGCGACATACTTAACCAAGAAATATGGTAACCCCATCAAGCAAAACCATATCCTTCAGCGATCAGGCTAGGGATAATTGATTGGGACCATCCAGGACCAAGGCATGCGCATCGTATCAAAGATCCTATCTTGTAAGATGTTCCACAAGGTGATACCTACTCAATGTTCCACAGCAGTGTTGGAACTGGAAGATTTATGTGCATTAGGAGGAAAATTCAATTTGTTGTGGTACCTCCTGAACGCACTTGACATAGATGATGTGCTACAGGCCCAGCACAAGGATGCATACAAATTCCCCTATTCTTGGCTGTTGATATTGATTTCGTTCACTGTGTGGGGAAACCCACCAGACTATGTCCCGATGAATGTCCTGCTACCTTGCCTTGGGGAAAGGTACCAAAATATGTGGGAAGATTAGGTGGACAACGATCACCAGAAAGATAGAAACATTGCATTTTTTTCCATGGAGAAGCACTGCGTGAAGTTGTCTGGCAGTCCCATAGAATCTGCGCTATGATCATGCATAGGTATGCTACATTCATCAAGTTTCAAGCTCACGTGCATACTATAACCCTAATTCCAACAAAGGATCCACTCAATCAGGTGCATCATGTGGACTTCATGATCACATACGAGGATGTGGATGTGATTATTCATCTATGGCTAGAGGAGTGAAGCTCAGATCCGCTGTCTAAAGGGCAGAATGCAGAAGAACTGCCTCTTCACCAAGTTAATAGTGAAGAGCATGAAGGCGACGACAACCAAGATGATCCATTGCTGGAACACAATGAGGATGATGATATTATTAATGATTTAGACCATCATATATCATACCACCCACCAAGTAAAGAAAGTGCATGGACACATATGCATACGTAGCAAGAAGAGGGCCACTCATCCTGTAAGAAGCAGAAAACAGATAGAACAACGAACACAAATACATTCACTGAATATGATCTGTAGGTGTTATAGGTGATTTTACCACTCCAGGTGAATCACACTTGTATGGCCTTTCCCCTATCCCTCTGAAGACTCCTTGGACCCCTTGGACCATTTTTTGTCCTTTGATGTTTCCTTGACCATCCCTAAAAACATGTGTAAATTGCTATACGCGACTTTTAAACCTATAATCGCATACATACGTGGGTTTTACCACTAAAACAGCATACATCGGGATGTGTACAAAATCCAAATCCTTTTGGAGTTTTCCTTGACATGGATCTGACTCACTTGACTCTTTGCCTTCCATATGCCTTGAGATCGCTCGGATTCGACCTTTCATTACCCCTTTGAAAAGATATATAAGGACCTCTTTGGTACATTGAAGGCATAAGAGAGAATTGAGAGAAAAGAAACTATAGTCCATTGTTGTTGGAACTTATGCTTGAGTATGCATCCCTTTGTCCCTCGGAGCACTTTTGTGTTCTTCCCAAGCTTGTCTTTTTCTTGTGATCTTAATATCAAGAGATGGAGGATTGAGGTGGTGGAGGCCCAAGTGGGGGATTTAGTTTCTCTAATTTGCAGATGTGCTAATAGAGGTTGTATTCATTATAATCTCTGATTTTATATTAATAGAAATATCTTTTCTAGTCCAATAATGTGTGTTTGAATGAATATTGTATCCATGGGATGATTTCAAATGTTTATACATTGTTGATTATATATGCTAGAATAGATCTAACACCAATATATATAGTATGCTTGTATTGTTTACTTGTTGTTGAGGATGTGATTAATCAATTCAACCTTAAATTGGAAAGCTCAACGGGGATCTACTTCAACCGTCTGGAATAAGGTACGAGGTCTGATCCTTTAGTATTAGATCTTTAATTTCTATTGCATATTGGAAAGGATTGATTTCTAGAGTCAAGCTGTCTGTTGTGGTACCCCAAGCCATAGGAATTTCTCTCTGTAATATAATTGGCGACTCCGCTGGGGAGTTCCTAGTAGTTGTCCTTTGGGGTTTTTCTATCGGCATTCAATGACTTTGAATTGCTCTTTCTCTCTTGTTTTTGTGTCGGGTGTGGGGGCATGTTTTCCTAGTAGTGTCTGATTGGTGTGAATTTTGTCTTAGCTTGTCTGTTTGCCTTGATATTTATGCACTTTTCTTCCTGTACGCGAGTTTTGGACTCACAGTCGTGTATACACGCGGTTTTCTCTACTATTTACATGTATACACGTGGGTTTACTGTGAACAGTCATGCATGCCCTTAGTTTTTCCTTTTAGAGGAAGTTAAATGGTTGCTGGGTAAATTTTGATGATTGTTGAGTCTCCTTTGATACTGCCTGAGTCTGTATACGCCTCTATGTCTAACCAGAGATGTTTTTTTTAGGGTAATTTTTTTTTAAGAATGTTCTTGCCATTGCAATTTTGATTTTTTGTTTTGAGATTAGTGCATTAGATTTCTTTTACCTTACTGTTTTGCTTGAGTTTTTCTTGAGTGTGATTGCAGAGCCTGGGGGTTGTAGAATCATTCTTTTGCTTTTTATATCTCATTTTATTTCAAAAAATCCAAAAATATTTGCTTATCATCACGCATTGCATATTGCATTTTGAATAGTACTTGCACTAGATTTGCTTTGGAGTATTAGTCAGGAGTTCATATAGGAAAGCTTACATTTATCATTTGAAGAAAATCGTGCATTTCACGTAGTAGCATACCCTATTTTCATGGACACAATGCATTTGAATTGATTGTTAGGTGTGCATTTTACTTCATGTTGCGTCATAACACCATTAGTTGCATGGCCATATCCCTCTTTTAAGTAATAAAGCCAATTAAAATCAACACTTAATTAAAATGAACTACACTATTTTATTTGATAGGGTTCACCAACAAGATTATGTTTTAGGGTCGTGGAATAGTTCATTGTGAGTAAATTCTCCAAGATCACTAAACAATAACATGTATATGTCTGTCTAGGTGAGTGTGTGAAATCCTTTATATAACCAGTGTTTCTCAGGATCCTCCTCTCAAAAGGGAGTTAAGCACGAGGCAGTGTGAGCAGTTATTGATTGGGATGAACCCTAGTCATAACTGAGTAGCACCAGAGATATTTCCAAGATTGTATTCATATTTGGGGGCTCTTTCAAGAATTTCAGGCTTTGATACCCTACCCATACGGTCAATCCTGCCTGCGACTGTCTTCCTGAGCATTGATTATATTGAGGTGACCTTAGTGACCTTACCTAGGATATCGAGGGGGTATTTTGTAGGGGTTATTCTACAGGTGTCCCAGCCAGGTTGGGGTTGGAAAACACAATCATTTTACACGTTGAAGCTAAGGGCCACAATAATTGGTTACGTACCTCCGCTTGTTGTGTATGGGAGTCTTGAGCCTCTTTTAGGAGAGACATACCTGCTTCATTCGGGAGATCACTTATCCTACCCTTGATTTCTTGCATTTGGATTTATATTTTATTGGTGATTGCTCTGTGCATGATAGCTTTCCTAGGGTTTGCGTATATAGAGAGTCTTTTCTATTTGTTGAGTCATTGTGGATTTGGGTGCGACTCCTCGCTGTTCTCTTCGTTTAGTAGGACTTTATCCTTATACATCTCCTCCTCCTTTGGGAAAGAGAAATAGACAGTCCAGGAAGACTACTTCGCACATTGATTCACATACCATGGGAGACCAAGTTGAAGGTATTCCTAAACCACCTTCTCCCATTCATGTGGAAGATGGGGAGTTTACTTCTAATTATGATCCTTCACCCTACTTGACTGAGTTAGGTCCTACGATTTCTGATATAGGTACTTTTCATGATAGGCCTACTTACTCTAGGGTTGATTCCCCATTGACGCACCACCAGTATGGTATGCCAGAAGAGGATGGGACTCATTTCGAACCCGCAAGCACTAGTTATGGTAGTTATGGTATGTCTGGTTTTCCCACACATGATTTGGCATTCCATGTCAAATCTAAGTTTGAGCCTAACACTATGCCTGGGGGCACTCTCATTCCTTACCATGCGGAGAGGTTTGGGAGCACTAGTCACATTCCACCTTCCATCCCGACGGTGGAAGCTACATCACATGTTCCTCCTAGGTCTAGGGTTAGTGATCCTATTAGGATACCATATTTGAGCCGAGTGACTATAGGGAGTAGGACATACTTAATTACATAGATCCCTTCATCCTCTGTCCCTAGTTATTCAAATGTTCACCCTCCACCTCATTCACGTGGTCCTTTGGGCTGAAACGTTGCTACGAGTTATGTCCGTACTACAGTTACTAGACCAGTTGTGTTTCAAGTTTACATACCACCCATTGCTTTGGGAGGTTATGTTCATACTTCTAGAGGCCATGTTACTACTTCCAGAGTGTATATTCCTACTTTCGGTATGGATATTCCTACTTCTAGAACATACATTCCTACCTACAGAGTGTCTCATGGGACATCGCATGCGATGACTTGTGGACCGTATTATGGGACGCAGTATGAATAGGGTTCTTCACCTTATGGGGGTGGGTATCAATAACCTGCTTACTCTCCAAATTACAGCTTTGTAGCTTCGAATAGTAAAGGTCCACCACACTATGGTGCTTCCATGCCACCTTATACAGGTCAAATAGGAGGAGGGCACTATGGCCAAGGCCATGGTGGTAATCAAACCTATGTGAATTAGAACTATCAGGGAGCAGTCCATCAACCTCATCATCCTAGGCTCCCTTTCCTCACAACACTGAATCTTCCTGACTTGTCAAGATTGACGAATGATCCTGTAGCTCATGACCCGGCTTGGCCGGTTGTCCCTACTAAGCTTCCCTCGGACATACCCAAGTTCAAGGGAAAACCGGGAGATGATATGAGTGAACACATTACTACCTTTTACCTATGGTGCTCTTTGAATTCCTTACATCAGGACTCAATCCGTTTAAGGCTGTTTTAGCGCACCCTTATAGGGCCTGCCATGAAATGGTATATAGAGCTACCTAGGGGGGCATTTGCTTTGTTCGATGACCTAGAGATGAATTTTCTTAACCACTTTTAGCTGCCAGTGCATTATGATGTTGGTACTGAACTCTTTTTGACATTTCGGTAGGATAAAGCCACACATATCTCAGATCACATCCAAGAGTGGCGTAGACGGAAGAGGTTAATTAAAGCCTTTATACTGCTGGAATTCCTCCTCGAATGATTTCTTAAGTCGTTATTGTCGTATATAGCGAAGGATGTTTCTACATCCGGAGTGCAGAATGAGGAACAAGTGATTTTTAGGGTGCAGGAACTGGACTTGATTTATGCTCAGTCCAGTTTGTTATATGAGATCATTCCCAATACTCCGCATTCTAGTTTCGACCCCAAAGTCATTAGAGGAAATTTGGGGTCTAAAATGGGCCTTATAAGAAAATGTGCCAACAACAAATTTTGTGAGCTAGAATTCAAGAACCAATAGAATTTCAATAAAATGATTCAACCATAATGGTTGAATTGACATATTTGTCATAAAAGAAAACTACTTTTTTTGTTCGTATTTTCGACATATCTCCATGTCTTTTTACTCAAATTTCAAGAAGGAGAGCTTGTTGGATGCGGAATTAAATTCCACATCCAACGAGATCTCCTGCTCAGAATTTGAGTAAATACATAGGGAGATATGTCAAAAATATGAACACAAAAAGTAGTTTTTTTCATTCTTCCTCCAAAATTAATAAGTATTATTTTATTATTTTAACTATTATTTTATTATTTTCCTTAGGAGGCCCATTTTAGACCCCAAATTTCCTCTAATGTAAACCTGCACCACATGCCGATGGCATTGTGGGTTGTGCAAGTGCTAAACCTGTGGATTCGATTGTAAAACAAGTTAGTCAATTGTCAATCAACCAATCTGCTTCGAGACAAGCCACAACTTTGTCTCAACCTGCCCAAATGGTGAGTGTGCTTTTAGTAAAATCGTCGGACTAGAAGGGTAACTAGCAGCCCGGACGGAATAAAAAAAAGGGTACGAATAATCATAAGGGTAGGAATAGGAATGAAAATGCTAATAATAATGGAAATAATTCTCATGATGCTAGGGGGGACAAGCAAGCTAAATGTAAGGTTAAGTTCCCTTGCAAGTTGTGTAAGGACGATCACCTCACTTACTTATGCCCTCGTATCGATGAAGCCTCGAGATTCTTGGCACAAGGCCCAGCTGTGCTGACAAACCCTTTACCTCAAAATCAAAATATGAACTCTAGGACCCATGATCAGTTTGGTGGTGATCAAGATCCGTCGGAGGGTAGTGGTCATGGTTGCATTAACATGGTATGTGCTATGAAATGTTTGGCCCATGCGAAGGACTATGGTTCGTCACAACCCAGCCCAGGAAAGGAACCTGATCCACCAGGGTCTCCTTTGCGTATTGAGAAACCTATGGATAAACCTGAAGCTGCACCTCACATTTCTAATGGAGCCCCTAAGCATTCGGGGCACAATCCTAATGCCCGAGCCACCCAGAACTATTCAGTTGTCGAGGATTTGGGCCACACTCCTTGTGCGATGTCTGCATTGGAAGTGCTTCAGAATTGTCCTTCGCAAAGGAAGGCTTTGCTTTCTGGCCTTGGTGTGAATGATGATAATTCTTCCTTTGTGATTAAATTATAAACCGCAGGACTTCAGCCTCGCTTGCCTTACTATGTGTCTCTTTTGATTCACGTAGAATGTCTTAACATGACCATCAAGCGCACTGTGATTGATGAAGGTGCTACCACTTATGTGATGTATTTATCATGTTGGAAGGGTTTAGGTTCCCTTGAGCTATCTAAATCAGCAACCATGTTAACTACATTCGATGGGAGATCGTTTAGGCCGCACAAGATCCTTCCTTCCCTTAAGGTCCGTTCGGGAGGGTAGACCGTTGCAATAGAGGTCAAGGTGGTTGATGTGCCCCTTGACTACAATCTCTTGATGGGTAGGAATTGTATGTATAGTATGCAAGCCATAGCTTCTTCCCTATTTCGCATTGTATGCTTTCCATTTAACAGGAAGATAGTCTTGATTGATCAAACAACATTCAAGAATCCATCTGTTACCGCATCCTTGGGAGATTTGATCCCAATTGTAGAGCACTCTCAACTAGAAACTAGGAGTGTGGGCGTGGGAATGTATCCATCCCTCATGGAAAGCTTTAGTTGTCCTGCACCGATCCTTATGATAGG
Organism: Pseudotsuga menziesii; assembly: GCA_001517045.1. Taxonomy (NCBI): domain Eukaryota; kingdom Viridiplantae; phylum Streptophyta; class Pinopsida; order Pinales; family Pinaceae; genus Pseudotsuga; species Pseudotsuga menziesii. The sequence continues at coordinate 95,558 of LPNX010485075.1, read as the reverse complement.
GTCTAGTTCTGGTGAGGCTTCGACATCTATGAGATCGGTGTCTTTTCGCACAAGTCATATGGAAGATCCTTGGATTCTTCCTACACCGAGCACTCTGAATGAGCCCATCATGACAGATGTGCCATTGCCTGTGACTATGGTATCTTATCAAGCTAATATTGAGTAATGTGCAGAGCCTAGTCCTTCCTCTTTGTGGATGGAGGAGGAGGACCCTTATGTGTTGTTGGCATGGTTAGTGCAGTCTTCTCATGCACACAACTGCCTTGATACTATTTTCCCTTTAGATGAAGCGATTATTGAGGCCATGTTGGGAGTTGAGCCACCATGGGAGGAACTCCATCATAGATCTTACTTTCTTCCCAAGCTTGACCGCTTGGAGCATGAGGACTTTAGGGTGGTTCTTAGTGAGAGAGTTGGTAGTCCTATGGTTCCATCAAGCTCTCCTGGTCTGATGGCTAATGGAAACATGGCAAGTATATCTTCCACGATTCCTATCAATATCTCTCGCGATCTTAGCAAGATAGAGAATGTCTATATTGGGGCAGAATGTTCCCATGCTGAGATTCTAGAATACACCAAGCTGTTTAAAGAATTTCATGATATATTTTCTTGGTCTTAGGATGAAATGCCAGGAATCGACCCTCATATTATCGAACACGAGATTAATACTTATCCCAACGCTAAGACTGTTCGACAACACTTGCGTGCTGTGAATCCTAGGAAAGCACCTGCGATTAAGGCAGAGATAGAGAAACTATTGAAATTCGATTTTATCTATCCCGTTCCCTTGATGGAGTGGGTTTCAAACCCCGTTCTAGTTGACAATAAGTAGGGATCGATCCACATATGTACATGATTTCCATGATTTGAATCGTGCATGTCCTAAAGACAATTTCCCCACACCATTTATTGATCAGATTTTAGATGAGTGTGCGGGAAGTGAGGTTTTTTCCTTTATGAATGACTTTTTTGGATATAATCAAATACAAATTAAACCTGAGGACCAACATAAGACTGCATTTATTTGTCCTTGGGGAACTTTTACATATCGAAAAATGCCTTTTGGCCTTATGAACGCCAGAGCTACTTTTCAGCGGGCAATGACCTTGATCTTCCATGATCTCAAGTCAATTATCAAAGTATTTTTGGATGACCTTGCTGCTCATTCTCGTATGAGAATGCGTCATTCCTATCGCTTGAGATTGGTATTCTAAAGATGCTGCCATTATTTGGTTAGATTAAATCCTCATAAGTGCAACTTTTGTGTGAAGTCAGGTGGCTTATTAGGATTCATTATTTCTAAAGAGGGTATAAGAGTCAACCCTTTGAAGGTTGAAGCAATACTTCAGTTGTCTCCCCTAAAAAATATTCGTCATCTTCAATGTTTGCAAGGCATGGAAAACTTCTTACGAAGATTCGTTGTCAATTTTGCCAATTTGACTAGAGGCTTCATGCGTCTTTTGAAGAAGGACACCACCTTTCATTGGGATGAGCGAGCTTAGGAGTACTTTGATGTGCTCAAGTGAGCCCTAGCATTGGCCCCGATGATTAGTCCCCCAGACTATAGCCGTGATTTTCTGCTTTATGTGGCCGCATCCATGGAGATGATTGGGATGGTTTTGGTTCAAGAGGACGAGGAACTCCAGGAGCATGTCATATATTATCTGAGCTGGAACCTTATTGATGCAGAGATTAGTTATTCTCATGTTGAGAAGATTTCTTTAGCTACCGTACATGCAGTTCAATGGTTGAGACATTATATTCTCCTTCGCGAGACCTTCGTTGTAGCCCATGTCAATCCGTTTCAATTCATCGTCACTCGAAGGATAATTGGGGGAAAATATAATAAATGGATTGTCATCCTGCAAGAATTCGATCTCGAGTTTGTTTCAGCAAAATCAAAGAAGTCGTTAATTTTTCCAGAGCTTATATCGGATTTCCCAAGAGAGGCCGAGGAGTTGGTTTGTGAATATACATTTGTCGATGACCACATCTTCTTAATCTCAAATTTAGACCCATGGTATGGGGATATCATTGTATATTTACAAACATTGAAGGTCCCTACTCACCTCTCATGGGATGAACGACGATGATTACGTCACATGTCTAAGAATTACCTCATAGTGGATAACACTTTATACCACCGTGGGGTAGATTCCATTTTACAATGTTGTTTAACTCATGAAGAGGCTGAGGTAGTGTTGAATAATTACCATAGAGGGGTGTGAGGTGGTCATTTATCTAGGCTTTCTATAGCCCAAAAAATCTTATGAGTGGGTTATTTAGGGCCGTTGATCTTTAAGGATTGTGTAGATGCAGTCAAGAGGTGCCACCCTTGCCAAGTGTTTGCACATAATATGCACTTGAAACCTGCCCTGTCACATCCCATCATCATCGTCGGTCCCTTCACTAAGTGGGGGCTTGATTTTATGGATTGCAACCCAGCTTCAGCTGGGGGGAATCATCATATCATAGTGGTTGTTGATTACTTCATGAAATGGGCTGAGTCTATGCCTACAGTTAAATCTTATGGTGAGACACCTGTGCACTTCATGCTCAACCAGATTATTACTCGGTTTGGGATTCCAAAAGAGCTTGTCACTGACCATGGCTCACACTTTCAGAATCGTATGATGGAAGAGTTGGCATCAAATTTAGGGTAAAAATAAGAGCATTTATCCTCTTACTACCCTCAAGCGGATGGACAGGTAGCAACAGTGAATAAATCAGTCAAATCCATTCTCCAACGAACCATCGCATGAAGCAAGAATAATTTTCACATTATGTCATATCCTGCTTTGTGGGCATATAGAACCGATGTTAAGATTGCCAGAGGTTTTTCTCCATATCAACTTGTACATGGAGTGGAGACAATATTCCAGTTGAATGCAAGATTCCTTCCTTGAAGCTAGCCATAGAACTCTTACCATATGCTTCACCATTGGAGGATCATTTGGTCCACCTTGAGCAACTTGATGAGTAGCGTCGAGATGCCTTGGTGGCTCTAGAAGTAAATAAACGTGGTGTAAAGGTATAGTACAATAAATATGTACGTCCAAGGAGGCTTAGTGAGGGAGACTTGGTCCTTTTGTGGGATCAACCGAAGGAAACCTTGGGGGTAGGAAAGTTTAACCCCATGTGGCGTGGTATTTATGTCGTCAAACATGTGTTAGAGAAGGGCGCTTATGAGTTAGTGGATTATGAGGGAAGGGCATTGGTGGAGCCTAGAAATGGGCTCTATCTCAAGAAGTACTATGCATGATTTTCATCCAAGGCTGGTTATTGTATATTATTGTACAGTTTGCATATTTAGGTCTTTTTCTTATCATGATCGGGTTTGTGATTAGTTTCCATTTCTTTTGAAAAATGTCAATGGAATCTTCCACCTAGGTAGGATTCATGGATGGTGCGAGCCATCACACTCAACACTTAGCCTCTGCTGCTTGGGTGATTTATACTCCTATGGGTCAGGTACTATCTTCAGGAGGTGTATGTCTACAGCCATCTTCCAACAATGTTGCTGAATATAGTGCCATTATTGAGCTTTTACGGGATGCCATTTCACATGGTGTTCTTTCTCTTGAGGTACGTCTTGATTCAGAATTGGTAGTGTCACGGCTTAATGGTTTGTACCATGTTAAAGATCTGACATTATTAAGAAGATTCTTACATGTGAGATTATTAGAACGACAATTTGACAATATAACATACATACATATTCCGAGAATTAATAATCAAGTTACTGACTCATATGCTAACTATGTTTTAGATTGGCATTTGTTTCATACACAATAAATTCATCACAAACAAAAATTTTTACACATGTAAATAAATAAATTGATCATCATAAGAGTTTTTATAAACATCCAAAATGTGATAATACATAGTGTCATGATACAAAAATGGGGCTCTCAAGCCACCAAAATATAATACACTGTAATACAAAATATGTCACTCTCAGGTCTCTAAGCCTGTGGAGGAGGAGGGGGGTTATGTTCATGGAAGGTCACTATGGCTCTAGCTAGCCATCGGAATATTCGCACCCATGCTCATGGTACACCCACCACCTAGCGCTGCATAGCCTCAGGCAAGTCCTCGACTTGTGCCATGGGAAATATATGTGTTAGCCTAACAAAGTTGGTATGAATGCTCTAGAGCATCCACTCCACATCCACACCCATGATATCATCTCCTCTTCCCCTCTGTCTACTATGAGGGAAGCCTTCAGGCCGCCATGGTCCCACATCTGCATGCAAATGGTAGATGTCACTATGTATTGTCACCCAAAAACATGTCTTTTGATTTCATATAATCAGAAAACACAAAAAAATTAAACAACTCAAAAATTTAAAAAGAGGGTCGAGATTCGTAAGCTATATCTCCATATGCCGATCCTGGTGGTAGCGGCATGTCCAAACCCCCCCGGAAGTCTATCCCCGCATAGGGGTAGTCGTCGATGGAAACTATCTGTTGTCACGACCACAAAAAGAAATCAGTTGGATAGGGGTTGGCCACCCTACCTCCCCCTAATCTACGCATCACATCTGCCCAACGCAGTTGGGCCGGATCTCGAACCCCGTGAAGAGGAACGTCAACTCTAGGGTGCAATCCTGGAACACGCTTGAAGAAAAATGTGCTCAATATGTTGCTGAAACTGAAGCTCGATACTATGCCCGCCTTACACTCAATGAGCTGATGTTAATGTTGCTCAGTAGTGTAGTGCTCTAGTCATAGACCGTGGGCTTCATGCACTCCACTACATAGAACATCAGAGCTTGACCTTACATGGGTACCCTAGATGGTGCCTTATTTGCATTTGGTGTCCATGCTGATGTTTTGTCTTTTAGGGTATGGGAGTCCATTGTATAGTATTTCCATGACATTTCGCAAGAGCCTCATACTCCTCTTGATCTTTTTCTGGCCTATTTCCCTCAGGATTCTCGTATGTCAAGTTGTAATTGCATTATCATGAGCTTTTCCTGCCTTATTGAGCTTTATTCCAGCTTTCCTGACATTGCGTTTCAGCCATATAGCCCATGATTGTCTCATGTCTAGCCATGTAGAGCCATTTTATATATCCTTTGTAGCTTGATTCCCTTTTTACCGGTAGGGGATTTTCCCCTGAGTGTCGCTATCCTACACATGTATCATTGCATTGAGCATAGGTATGTTCCACTACTTGGAACTAGTTTTTTTTCCCTATGACACTTGTCTCCTCCTAGTCTATAACTATAAAGCATTTTTATTCTTTTTCAAGCTTTTGAAATATTTGAAAAAGTCCAAAAAAATAAAAAAACCAAAAACCCGGACAAGGAAAGATGTTATCTTTGGCAGTTGTCGAGTCGTGTCACCTTTGAACAAAGCACTATATATCACATCTGTTGGTTGGGTTTATAGTTTGACTTTAGGATCTGTACTCATTTATCTGAGTTTATCTCCACTGACTAGTTAAGCTTCCATTCCCTATGGATCCTCTATCGATGCCTCCTGTGTCGCAGATATGTCCCAGTGTGTATATCGAGTCTATACTGCCTTTATTCAGTCACCATTCACTGTTATGCTCTTGTTCGAAAGAAGTTGAAACCTGAGTCAGCCATTCCTCAGTTATCTTGACTTTTCATGTTGACAATTCTCGGTACAGTTACTGGTTCATGCACCTTATGATCGTGTCCTTCCACATTATATAGCTTTGCTGAGTACCTCATGTGGGATGATGGGGGATGCCTTAATTCCCTCCTTCCAGCGGATTTCATCCCATCGACTTCAGATCATTTATTCTGGGATTGGAATCTAGAGTCATTTTGAGTGCCTTGAGAATTGCAGTCATCAGTGGTAGGTTCTCTCACCATCGAGAGTCTTTGGGAATACATCAATGTCCCCTGATCGATGGATCCTCTCAAGTGTTCAACCTCAACACATTTATTCACACTTGTTAATTTGCACTCTAGTACCTTGATTCCCATTTTCATTATCGGTGGGTGATCTCACATTTGTTAACGGTATACATCAATGGCCGATAATCAGACAATGGACTACTATGTTCGACCTTGACACCTCTATTCACATAATAGGACATGTACTCGTAGCGGTTTGTGTAGAAGACCTTCCAGATTGGTGGCATCTCTTATATGCTACATCCTTGATCATGCCAGTGTTCATGAGATTTCAGCTCTCATGACTTGATTCCAGTATATGTCAAACATTTCCAGCTATTATGGAGATCTTGATCCATTGTATATCTTTAGCTATTATGGATATCATGGTCCTTTGTATATCTTCATCACGGAGATTTTGATCTATGTATATTGTAAGTGGCGATGACCACTTATGTGATATCTTGTATCATGCCTATTCATGTCCATTATACTCTTATGTATCCGGGACTGCTATATGTATGTGCAGAGTTGTATCAGTGTACTATGCTGATTGGGTGGCTGGTCTTCCATTTGTGACCCTTCATCACTCCACTTCTGGGATGGAATTATAATGTATTTCGGCCATCGTGTGACCCCTCTGACCTCACACATTATGGGGCATCTGTTATAGCTGATTTTACCACGCAGGTGAATCACACTTGTATGGCCTTTCCCCTGTCCCTCTGTAGACTCCTTGGACCACTTGGACCATCTTTTGTCCTTTGATGTTTCCTTGACCATCCCTAAAAACATGTGTAAATTGATATACATGAATTTTAAACCTATAATCATGTACATACGCGGGTTTGACCACTAAAACTGTGTACATCGGGATGTGTACAAAATCCAAATCCTTTTGGAGTTTTCCTTGACATGGATCTAACTCACTTGATTCCTGGCCTTCCATATGCCTTGAGATCGCTCGGATTCGACCTTTCATTACCCCTTTGAAAAGCTATATAAGGAACTCTTTGGTACATTGAAGGCATAAGAGAGAATTGAGAGCAAAGAAACTATAGTCCATTGTTGCCAGAACTTATGCTTGAGTCTGCATCCCTTTGTCCCTTGGAGCACTTTTGTGTTCTTCCCAAGCTTTCATTTTGCTTGTGAGCTTGCTATCGAGAGATGGAGGATTGAGGTGGTGGAGGCCCAAGTGGGGGATTCAGTTTCTCTGATTCACAGATATGCCGACAGAGGTTGTATTCATTATAATCTCTGATTTTATATTAATAAAAATATCTTTTCCTGTCCAATAATGTGTGTTTGAATGAATATTGTATCCATGGGATGATTTCAAATGTTTATACATTGTTGATTATATATGCTAGAATAGATCTAACACCAATATATATAGTATGCTTGTATTGTTTACTTGTTGTTGAGGACGTGATTAATCAATTCAAGCTGAAATTGGAAAGCTCAATGGGGATCTACTTCAACCATCCAGAATAAGGTACGAGGTCTGATCCTTTAGTATTAGATATTTAATTTCTATTGCTTATTGGAAAGGATTGATTTCTGGAGTCAAGCTATCTGTTGTGTTACCTCAATCCATAGGAATTTCTCTCCGTAACAGTAGGAACTTGGTGATGCTATTTCTAAGGTCACGCAAGATAACCTCACCAGTCTAAAAATGTAGCAAGTAAATATTGCTGGCCAAGTCAAGGGCCATCTCATGAAGTTGATAGAGGCCATCCAGGATGTCAAAGATATAGTGGAGGCTAATACATATGGTGTTGATCCCATTGTTCCACTAGTGACACCAGCATTAGTACCGCCAATCAGAGTGGTAATTCAGAAGTAGGCACTAGAGGAAGACGCAGAGACAAGCACAGGTCCTGATGATAACAATGCATAAATAGACTTCTCCAAGAAAGCCTTAGAGAAAGTCTATAGCATTCACCAGGAAGTCAGGTTTGAAATCCAGCTAAGAGAAAATGCAGTTGCTTACTAGGCGACAAAACAGCCGAGGAAGGAAAAGCTGCACAAGGCCCTCTTGAAGGAGAAAGAGTAGGAACTACAACATTGCATCACCCTTTTGGCTGACAAGGAACATAAAATATTAGCACATGATCAGAACTGCATCACATTAGTAGACTCCATCAAGAATGCATTGCAACATTCCCACTAGAAGTAGGGCAAGAAGATGAATATTCCCTAGATAAAGTGACCAGGCTTGCGAATATCACACAGAATCTTCGGCAATAGTTAGAGGAGATGCAAAATAGGCAGATGCCAACCACACCCTTGGATGTACTTGAAGAAAGAAGAAGAGCAGCGTCTGAAGCTATTGTTAAAATCAGAGAAGGAGAAACACTCCGTGCAAAAGCCGCAAATGTAGTCGCTACCATTTGGGGAGCACTGCTTGAAGATGAGGTAGCTGAGGAAATCAGGTAGAAGGTGTGAGAGATAGATGAGAAAATCAGCGCTGCAAAGATAGAAATGAGGAAGATACCCCTCCAACAGAAGGTCATCAAAAATCCAGAGATCAAAAGTCTACATCAAGAAGTATAGACCCTTCGCGAACAAGAAAAGGCTAGGGAAGCTGAGGTTGAGGCACATTAGGAGGAAGCCGAGTGGCTCATAGACTTTATTGAGTTGATACAAAAAAAACTTTAAGGAATAATACAAGCAATAGGGGCAGAATTGTCATAACATGTCCATCCCGACTGGGTTGAGCAGTTTGTCGCGCAAGCAGAGGAATTCACTACAGTTCAACAGATGGTGAAGACATTCCAAGAGAAGGTTCATCCTTCTACGCAGCTTGAGATAGCTCTCGCAAATTAAAAGTGTACAAGGAAATCAAGCATAGAAGCACAGCGAAAGCAAAAGAAAAACAAAATTGAAAACTAGCAAAAGAGGCATCCCCAGCGCAGTGTGCATAGAATGATGAAATCGCATCGAAAGAAGAAGTTGTGAAAAAAGAATGATGCACTATAAAACCGTCAGCAAACCAGCTAAGAGACAAATGGAGGGAGGTCCCAGACAGCAGGAAGGCACTAACAGACTATTAAATGCATAAAGATTCCACAAAGATTTGGCGCTCCCGACAAGACATCGCCCTATATGGATCAAGTGTGGGAAACTCTATGACGGTAACTAGACATTACATCAATATTGATGATGACTGTCAGTATGGAAGAATTACGATACTATTAATTATAGAAAATTTGAGAGGTGGATCTATTACACTAAGGGAAGGTATCATCCTAATGATGCACTTGGATAAGCCTACATGGTAGGTGACCCGATGCTCCTCCTATAAGAGATGGATGCCCCTAGAGAAAACACCACTTGTTCGTGATGCTTAGGCACTAGTTACAATTAAAAATGGGTTGGGGTGTGTCATGGAGAGCAGCCTTGCAGGCTAAATCAGTTGTTGCAACCTTTTGTGTGTCAGTTATTTCCGAAGAGGGGAATAATAAAGATGGTAGTAGTATGGAAGTTAATTCGACCTAGCTAGAAGTCTCTGGAAAAGTCATCCTTGGCTATTGATTTTTTAGTAGGTTAGCAGCCCTTTCTACGACACCAGAAAGGACTCTGGTAGGGACTAGAGTTCTTTCCCTATTTGAAAAACTCTGTGGTGTGAGAACCAGAGGTCTTGCTACATTTGAAAAAGACTACAGGGTTGGCAAGCAGGACCAATTTTCAGCAGTCTAGGCAAGGCGTGCACGTGGGGAAAAAAATAGAGAAGGGATACATGGATACATATGGCTCGTAGACCGTGACGCTTAGGTGAAATTTGTCAAACTTTGGTGGATCAATTGCCTCTTATTACTCCCTTGAATTGGAGGATTCTCTAGTTTTCAGTATGGATGATTACTCACATGTCTAAGCTTATACCTTTGGTCGGGCATTGGGCTGCCCAGCTCTGCAGAATGGGAGGTGGAAAAGCAAGAAGGAGGGGAAAAGGAGGATGTAGAAAATGATGAAATTGAAGAACAGTAGCAAGAGACAAGCTGTCACAAGAGTGTGCAAAACCCCAGGAGCATGATACTGGCGGAAGAACCAAGGCCAATTGGATTGTTGTGTCGGAATGAGACACTAGCCAACCTTGGTGAAATTGGAGGCAGACTATGATAAGATCATGCAAGTCCCAGAGCAAAGACAACATTACTGTTCATTGGGATGTTAGTCCCAATAATAAGCGCATAGCTTACTTTGTCTTCCCAAGTGAATTCAGAATTGAAACCCCCCCATTAAGAGTCCTCTAATGGTGCCAAGAGAGAAATTGTATCGATGTTGTAACCCAACAAATATTCTAAGTATGGAAAGAAGCCATGGTGCAGGATAATATATATATATATATATATATATATATATATATATATATATATTTGCAAAGGTTGTCGCACGGATTGCACCTGTTATCAACCCAAATGGCACTTCTCCATCTGAGTGCTAACACTTCACATGTTGGCACACAAAAGGACATTTACAGATTGAAGGTTGCCTAAAACAGCATAGATGGGCATGTTATGAAATACATTCACTATCCATCCAGCTTGCCATTTTTACCTTTTCAAATATCAATTGTTGTACGCGAATTTTCCTATAAGCAACCTGTTGCGCCTGCAACATTTTCCCAAAATTCTAAAAAAAAATTGGGACCCTCCTTTACTTCGAGTTATCCATTTTCATTCCTTAGTTTCTTGTTCTTGAGTTTTTCTTAGGGATTTATGGCTCCTTCCTGAATTTTGAAGGCTAGAAATTGACTGGTTTTTCATAGTTAAGATGCTTAAAGACGTCCATTGAAATTGAGTCCCTGTCATTTTGCAAAAGCTTTTTGAATTTTCGTTGCAAGGTCTCCATGTCGGACACTTTTCTCCTTGTTTTTTCACCATTGCGGGCGTCTTTCAGTTTCTATCTCGCTTGCCCGCCCCGCCGTTGTGGGTGGCCTTCAGATCCTCCTAGCCGTCTATCGCGCCACCGTAGCGGAGGCTTTTCGATTCATAGATGGCCATGTCGCACCCGCCGTTGCGGGCGGTTTTCAGGACCGCGTGGGTTTATTGATACCGTCGTTGCGGGTGGCCTCCGAATCTTGATGTTCTTTCCCAGAGCGGGCGATTTCCTATACCCGTCGCCGCCGTTGCAGATGGTATCATGATTGGAGCGGTCCGCCGTTGCGGGGGACCCCAAGCTCCAGGCTTCCGATATATTTTCCGTCGACGCCCGAGGTTTTGCTCTGAGCCATATTCGCCATTCCAGGTGATAGAGTGGTAGGAGGGGTCCGCCGTTGCAGGTGGTATGAAGCTCGTGCCACCCGACATAACTTTTGAAGCCGCCCCGATTGATGTGACTTCTCGCACGTGTGGATGTGTTTATATATGTGGGGCGAAAAACGGGGTTTTTTGTTGTTTTCGAAGGCATGGTTGCGGTGAAGCGAGCTGTTGAGTTTACGAGCGCGTGAGAGCTAGCTGTTGGTACCGGTGGCCAGGTGGCGGGAGAAGAAGTCTAGCTATCATCAGCTCCCTCATTTGGTGGATTGCCAAGGTAGGAATTTGACTCTTATCATCGTTTTTCATTTTTTTAGTTTTCTTTCACACGATGGGGGGTTTTAAGATTTGGACCCGTCGTCTCGTTGCGCCAGCGAGGTTTTTCTCCCTTGGTTAGGTTTTGTTTCTTCAGTCTTCCACCTGGCGTTGCGCTCCGTTCGGTGAGGGTTCCCGGTTGAATTTTTTGGACGATTTTAGGGAGAGGGGTTTTCACCTTTTGTGTTTAAAAGGCCCGCGTTTCCTTTTCTGCTGTTTCAGTCCTTTGGGGGGAAGCGAGGTGCAGGCGGTCGTCGTGCCGCCTGCACCTGGTGGTTATGATGAAGGTTTGGGGCACCAGAGGCCGTTACGCCATTCTGCGCTAGGTTTCGTTGGGCGGTTAAATTGATAGGAGCTGCATTACCTTTTTCTGTCTTGAGATCGGGTTTTTCATTAGCCACAGTCGCTGCTGGGTTTTTTCTGACTCTCTGTGTACAGTCCGGGGTTGTGCGTCGTTTCGGTGAGAATTAGGGATGGAACGACCTAGTTTTGGCTATGGAACACTTAAAGCCTTGGTAGGTTAAAAAGAGGGGTAGCGTGAGTCGGTTTTGGTTAAGGTGCCGGGTCTAGAGATGGGCTCGTTCCCCGTCGAGGTGGGTGAAGAAGGTTATCATCATGATGCGTTTACTCTGCTGATTAGTCGTTTGCGTTCCGTGGGCCGTAGATCTAAAGTATCGACTGGTTAAGCCTGGGGTTTTTATTTTTTCTCTCTGTGTGATAGGAAGAGAAATGACGATTGTATGAGGCATCTGCATAGATTTTGCTCATATCGCTTCTATATATCATTTTCATAAAATGACAAGCCTTGTAATAGTGTATTTTTCTTGCCAACCTCAATATGACTGATAATTTAATGCATGTGAGATAAACCATAGAACAACTCATTCATAAAACCTGGTGAAGATGTGCTACCATAAAAAAAGTTATCATGCTCATAACACATTGCACATCACTTCATATTAGTGAATTGTTCAGTACGAAAGCTTAAGGTTGATTGTATGCACTGATATAATTCTGATGTACCTCAAAGAGATTAGACTGTTGCACAAAGTTTATAAATTGGAATTACACAATAATATGATGTTGTTTATTGCAGGAAGATCTGAAAATGTCTAAAAGACAGAGAAAGAAGGCCCCAGCAGTAGAGGAGGTTCCTGCACCAGATGCAGAAGCAAAAATTGAATACATTTATGAGGACACTCAATGTGTCACAGGGGTGGAGCCAGAATACAAGTGGGGAGATATTTACAGGATGATCTCCCGAAGAGAAGTCCCGGATATGGGGCTTGAGGAGGCACCCATATATGCCAATATAGAGAAATTAGCTATTATGAAGGTCTCCACCAGACCTGAGTTGTTCCCGTGCTCCGAGTTAATGAGATGGGTGTTACCACATACAAACCACAATTCAATGCTTATCTGTAACGTCGATGGCCAGGGCTATGCTGCATTTAGCCTTGGATATGTAGCTTTAGCCTACCATCTACCAGAGCCTCAGCTTTTCCTTACAGATAGATGTCTGGACGACCTCCGGATGGACCTTGTAGAGACCTTGAAAAGAATGCTCTTATCGGGCAAGATCTTCCGACATAGGGTGACTGAAGATTATGACACAGCCACTCTCAGGCCCACTTACCGGTTCATAGCTTTAATGTTAAACAGAATATTTGGGAGCGAAAATGGCAGATTGTTTAAGTTAGAATGGGTACCCATAATGTTTTTTATAGCAACAGAAGGAACCATTTTCAATTGGGTGAGCATAGTCTCCACAAACCTCTCCTCCTGTGTGGCTGCAGCTTCAGAAGGAAAGGAACGGAGAAGGTCTGAATTTTACATGAGCTCAATCCTAATCGATTGCATACTGTGCCACTAGTCTTTCCCCGGGCTTAAATGTGTTTGGGAGAAGAATAGGATGCCCGTATATGCAGCATATAGAATGTTGGGAGCCAATCAATACCATACTTTCTATCGAGAGATCTGTGAACAGTTCATCATGCCTCTGCACACCCTCATATTCAAAAAGGAATCCAACTGTATGTCAGAAGAGGCCATGCAGGTCATAGAGGAGTTTGGTGACTATTTTTTGACAGAAAATGGAATGTATTTGAGGATGTTTGGTGGGTCAAAGTCCCCTTATCTGTTGCCCAAGTATGCAACAGATTATATCATACACAAAGAAGCTGTCAGACAAGTGTATATAGATGGAGTTGGGCATTTCCTATTCCAGAAGAAGAAGTCTTCCTACCCTCCCCTACCATTCAAGCTAGGTAGTTGCAGCTTTGCAAATGTGAAGCAAGCTCCTGAATTTATACAGGAACTAGAAAAGTACCGTTTCGGGGAGATGACCTTTAGACGGAATGATACTCACGAGAGAATGGCTGAACACTGCAGGAAACACAAAGTATTTTATGAGTACACTCATCACATTGAAAGGGATGAATCTATTTTTAGGAGGGCTGCTAACATGACAGTGCTCGGTAAGAGGTTCAAACCGCAAGGTGTATCTGAGCAAGAGAAAGCGGAGCAGGCTAAGGCTGAAGAAACAGCTAAAAGAATAAGGGAAGAAGCTTAGAGACTAGAGAAAGAAGCTGCAGAATGGTCCCAGAAGGGAGAAGAAGAAAAGAAGAAAGCTGCCCAGGAAGCAGCTGAAAAGGTAAAACAAGCAGCTGAGGAAGCTCAGAGGAAAATAGATGAAGAACTTCAACAACAGGAAGCCGAGAAGACAAAGATGACATAGCAGCAGGCTTTTGGATCACAAGCAGAACAAAGTCAGGGTGAGGAAAACCCCGAGGTGCAGATCATGCAGAGGACCACTACCATCATTCCTTCCACTCCTATGCTCCAGTTAATACCCTTTACACCGAAGAAAGGGGAAGAGGTCCCGGATTTTATCACAGTGTATTACGACAGGGAAACCAAAAGAATCATGAGAAGAACTGAGCAAAAGGTAGGGGCTGAAAGGATGGCCAGTACCATGATAACCAACAAAGTTGTGATGGTCGGAACGGATAAAGATCCCAAGTTTGTCATAAGGGCTGGCAGAGCAGCAATAGAGGCTATAGAGGACAATGTGGATCAAATGATGAAAGAGATAGACTCCACCAAGAAAACCTCCGCTCAGCTGAAGGACACCTTGAGAAGGGAGAGAGAGGAGAGCAACAGATTAAAAAGAAAATACGAGCATGCACTCAAAGAGGTGGAGGTCACAAAGCATGAAATTCATGTTATCCAGCAGGTAGCACAAGCGAAAGAAAATACCCAAGAAGCCTTGAGTAAGGCACATCAAGAAATTCAGGACTTAAAGGACGAAAGGGAACAAATGAAAAAAAAGATAGAAGAGCTGACGGAGCAGCAGAAGGACATCTATGAATCCAATACCTTATATGTTAGAGATATGCAGGAGCAGCTGAAGGCAGCCAAAGAGCAGCAGGTAGATCTGCAGCCCGTCAAAGATCACATCCTGGCTCAAAAGGCAAGGATGATGCAACTGCAAACGGCCTTGGAAGAAGAAAGGTGTCAAATCTTGCAGATTGATGGCAGGCTGGATGAAATATTAAATACAGCATCTTATTTCGTGGACAGATCACAAGACATCCTGGAGGTGCTGACTTCAAGGATAACCAGAGTAGAAGATGATCAAGAAGTCCCAGCTGAGCTACCAGTTAAAGATAAGCAGGCTTTGAAGCAGGACCACGATCTGATCGAGTTTGCTGTTATTTCTGCAGAGGATTTTCAGAAGGCAGTGAATAAAACGAAGGGAGCATGTACAGAGTTCTTTAGAAGAGCCCTGGTCACCTATAATCGCTGTCAAGTGGAGGCTAAACATAGGCTACACGAATTCCCTGATCATGATACAATTACAGGGATGTTGCAGACGAGGCAGCATGAGGATGAAGCCAAGGTCCAAGGTATCAGAGCCCTTGATGAGCCGATCCTAAAAAATGAAATTGGACATGAAGCCATTAGTATTCAGCTATTGGAGGAACAGGTGTACCTGAAAAAGGCCAGAATAGAAGCTATTCGGAACCAGGCAGATAAGTTCGAGCTGAATATACAATTTCTAGAACCCCACTCGTTTGAAGGACTCGCCAAGGAGGCAGTAGCATGGAGGAAATTTTTGGAAGACCAAGTGGGCCCCTCCGAGTGAGAAGGATGGTCAAACTTTGTAATAATGTAATATTTTGTAAGAGGTTGAGAGAAATTGAAGCGTTGGGGAGCCCAAAGGTCACTTTGGGCAACCCAAGCATTTTTTGCTTTTTGTATAAAACTAGGGAAGAGAGACAAAGAGAGGGCTTTTTCCCAGTAACACTGGATGACCTATTGTAAAGAAGAACTATTTCCTTTTTGCAATAAAGAATCGTAGTTTTCCTGTTGGAGAAAGTGCTGTGGGATTTTCCAAATGGTGTGAAATGGATGGCAGGGAAATGAATTATTTTGTTTTTCAGCGTATGTCCATGAATTGTGAGATCGTTCTAACTCTATGACTTATGTCTTGTTAAAATGATTTCCGGTTTATTTTGTTGAAAATTCACTCTTAGTAATGCTGGTGCTTCACATAACAGTTAGCTATCTGATTCTTGGAATAATTTCTCTTTCATGTGCTATAAATACAAGTATCAGTTACCTGTGATTGTGTTTATACTACATGAAGTTAATGCACTACTAAATAATAATTATTTTGGCTCCCCGGGGATAGATAGTTAATCATCTTAGTTCATAGCTGCATATGTGGTTTAGATGTTGTGAACATAAGACGAGAGGTAAGAACCTGTGCAGCACATTGTGTGGTTCCCGGCATCCTTATCACCCTGCATGGTTTAGATAGGCATATGCATTGCATATTAAGTTAAAATACAAATTCCGGTGGACCAGGCCGTAACCGGTAAACCTTTGTCGTTACTTTGACCTACGGTAGCCGGACCGTAAACCGAACGGATTCCCTATACCAAACAGTCAGCGGGCTAGTTGGGAACGCTGATTGGGGAGAATCCCTTACTGTTGCTGCCTGCGAATTTCCAGGCCTCAACAGTTTTGGCGCTAGAAGGAGGGCCGCCAGAAAGGGCTTGCCGTGGAACTTAATTTTCCCAAGACGACCCTACCAGCAGATGTTTTGAAGCTTTCAATCTCACCCAAGTTTGAGGTTTTCCTGTCCTTGAAACCCTGCTCGCTTAGTGTTTTTTTCCACCTTTGCTCATGGCTGGGAACCTACCTAACCCCTTGCCAGCTTGGAGAGCTAGGTCTCCTCTGAACTTGAATCCTCCTTTGCACAATCTGCCTCAAGCTTTCGACAAGATTTTACCTAAGTTTGACCCTGCGGACAACAGTGCTGTAGATGACCACCTTCAAAGCTTTTACCTAGCACTAGAAGGGCTAAGGGCTGGAGAGCATGAAGACGTAGTGTGCAGGCTTTTTCCTCATACTCTGAAAGGATCTGCAGCATCATGGTATTTTGGACTGCCTGTAAATTCCATTCCAGATTGGGATACTTTTGAAAGAATCTTTAGAAATAAGTACACAACCCAGAAGACTCATGCCTCGTTGATGAAAGGGCTTGGTTTGTTGAGGAAAGAGAAGAATGAAAAGGTGTGGAGTTTCACATAGAGATTTTCACTGTACCTAAAAAAAATTTCCGTTATGGACAGACCCGCAGATAAAGTTTTAGTTGAGTATTATACCTCAGCCCTAGGACCTGAGCTGGATATGTTTGCCAAAATGAAAGTCAAGCCTACATTGGTGGAAACTTATCAAGAAGTTGAAAGAGTAGAGGCTGAAAGTGAGAGTATAGAGGACTATCTTGACTCAGTTGAGGGGAAAACCGATATAAGAAGAAGCTCATTGCTGTTTAAACCTGAAGAAGATCAGTCACATGATTATCATGAGATGATGAAAGTGCTTCAGAAGCTGTCCAACCGAGTTGTAGAATTGGAGAAAGAAAAGGACATTCAAACAACCAATAAGCTTTCCCATCCCAGAAAAGAGAGGGACAACCAAAGGCAGGTTTCCCCACCACCAAGCGTGGCATCAATAAACATAACAGAGATAGGAGGTGATAATTTCTGTACCTTTCATCAGCAACCCCACTCTGAGAAGAGATGTCCCCAATGGATACATTCAATGACACGAGTGATGAATAAATTGTTGGATCCTGAATTGACTAGATACAGTGGTGAGGAAGAAAAAAGGAAACAAATCATAGAGAAGAAGGAAGATGATACTATGTTTTCATGGAATGGAGTTTCACTGTTTAATATGGAAGAAAATGCTCTCCAATCTCAGCATACACTTATAACCACAAAGAATGAGAATCTGACCATGGAGGACAATGAAATAATGGATATACAAGAGGAGATAAAGGGACAGGCTGATATGAGGGTTAAAGACGATTCACCTAAAGATATTCAAGGCAAACAGGAAGCAGAACCACCCATTAATCTTACCAAGCTGGTAGAAGATGACAAAGAAAGCGCAGCTGATAAGCTAAAGGAGGAGTTGCCCACTACTAACCAACCTGTAGAAGAAAAGAGTGAGCTCATCAAGACCATGAAGACCAGCACTCCACCTTTCCTAGTAACTCTTGAAATTTTAAATCATAATGTCCATAACTGTTTGGTAGATTCTGGATCATCCACAAATGTTATGCCTCTGATAGTCTGCAAAAATCTCAATGGACAAATAAAGCCTACTCTCTAGGATGTCACACAACTTGACAGAACTAGTGTCAAGGTAGTAGGAGAAATGAAGAACGTGATGATTCAGCTGTCTGCAAATAAAAAGATATGCTATTTTATTGACATCATAATAGCATACATTCCTGATGGATATGGGATGATTCTAAACAGAGATTGGACAGCGAGACTAAAGGGGTACTTTGCTTCGGATTGGTCTCATTTATGGTTACCCCAGAAGGGCAGCCCCAACTTGATTAAGATTCTAAGAGAGCCTTTTATGAAAAACAATGTCACTGAGTTGGGGGAGGGAAACGAACCTGCTGATTTTGTTTAGGGAAACTATCTTACTGAACTTAAGCTAGAACACCATTCCTCAAAAAGGGCCAACCATGTGAGGGACACTCAGTCTGAGCTCCTTCAAA
>LPNX010485075.1:35098-76771 GCA_001517045.1 Pseudotsuga menziesii | reverse complement strand
TTTATCATATATAAATGATCCCATGCCATGAATTAAGAAAAGGGCCATAAGCTCTTAAGAGTCAAAGGAACAAAGCATATCAGAGCAAAGCTCCAAAAAATATAAATCTCAAAGCATAAAGTAACAAATGGCCACAAGATCCTCTCCGTCCGTGAATTGAAATAAAAATATGTCATTCACACAAAAGGAAACTATGGGATAGAGGATCCTGAATTAAAAAAATTCAGTAAGAAAGGCCCGCAGGAAGAATCATAGTGAAGAACTAAAGTTCAAAAAGCAAAAAAGTGCAAAATGGCATGGGAAGGAGGAACAAAAGGATAATACTGTTCATTTTCTGTCAAAATCCTGTGGTGTCGAAACTGCAAACCCCAGAGGGCAGGTAAAATGAACTCCATTTATTTGGCCTCCAAAGAGCTATTCAGACCTGAAACACTTCTGGTGTTACCTTTTCCCAAGTAGATCGACTTCATCTAAGTAATTAATGCATGAGTTGACTGGTTAAGGATGCAGACAGTTAGAAGATTTCAGTCTGGTTCATACAGTCTTAGGCTTAGAAAGAAAGTTAATTCAGAGATTCTGGGGTTCACCAGGTAGTAGCCAATTGTTGCGACTGCAACATTTTCCCAAAATTCTAAATTTTTTTTGGGACCCTCCTTTACTTCGAGTTATCCATTTTCATTGCTTAGTTTCTTGTTCTTGAGTTTTGCTTAGGGATTTATGGCTCCTTCCTGACTTTTGAAGGCTAGAAATTGACTGGTTTTTCATAGTTAAGATGCTTAAAGACGTCCATTGAAATTGAATCCCTGTCATTTTGCAAAAGCTTTTTGAATTTTCGTTGCAAGGTCTCCATGTCGGACACTTTTCTCCTTGTTTTTTCACCGTTGCGGGCGTCTTTCGGTTTCTATCTCGCTTGCCCGCCCCGCCTTTGCGGGTGGCCTTCAGATCCTCCTAGCCGTCTATCGCGCCGCCGTAGCGGAGGCTTTTCGATTCATAGTTGGCCATGTCGCGGCCGCCGTTGCGGGCGGTTTTCAGGACCGCGTGGGTTTATCGATACCGCCGTTGCGGGTGGCCTCCGACTCTTGATGTTCTTTCCCGGAACGGGTGATTTCCTATACCCGTCGCCGCCGTTGCGGATGGTATCATGATTGGAGCGGTCCGCCGTTGCGAGGGACCCCAAGCTCCAGGCTTCCGATATATTTTCCGCCGACACCCGAGGTTTTGTTCTGAGCCATATTCGTCGTTGCGGGTGATAGAGTGGTAGGAGGGGTCCGCCATTGCGGGTGGTATGAAGCTCGTGCCGCCCGACATAACTTTCGAAGCCGCCCCAATTGATGTGACTTCTCGCACGTGTGGATGTGTTTATATATGTGGGGCAAAAAACGGGGTTTTTTGTTGTTTTCAAAGGCGTGGTTGCGGTGAAGCGAGCTGTTGAGTTTACGAGCGTGTGAGAGCTAGTTGTTGGTACCGGTGGCCAGGTGGCGGGAGAAGAAGTCTAGCTATCATCAGCTCCCTCATTTGGTGGATTGCCAAGGTAGGAATTTGACTCTTATCATCGTTTTTCGTTTTTTTAGTTTTCTTTCACGCGGTGGGGGGTTTTAAGATTTGGACCCGTCGTCCCGTTGCGCCAGCGGAGTTTTTCTCCCTTGGTTAGGTTTTGTTTCTTCAGTCGTCCACCTGGCGTTGTGCGCCGTCCGGTGAGGGTTCCCGGTTGAATTTTTTGGACGGTTTTAGGGAGAGGGGTTTTCACCTTTTGTGTTTAAAAGGCCCGCGTTTCCTTTTCTGCTGTTTCAGTCCTTTGGGGGGAAGCGAGGTGCAGGCGGCCGTCGTGCCGCCTGCACCTGGTGGTTATGATGAAGGTTCGGGGCACCAGAGGCCGTTACGCCATTCTACGCTAGGTTTCGTTGGGCGGTTAAATTGATAGGAGCTGCGTTACCTTTTTCTGTCTTGAGATCGGGTTTTGCATTAGCCACAGTCGCCGCGGGGTTTTTTCTGACTCTTTGTGTACAGTCCGGGGTTGTGCATCGTTTCGGTGAGAATTGGGGATGGCGCGACCTAGTTTTGGCTATGGAACACTTAAAGCCTTGGTAGGTTAAAAAGAGGGGTAGCGTGAGTCGGTTTTGGTTAAGCTGCCAAGTCTAGAGATGGGATCGTTCCCCATCGAGGTGGGTGAAGAAGGTTATCATCATGATGCGTTTACTCCGCTGATTAGTCGTTTGCGTTCCGTGGGCCGTAGATCTAAAGTATCGACTGGTTAAGCTTGGGGTTTTTATTTTTTCTCTCTGTGTGATAGGAAGAGAAATGACGATTGTATGAGGCATCTGCATAGATTTTGCTCATATCGCTTCTATATATCATTTTCATAAAATGACAAGCCTTGTAATAGTGTATTTTTCTTGCCAACCTCAATATGACTGATAATTTAATGCATGTGAGATAAAACATAGAACAACTCATTCATAAAACCTGGTGAAGATGTGCTACCATAAAAAAAGTTATCATGCTCATAACACATTGCACAGCACTTCATATTAGTGAATTGTTCAGTACGAAAGCTGAAGGTTGATTGTATGCACTGATATAATTCTGATGTACCTCAAAGAGAGTAGACTGTTGCACAAATTTTATAAATTGGAATTACACAATAATATGATGTTGTTTATTGCAGGAAGATCTGAAAATGTCTAAAAGACAGAGAAAGAAGGCCCCAGCAGTAGAGGAGGTTCCTGCACCAGATGCAGAAGCAAAAATTGAATACATTTATGAGGACACTCAATGTGTCACAGGGGTGGAGCCAGAATACAAGTGGGGAGATATTTACAGGATGATCTCCCGAAGAGAAGTCCTGGATATGGGGCTTGAGGAGGCACCCATATATGCCAATATAGAGAAATCAGCTATTATGAAGGTCTCCACCAGACCTGAGTTGTTCCCGTGCTCCGAGTTAATGAGATGGGTGTTACCAAATACAAACCACAATTCAATGCTTATCTGTACCGTCGATGGCCAGGGCTATGCTGCATTTAGCCCTGGATATGTAGCTTTAGCCTACCATCTACCAGAGCCTCAGCTTTTCCTTACAGATAGATGGCTGGACGACCTCCGGATGGACCTTGTAGAGACCTTGAAAAGAATGCTCTTACCGGGCAAGATCTTCCGACATAGGGTGACTGAAGATTATGACACAGCCACTCTTAGGCCCACTTACCAGTTCATAGCTTTAATGTTAAACAGAATCTTTGGGAGGGCAAATGGAAGATTGTTTAAGTTAAAATGGGTACCCATAATGTTTTTTATAGCAACAGAAGGAACCATTTTCAATTGGGCGAGCATAGTCTCCAGCAACCTCTCCTCCTGTGTGGCTGCAGCTTCAGAAGGAAAGGAACGGAGAAGGTCTGAATTTTACATGAGCTCAATCCTAATCGATTGCATACTGTGCCACCAGTCTTTCCCCGGGCTTAAATTTGTTTGGGAGAAGAATAGGATGCCCGTATATGCAGCATATAGAATGTTGGGAGCCAATCAATACCATACTTTCTATCGAGATATCTGTGAACAGTTCATCATGCCTCTGCACACCCTCATATTCAAAAAGGAATCTAAGTGTATGTCAGAAGAGGCCATGCAGGTCATAGAGGAGTTTGGTGACTATTTTTTGACAGAAAATGGAATGTATTTGAGGATGTTTGGTGGGTCAAAGTCCCCTTATCTGTTGCCCAAGTATGAAACAGATTATATCATACACAAAGAAGCTGTCAGACAAGTGTATATAGATGGAGTTGGGCATTTCCTATTCCAGAAGAAGAATTCTTCCTACCCTCCCCTGCCATTCAAGCTAGGTAGTTGTAGCTTTGCAAATGTGAAGCAGGCTCCTGAATTTATACAGGAACTAGAAAAGTTTCGTTTCGGGGAGATGACCTTTAGACGGAATGATACTCACGAGAGAATGGCTGAACACTGCAGGAAACACAAAGTATTTTATGAGTACACTCATCACATTGACAGGGATGAATCTATTTTTAGGAGGGCTGCTAACATGACAGTGCTCGGTAAGAGGTTCAAACCATAAGGTGGATCTGAGCAAGAGAAAGCGGAGCAGGCTAAGGCTGAAGAAACAGCTAAAAGAATAAGGGAAGAAGCTCAGAGACTAGAGCAAGAAGCTGCAGAATGGTCCCAGAAGGGAGAAGAAGAAAAGAAGAAAGATGCCCAGGAAGCAGCTGAAAAGGTAAAACAAGCAGCTGAGGAAGCTCAGAGGAAAATAGATGAAGAACTTCAACAACAGGAAGCCGAGAAGACAAAGATGACACAGCAGCAGGCTTCTGGATCACAAGCAGAACAAAGTCAGGGTGAGGAAAACCCTGAGGTGCAGATCATGTAGAGGACCACTACCATCATTCCTTCCACTCCTATGCTCTAGTTAATACCCTTTACACCGAAGAAAGGGGAAGAGGTCCCTGATTTTAGCACAGTGTATTACGACAGGGCAACCAAAAGAATCATGAGAAGAACTGAGCAAAAGGTAGGGGCTGAAGGGATGGCCAGTACCATGATAACCAACAAAGCTGTGATGGTCGGAACGGATAAAGATCCCAAGTTTGTCATAAGGGATGGCAGAGTAGCAATAGACGCTACAGAGGACAATGTGGATCAAATGATGAAAGAGATAGACTCCACCAAGAAAACCTCCGCTCAGCTGAAGGACACCTTGAGAAGGGAGAGAGAGGAGAGCAACAGATTAAAAAGAAAATACGAGCATGCACTCAAATAGGTGGAGGTCACAAAGCATGATATTCATGTTATCCAGCAGGAAGCACAAGTGAAAGAAACTACCCAAGAAGCCTTGAGTAAGGCACATCAAGAAATTCAGGACTTAAAGGACGAAAGGGAACAAATGAAAACAAAGATAGAAGAGCTGACGGAGCAGCAGAAGGACATCTATGAATCCAATACCTTATATGTTAGAGATCTGCAGGAGCAGCTGAAGGCAGCCAAAGAGCAGCAGGTAGATCTACAGCCCGTCAAAGATCACATCCTGGCTCAAAAGGCAAGGATGATGCAACTGCAAACGGCCTTGGAAGAAGAAAGGTGTCAAATCTTGTAGATTGATGGCAGGCTGGATGAAATATTAAATACAGCATCTTATTTCATGGACAGATCACAAGACATACTGGAGGTGCTGACTTCAAGGATAACCAGAGTAGAAGATGATCAAGAAGTCCCAGCTGAGCTACCAGTTAAAGATAAGCAGGCTTTGAAGCGGGACCACGATCTGATCGAGTTTGCTGTTATTTCTGCAGAGGATTTTCAGAAGGCAGTGAAGAAAACCAAGGGAGCATGTACAGAGTTCTTTAGAAGAGCCCTGGTCACCTATAATCGCTGTCAAGTGGAGGCTGAACATAGGCTACATGAATTCCCTGATCATGATACAATTACAGGAATGTTGCAGACGAGGCAGCATGAGGATGAAGCCAAGGTCCAAGGTATCAGAGCCCTTGATGAGCCGATCCTGAAAAATGAAATTGGACATGCAGCCATTAGTATTCAGCTATTGGAGGAACAGGTGCACCTGAACAAGGCCAGAATAGAAGCTATTCGGAACCAGGCAGATAAGTTCAAGCTGAATATACAATTTCTAGAACCCCACTCGTTTGAAGGACTCGCCAAGGAGGCAGTAGCATGGAGGAAATTTTTGGAAGACCAAGTGGGCCCCTCCGAGTGAGAAGGATGGTCAAACTTTGTAATAATGTAATATTTTGTAAGAGGTTGAGAGAAATTGAAGCGTTGGGGAGCCCAAAGGTCACTTTGGGCAACCCAAGCATTTTTTGCTTTTTGTATAAAACTAGGGAAGAGAGACAAAGAGAGGGATTTTTCCTAGTAACACTGGATGACCTATTGTAAAGAAGAACTATTTCCTTTTTGCAATAAAGAATCGTAGTTTGCCTGTTGGAGAAAGTGCTGTGGGATTTTCCAAATGGTGTGAAATGGATGGTAGGGAAATGAATTATTTTGTTTTTCAGCATATGTCCATGAATTGTGAGATCGTTCTAACTCTATGACTTATGTCTTGTTAAAATGATTTCCGGTTTATTTTGTGGAAAATTCACTCTTAGTAATGCTGGTGCTTCACATAACAGTTAGCTATCTGATTCTTGGAATAATTTCTCTTTCATGTGCTGTAAATACAAGTATTAGTTACCTGTGATTGTGTTTATACTACATGAAGTTAATGCACTACTAAATAATAATTATTTTGGCTCCCCGGGGATAGATAGTTAATCATCTTAGTTCATAGCTGGATATGTGGCTTAGATGTTGTGAACATAAGACGAGAGGTAAGAACCTGCGCAGCACATTGTGTGGTTCCCGGCATCCTTATCACCCTGCATGGTTTAGATAGGCATATGCATTGCATATTAAGTTAAAATACAAATTCCGGTGGATCGGGCCGTAACCAGTAAACCTTTGTTGTTACTTTGACCTACGGTAGCCGGACCGTAAACCGGACGAATTCCCTATACCAAACAGTCAGCGGGCTAGTTGGGAACACTGATTGGGGAGAATCCCTTACTGTTGCCGCCTACGAATTTCCAGGCCTCAACACAACCCGCATACATACGCGACTTTTCCTACAGCATATCGTGTACTGTACACTAGTATTGTCATTGCAACCTGCGTATAGATCTGTACGTGGCTTTCCCTTATAGAAACTCATGTGTCATACGCGGGTTGCAAGTATCAATGCTCACATATGCCTTCATTTGACATTAAAAATAATAAATCATGATTAATGGAGATGTGTTAAGCCCTAATCAATAACTATATTAACTGTCTCACCCTCCTCAACCTTCAAAATTACTCTATTTCACTAAGTATAAATAGAGGCCTTAGGGAGGGAATTAATCAATCATACTTGGAGAGAAAAGTTATGCTGGTGGTATCTATTCAGAAGTCTTTGGAGCAGCAGAACTCAAAATCCTTTAGTTGCAGAGGAGTCCTTGTTTTAGGCGTTGGGTTGTAACCTTAACTCATTCACTATTGTTAATAAAGAGAATCCTTATTCCAAATGTGTGTTGAATATATTTCATGTATCATGGTTTGATGAATATTTATGATTAAGCACTCTATATTATTGTTTATCTAACTTGTCAAATATACATATATAAGTTTGCATTTGGAGGATTTTCTCTTTGCAGGTGAAGGAGAAACATCCATGAAATCTTTGGAGGAGAAGCAGAGCGGGAGAAGACAAAGCTTGGATTAACCATCGTGAATCGGGTGAGTCCATCCTATCTTCCTATTTCCTTTCTGTACTTTAAATATGATTGTCTACAAGTTTTAAGAGTATGTTGGTAACCCCAGACCTTCGGTTATAAAGTGTTTATTCCTGAACAACAAAACTGGCGACTCCACTGGGGAGCCTAGACTACTGTAGGTTATTTCTGTTACCCTTGACCAGTCTTTGCCCTGAGTTTGTGTGTGGTATCTTGTCATGGTTCATGCTTACCATAGTGTTTGAAGACCTTGTGAATTATCCTTCTTTTTAGAAAATTTTGTACATGTACATGGGTTTCTCTTGCATGCAGTCATGTATAGAGGCCTGCGTACGCAGGTTTCTCTCTAGAATAGTCACGTACAGTACACGAGTTTCCCTTATACACAGTCACGTACAAGCCTTGGAATAGGAATTACTAGGCTAGGGTTTGCTTGTCCCTGACCCTCTCTAATTTTTGTTTGCTGGTTGGTCTTCCTTATAAGCACTGTGCTATTAGTTTGATGACTTTGTTGGCCACACCTAGTTCTTTCCTGTAAATCCCTTGAGTTCTCTTATTTGTATTTCCATTCTGTTTGCAAATTTGAAGTGGATTTGCTTGTTTGGGTTATAGGTTTAAGTGTTGTTTGTCTGAAGCAGTGATCAGGTTTCCAGGAATTCTCTATCCCAGTCTATTTTCGAGTAGTGATTGGTGTGCCACTTACCTTTGTGTGATTTCAGTGTCTTCTTTACATTGTATCCACCCAAGCTAGGGTTCTGATTCTTCCTTTGGTGGTTGATTTCTTAGTCTTTATAATCTGTTTATTTCACTTTGCTTATTTTATATAGTTTGTTAAATTCAAGCATACTCGAGTTTTTGTGCATTTTAGGTGCATAAGTAGTCTTTGAGCATTTTAAAAAGTGAAAAGAAAACATTGTTAAAGCTTTTTGCATTTGTTTTTGCATAGAGTAGTTTTATTTTCAGTTTTAAAATATAATCTCAAAACTACAAAAATATAGGCTTAGTATTCTCTTTATCGTTGCATTTGTTCATTAATTTATATTTACAAAAAGAAAAAGAAGTTTGTTTTAGTAGTGGTAATTTGCTTTGAAAAATACACCTTTGTTTTATTATTATTATTTCTTATCGAGTCAAAAACACCATAGTCCATCACTCCACTTCCTTTTGAGTAAGAAACAGCCCTTAAAATGAACGCAATAATTAAAATTTACTAGTAATTTTTATTTTCTAGGGCCATTCACCTACTAGCTTAGGCTAGACTTGTGGGATAGGAAGTGTAAACTTCCCATAAGTTTTAAAATTCAGACATAGTGGACCATTCGAAAGGTAAATCCTTGTCTTTATCAATTGTATCTGGGAAGCTCCTCTCAAAAGGGAGTCAAGGATGAGGCCGCGTGGAGGCATTGGACTAAGGAGATAACCATGTGATTCCTTGTCAAAACGTAAATAAGGACTTTTACGCATCTGGGGATTCTATCCTAGACAAAGTTTCAGGCTCAGCTACCCTGCCCATGCGTACAAGTCAGGCTTGTGACTGTCCCCCTAGACTGTTGGTATAACTAAGGTAGCCTTTAGTCTCTTGAAATGTAAGGTTCATATCTAGGTAAACCGGAAGACTATTTTTGGTTCACATTGGACGGGCTTGGAAGGTAACCCTTGTTGAAAGTATAGGAGGGTGGTGGGTGATTCCTCTGCTTGTGACTATGAACCACTTCAAGGATGCCAAGTAACTGTTTTTCAGCTTTCTTCGGGAAAGCATATCTTTACCCTTGTTGACTGTTTGAGACTTTAGGAGATTTTGTAGTGTCTTCTCTGTGGTTGTCTATGTTTAGTTGACCTTAGGGTTTGATTTTTCAAATTTACAATCATGGAGGACCAACCTATAAGAAGGTCATGAAGGTTGCAAAACATTCCTCCTCTCATCACATTGGAACCTCCGCCTCCACCTCAAAGGAGGAGATTGGACACAGACGGTTCATTTGAACTGGTAGGAGTAAGTGAATTTCTAGGTGAACCAACACTTATAGCTAACCGTCTTGATTTTAATACAATTGAGATAGAAGACTTGTAGTTTGACAAGTTTGTGAGAAACTTTAACACACCCTTAACTGATTTAAACGATCATGTGATCGTTTAGGTTAGAGAGTTTGAGTCACCTATTTTAGGTGTCCCTGTGGGCAGGATTATGTCTACTGTGGGAGAGAGTTCTTTTGTTTTCACCTCAGTCGTTTCAGCTCAAGGGGTGCTACCTCCCTCGGTTAGTACCCCTAGATCTAGCATACCTACGATGCCATTAACTCTAGTGAGCTGGGTGGTCCAACTACCGGTTCACGTATGCTTAGCAAGTGCTTATGGTGACATGATTACTGGGATTCCTAGTATACCTACTATTCCTTCCTCCTTCACATACACTACCCAAAGTGGTCCAATAGGATTCTCAGCTTTCATCCAAGGATTTCCTTGGAATGGGGGGCACATTCCCCCATCCACTTCGTATGTAGGCCCATCACCTTCTTATGTAGGAGTGTAGTTTGGAAACAATACCTCTTATGGGAAAAGTTTTCAAACTCTGGTCTCAACCCCATTTATGAGCTCTCCCTTTTCGTTGTTTAGTAGAGGGATACCTGCTCCAGTTTTTTAGACCCCAGTTTCGACTAGGAGGACCTGAATCTCTTATACTACACCTCCCACTCACAATCCTGTGGCTTACGGATGGAATCTGTTTCAAAGTAATCCATCCACTTCACAATCGGTGGCAGGGGGAAACCCCACCTTTACTTATGGGCATTCAGGGGTAGGTCCCTCTAATCCCCAAACTGGCACTTTTAGTGCCCCGGTGTGACCCAAGCTTATGTTCCTAGCAACTCCAAACTTTATAGACTTGTCTAAGTTGATGAACGACCTGGTGAGGCATGACCCCTCATGGCCACCTGTTCCCACCAAATTTCCATCGAACATCCCTAAATTCGAGGGCAAAGTTGGTGAATATCCTGGGGCTCATGCCACCACATTTCATTTATGGTGTTCTTCGAATTCACTGAATGAAGATTCATTTAGGTTGAGGCTGTTCCAAATAACCTTAACAAGTACGGTGGAAAAATGGTACATTGAGTTGCCTTCTACTGCGTTCAGTAGTTTTTGGGACTTGGCTAGTGCATTCCTTAGCCACTTTTAGCTTCCAGTCCAATATGATTTCGGAACAAACTTGTTATCTATCTTTAGGCAGAACAAGGCTACCCACATCTCGGATCATATCTAAGAGTGGAGGAGGCGAAAGAGCGTTATAAAAGCCATTATTCCTCCTGAGTTCTTACTAGAGTGGTTCCTTAAATCCTTGTTGCCCTACATATCTAAGGACGTATCCACTTCAGGAGTGACGAATGAAGAAGAATCCATTCTCAAGGCCCATCAATTTGATTTGATTTATTCACAATCTAGGATCTTGTATGAGGTTATCCTTGAGGCACCGTGGCCTACCCATGATGCGGAGAAGCCTAAGCCTAGAACCCATGCCGATGGTGTGGTTGGATCCATAAAATCCCCCACCATAGAGTCTTTGGCTAAACAGCTTCATCAACTTTCTGTCAAGCATTCTACGGTGGAAGTAGCAAAGGTTTCCCCCTCCCCCCAGAGTGCAAATGTTTTTGCACAGACCTCTCAGAAGGGCAATCAACAGCCCGATGGGAAGAAAAAGAGAGAAAAGAAAGGAGAGGGAAATAAAAACAAGCAGAAAATTGTGAATAGTGTTGATGGGGGCAAGAAAGAAAAGAAAAAGGTTAAATTCCCATGTAATTTGTGCCATGAGGATCACCTCACTCACCTTTTTCCCCTTATGGAACAAGCCCAGAAGCTGCTTAAAGGTTAACAACCGGCTATCCAGAAGGACCCTTTTCCCCAAGGACAGAACTCTACTTCAGCTTCTAATGTAGCAAGGGGTACTCCAAATGCCCCTGACCCAAACTATATGAACATGGTTCGATCTTCGACTTTGTTATAGACAAGGAATAAAAATTATGAGAAAGAGACTTTTGAGAAGGGTAAGGCTATAGGTGAAACTTCTAACCCTCTCACGATCAATAAGCCTATTGAAACTATGCCAAAGATATAGAAAGGTGTCTTTAAGAAGACCTTGCATAACCCTAATGCTAGGGCTGCTTCAAACTACTCCATGGTTGAAGACTTAGCCCAAGCCCTGTGTGCAATGTCAGCTTTAGAGGTGTTACAGAGTTGTCCCGCTCAGTGGGATGCCCTCTTAGTAGCTTTAGGAAGCATGGACTCGTCGAGTCTCATGGTGAAATTTCATTTGTTTGATGTTAAAATTTTCCTACCTTACCATGTAGCCTTATCCATAGATGTCATCCATGGTGGAAAGACCATTGGAAGGGCAGTTGTTGATTAGGGTGCTTCTACATGCGTTATGTCCTTGTCCTGTTGGAAAGCTCTTGGATCCCCAAAGCTGGTCCCATCAAATACTCTGCTTACTACTTTCGATGGAAGGTCATTCCGTCCACATGGTATCCTATCGGCTTTTGAAATTAAGCTGGCAGGGAAAGCAATTTTTGTTGAAGTGGAAGTGATTGATGAACCTTTGGACTATAATTTGCTTTTGGGAAGAATTTAGCCTTATGCCATGTCCACTATTGTGTCGGTTGTCTTTCGGGTGGTGGTATTTCCACATGAAGGGAAGTTGGTTACTGTTGACCAACTTGATTTTAATCGAAAAGGCCGTTTAGAGTCTAATGAGTCTATTGTGCCATTGGTTGATCTGGTTAAACCTACTGCACAGAAATTGGGGCATAGAATGTATGCATCATTGATGGGCACATTTGATCTTCCAGTCCCGATTAACTATATTGGTTCTACTAGTGTGGGGAAGTCCATAGCCACAGTTGTTGATAGGAATGATCCTTGGGTTCTCCCTTCCCCCCCCCATGAACCGGAAGTACCCCTATCGGTAGTTGAAGTAGCTTACGAATCCATCACTCAAACCATTGTTGATCCCATTCCTAATCTTCTCACAGTCTCAGAGGACCTGGAAGAAGTCTATTTGCCCGCTTGGGTGGAAAACTCTTTGCACTCTATGGACTGTTCAGATATGGTTTTACCTTTTAATGAAGCCATTCTGGAAGCCATGAGTGGACGTGGTAAGATCTGTGAAGATCTTCACCATCGATCCTATTTTCTTCCAGAGCTAAGTAGGATAGAAAATCAAGAGTTTCATATGAGACTGTCAGATGATGTTGATACACCCATCAATCCCTTATGCAAGGAAGGAATGTTTGCCGAGGGGAATATGGAAAATATTTTTGCTACTATCCTTGTCAACATCTCTGTAAATCCTGATGTCATGCAAAACATATATATAGGTGAAAACTACTCTCCTGAGGAGATTTCCATCTATAATTCCTTGTTCAAGGAATTCCATGATGTCTTTGCATGGTCATATGAGGAGATTCCAGGCATTGATCCATCGATAGCTGAACATGAGATCCGAACATACCCTGATGCCAAACCTATTTGGAAAAAGTGAAGACCTTTTAACCCGCGTAAAGCGGCGGCTGTGAAGGATGAAGTTGAAAAACTATTGAACATTGGTTTTATTTATCCCACAGCTCTAACGGAATGGTATTCAACCCTGTTCTCATTGATAAGAAGCAAGGGACCATATGTGTCTGTTTCAACATCAGATATTTGAATAAAGCTTGTCCTATGGATAACTATCCCATGCCATTTATAGATCATATTATAGATGCTTGCGTGGGAAGTGAGGTGTTCTTATTTATGGATGGCTTCTCTGGATACAATCAAATTCAAATAAAATCGAAAGACCAACATAAAACTATTTTCATTTGTCCTTGGGGTACCTTCGCGTACAAAAAAATGCCCTTTGGATTGAAAAATGCTGGGGAAACCTTTCAATAGGCTATGAAATTTTCCTTCCATGATATCAAAGCCATTTTCAAACCTTGCCTTGATGATCTGCCTGCACATTCTCGTAAGAGGATTGAACATCCAGATCACTTACGATTGATATTTGAGAGATGCAGATACTATAAGATCTACTTGAATCCCCACAATTGCATGTTCTGTATCGAGTCAGGGTGACTACTTGGGTAGATTATCTCTAAATAGAGGTATCCAGTTGGATCCATTAAAAGTAGAGGCCATTGTAAATCTGCCTCCTCCTCGTTCTATCAGGCAACTTCAAATTCTGCAAGGAAAGTCTAATTTTCTTCGACATTTTGTCGTTAACTATGCCAAGATTACAAAGGGTTTCATACGCCTGCTTAAACAGGACACCCCATTTGTATGGGATGAAACTGCACAACTCGCTTTCAAGGCATTAAAAAAATCTTTGTTGTCGGCACCTTTACTACGTCCGCTAGATTACTCTAGGGATTTTATATTGTATCTGGCCGCGTCCAAGTCAAACATTGGGGTAGTCCTGGTCCAGGAAAATGATAAGCTCCAAGAGCATGTTCTTTACTATCTTAGTCATGCTTTAGCCAGACTTAAACTCAGGTACACCCACGTTGAGAAATTAGCCTTAGCAGCTGTCTATGATGTCCATAGGTTACGTCACTACATTTTACTAAGGACTACCATAGTAGTGGCGGATGTGGATCCCTTTCAATATGTTTTGTCATGATGGATTATTGGGGGAAAATTCAACAAGTGGATAGTCATTCTCCAAGAGTTTGACTTGGATTTTTAGTCCACTAAGTCTAAAAAGTCCTTAGTTTTTACTGAGCTTATAGCAGAATTTCCTACTGAAGAAGATGTACTCGTTGAACATGACTCATTCCTATATGAGCATATCTTATTGATATCCACCTCTGATCCCTAGTACGGAGATATACTTATATATCTCTAGAATTTTAAGTACCCTGTAGCTTCCTCATGGGAGGAACAACGTAAATTATGCCTTCATGCTAAGAACTACCTAATCATAGGAGATATGTTATATCGAAGAGGGGTAGATTCCATTTTGCGTCGATGTCTTACCCATGAGGAAGCAGAGATTGTCCTGAATGATTCCCATAGTGGAGCATGTGGGGGTCATTTATCTGGGTTAGCTAGAGCCCAGAAGATACTATGTGCAGGTTATTTCTGGCCCATGATCTTCAAAGATTGTGTGTAAGCAGTGAGGCACTATCATCCTTGTCAGCTGTGCACCAAGAAAATTTGGTCACATCCTGCTCCATTGTTTCCTGTTTTCTTAGTAGGCCCCTTCATGAAATGGGGGATTGATTCCGTGACATGCAACCCAACCTCAGCTGGGGGGCATAAATATGTCATTGTCGCTATTGACTATTTTATGAAATGGGCAGAGGCAATTCCTACTTTTAAAGTCGACGGGGAAACCATAGCTTTCTTCGTATTCAATCAAATTATAGCACGGTTTGGTATACCCAAAGTTATTTTCACTAACCATGGGAGTCATTTTCAAAATAGCATGATGACGAAACTGACCACTATGCTTGGATTCAGACACGAACATTCATCTTCGTACTATCTACAAGCAAATGGTCAGGTTGAGGCTGTAAACAAGACTTTGAAGACCATCCTCAAACATACAATTGATGCAGCCCATTCTAACTGGCATATCATGCTATACCCTTCTCTTTGGGCGTACCGAACTAATGTAAAAACTACTATGGGTTTCTCGCCCTTCCAACTCATTCATGGAGTGGAAGTCGTTACCCTGGTTGAATGTGAAATCTCGTCTTTGAAAATAGTTATTCATGTGTTACCCGATACGATGGAGCTTGAAGAACTTCTGGTACATTTAGAACACCTTGATGAGCAGTGTAGAGATGCGCTAACTGCTAATCAAGCTCACAAGAATAGGGTCAAAAACCAATATGATAAGTCAGTCAAACCTTAGATTTTCTCTGAGGGGGAACTTCTTTTGCTTTGGGACCGAGACAAAGAACCCATGGGGGAAATAAAATTCAAGGCCATGTGGTTAGGGCCTTATGTTGTGTAGAAGGTCTTAAAGAAGGGCACATATGAGTTAATTGATTTTGATGGGAACAAGCTGCCTGTGCCGAGAAATGGGCTCTACCTGAAAAGTTATATGCTTAGGCTTAGTGCTTTTTCTTGTATTTTATTATATGTATTTTTTATGTACATTAGTTTGTCGGTTTTATTTTTTATACCATATGCTGGTTGTTACAGATGTATTCTGAGAGTTATATAGGTTTCCCTGATGGTGCCAGTCGCCACACTTGTAATCTAGCTTCAGTAGCATGGGCCATTTACTCTCCCTTGGGATAGCTAGTTGCCTCAGGAGGCGCTTTCTTAGGTCCTACTTCTAATATTGTTGCTGAGTATAGGGTTGTAATTGAGCTTCTATGGGATTCTTTGTCACGTGGTATCACCCCATTGGAAGTCCGCCTGGACTCTCAACTGGTGGTTTCGTAGCTCATTCGAGCTTACAGGTGCGGAACCCTTTTTTGTTACTTCAATTCATGCAAGTT
Source organism: Pseudotsuga menziesii (assembly GCA_001517045.1). NCBI lineage: Eukaryota > Viridiplantae > Streptophyta > Pinopsida > Pinales > Pinaceae > Pseudotsuga > Pseudotsuga menziesii. Next base: position 61,020 of record LPNX010485075.1, on the reverse strand, counting down.
AGGTTATCGGAAAGAAATTTTGAATTTATTATATTCAATCACATTCCAAGAAATCAGAATTCATTGATTGATGCATATGCTAATTACATTTTGGATTGGCATCTAACACACATTTCGTAAAATATACAGCATGCACATAAAAAACACTTGTAAATATACCGATAATATATATATATATATATATATGAATATTTGTCTATAGATAGGTCAAGTCTGATCCTCAGATCCAATCATAACTATATAATATAAAAAAATATACAAAATGTGGATCGCAGTCCATCAAAATGTCCTAGATCTAAGCAGGACCACCTTGGTCCCCATGGTCTCTCTGTACTCTGCCTTCCTCAGCCTCTTTGGCTTCGACAACCTCCATAGCATCTATGTACACCAGAACTTCTCTGGCCGCCCGCATCAAAAGGTGTAACCAAACAGGTGGAACTCCAACCACAAATTCTTGCATGATGGCTGGGATATGCTCTATCTGCAAAGTGGGCACTCTCTGGGTAAGCCTGGCCAGCTTCCCCTCCAGAACCCTAATAAGCCCTGAGTCTTCACCTAAGACAGGATGAACAAACATACGTGGATGCCCCTCGGGGAGGACCGGTCCAATATCTGCATTTTGACATGTTTATAGGATTAGGACTCTTATACATATGTATATATCTATATATTAAAATTCATAAAAAATTTAAAAAACTTGAAAATTAAAAATTACCTAGCTCTCCCCATGCTCCTCCTGGAGGGAAGACAAGATCTGGATCACCTCGAAAATCCATCTCGGCATACAAAAACTGCTCCAATGCTGGTAACTACCGCTCCCACCAAACGTAGACGTCATCATCGTATACACTCTGCACTGAGCCACCTCGTCCTTGGCGGAGGAAGATGTCTCCCCATCTTCTTAGCCTAGGCTGACATGGATATTGGACTAGTATGGGTATAGCAGGGCTCAACCCTGACACTCTCTCTCTCGAAGGCAACCAATATGCTATAATACCTGAAGTTCTTCCGCCTTCCTCTCTTGCAATCAGAGAGTTGTTTTCTCAAAATGGGGACAACTCCTGAACACCAATCATACAAGGCACCCTGCATACAATCCACCGCCAACCTCATTTGGTTTTGTGTAGCTAGATGGATTGAATATGATCCCTCAATCCTCACTATAGTGCTTTTCAGTACCTTTAGTGAAATATCACATATATGTGCAATTGGGATACAACTCCCTCTCTTTTGGGTACCAGGTGCACAGTACACATCAATGTAATTCTGGACACTTAGAGGATCACCACCTTTGCCAGTTCCCTCTAATTTGACCGGTGATCCTTGTCATGATAGACCCGTAATAAAATATATCTCCTCAGAAGTAATTTCCAAAGTTTCACCTTGTAAGTCGAACATCCCTAAATCATGGTCCCAGTAGTTTATCATGAACTCTAGCAAGCGAACATTGGCCCGCATAGGTGATGTGCAAAATAATTTCAACAACCCACTCGTTCGTAAAACATGTATAGTGGGCACACGTTGGAGTGCTTCCTGGTCCATATCCTCATGCTCCCATTCCCTCCATTCCAACACCATCTTCACACCTATAAAAACAAACATTATGAATCTTTAGTATCATATAAATTTTCAAAATTTTTGACTCAACATATCTTTTTCTCCTTCACGTAGTACACGCGACTATCTAGTTAGACATGTCACATACTATACGCGACTATCTCTCAGGGAAACCCGTGTATAGAATGCGTGTACGTGATTTTCAACATAGTGAACTCGCGTACACAGCATGACCTACTTTAGGATGCTTAAAAACTTAAAATTGGGACTCAAAATTGAAAATTGATAGGATCAAATTGAAGAGCTTGGGGTGTAGGTTTACCTGCAACTTGTGGAATTGGATTTCATCCACTAGATTGTCTGCACTGATCGAATGAAGGTAGAGGTAAAAAATTGCTTTTTATAGCTACAATTCAAAATGGTAAGTTTTATTTTAATTTTTGAACTATTTATAGAAAATATATTTCTAAAAGTGGGTTTTTTCCTATAGTTCGAAATGTATTTAACTAATACCATATCTCTTTTTGGCCTTGTAACAAGTTTTTTATCATTATAAAGTGTTTTTGCTCATATAGGGTGGTTTTTGTCATTTCCAATGCATTTTTGCATCTATACTTAATCCACTTAAACTTAGCAATCAACATTTTTCCACGGACTATGGTATTTTAAAAACCATTAGCTTCCCGTCTCTACCATTTTTCTTCTGTGGAATAGACCTTCCTCTCATGAGTATTCTCATTTAGAACCTATGTTTTCTTTTGATACTCATGCTGCAGTTGTTTCAGGTACAGGGGTATCCTCTTAGCTATTTTTCATGCCAAATAGAGCCTCTTTTTGGTCTCTTTTTACAAGCTATCCATTTATAGGACTCCCCACCCTTATGGAGTTTCTTTAGGCCCAGGTCTGACTCCTTAAAAACAGACTTGACTGCCAATTCAACTTGTCCATTCAAGCTCATTAAGAATATGTGAATGGGAATCCACATTGGTGGTAGGTTATCTCTTTCTCGGACCTTGCAGAATAATACGAGAAAGGACCACTCTCTTTTCTACTGAATTGAGAAGAGTATTCTCAGGCATAGGTTTATCACTTTTTCGGACCTGAGGGACTAAATTTCTAGAAAAGAAACTCCCAGTATGAGCTTAGTTTTCTCTTTTTCATGCTCTCGATCTAAACATGAAAATATTCTGAGTGTACTTTATGTCTTTGTCATGCTCGTTAAACATTAAAGAACAAATCATCGAGTTTATTGTTGTAAGCCCCATTTCTTGTACTCAAATGGATCTTTCCAAGTGATCTTGCTTTCCTTCACACTCGTAAAACTCAAGCTATATGATGTTTTCAAAGGAGCATTGGGTAGGTGGTAATTTAACCTTTTTCGGACCTCCCTGACTAAGTACAAAAAAAGGTTCACCTTTTCTTCCACGGAAGTTAAGAGAGTTCTTCTGTGGTATGTTTTATACTTTTCCATCCTCATGAGACTAAATTGGACGAAAAAGGACCCCCCTGGAGTCTTCTTTGGAGTTTTCAGACTATCTAAATGTGAAAACACCGACTGAGCATGTACTAGTTTGGGCTCATTAAATCCACAAATCAGTGACACTATCAAGCATTATTTTCTCTTCTCTTCAAGCTTGTTAAAAAATGAAGAAAGATCCGAGTTGAATTTCCTAGGCTCACTAAAATTTAACAGGGAAGGTAAGGAATAAGTTTTCCCTTGTTTTCAGTTAGTGGCAGCATGTCATCCTTGAACATAGTACTCTCTATTTTTTCCAATACCCATGTCTCATTGTTCACTTTTAGTTCAGCTATTATTTTGAGTTTATACTCCTCCTCTTGTCCATTATACCTGGGGAATCTGATCATGTCTTCTACATGACAAATAAGTATAGTTTTTCTATATATAAATTTAAAAGTTGCCTTAGGTCATCTCTATGTCATGCTCACTATTCAAGGACTCAACTCAATGTCTGATCTCTATCTTGATCCCATCATTGTCGTATATGTTATAATTTGTGGCTACCTTCTTTCACCCAGTTCCTAGTCACTCTTGTGATTCATTGGAGGATCTATTTCCTTCTGTATCACAGGATGGTTCCGCATGAGTACTTCCTAATGACGAATACCTAGAGTTTTGACGAACGTACCTCAGGATTCACTTTCATCATTAGTGAACTCCTTTCTTTGAGTTGTTGATTATCACCTATTCATTGAAAAATTGTTGAATCCGCTCCATGTTTGACTTCAACCTAAATTTATTCACATGGATTGGATTGTACTAGTTCTTTGGGATTGTTTATGAAGACCTTAGTTCTTCATTTATGGACTAAGTTGCGCAAGATTGTGTTCCACTTATGTACACAGCTTCCAGATCTTTGAAGACTCATCATTATTGTATATTGTGGCTTCGATCCACCTTTGTAATATACATGTGCTTGTACACGTTTCATATGATGTACTCAAATATTGTAAAGGAGCTAGTGTTCCAGTATATTGAACATAGCATCCTCAGATATGACTTTGTATATGACATTATTATGTATTTGTTTCAGGTACAACCTCTTCTCCATTGGATTTGTGAGTTCTCCAAAGATAAAGATTATAATGTATTTCGTCCATCATTTCTCTCTAACCTCACACATTAGGGGGCATCTGTTATCAACCCAAATGGTACTTCTCCTTCTGAGTGCTGACACTTCACTTGTTGGCACACAAAAGGATATTTATGGATTGAAGATTGCCTAAAACACTATAGATGGGAATGTTATGAAATACATTCACTATCCATCCAGCTTGCCATTTTTACCTTTTCATATACCAATTGTTGTACGTGACTTTTCCTATAAGGAACCCATGTACATACGTGAATTTTCCTACAACATATCGCATACTATATGCGAGTATTGTCATTGCAACCTGCGTACAGATATGTACGTAGGTTTCCCTTATAGCAACTCGCGTGTCATACGCGAGTTGCTAGTATCAATACTCACGTACGCCTTCCTTTGACATTAAAAATAATAAATCATGATTAATGGAGATATGTTAAGCCCTAATCAATAACTATATTAACTGTATCAACCTCCTCAACCTTCAAAATTACTCTATTTCACTAAGTATAAATAAAGGCCTTGGGGAGGGCATTAATCAGTCATACTTGGAGAGCAAAGTTATGCTGGTGGTATCTATTCAGAAGTCTTTAGAGTAGTATAACTCAGAATCCTTTGGTTCCAGAGGAGTCCTTGTTTCAAGCGTTGGGTTGTAACCTTAACTCATTCACTATTGTTAATAAAGAGAATCCTTATTCCAAATGTGTGTTGAATATCTTTCATGTATCATGGTTTGATGAATATTTATGATTAAGCACTCTATATTATTGTTTGTCTAACTTGTCAAATATACATATATAAATTTGCATTTGGATTATTTTCTCTTTGCAGGTGAAGCAGAAACATCCCTGAAAGATTTGGAGGAGAATCAGAGAGGGAGAAGACAAAGCTTGGATCAACCATCGTGAATCAAGTGAGTCCATCCTATCTTCCTATTTCCTTTCTGTACTTTAAAGCTAATTGTCTACAAGTTTTAAGAGTACGTTGGTAACCCTAGACCTTCAGTTATAAGGTGTTTATTCCTAAACAACAGCACCTCCTCATATGTCCCTTGCTTAGTGGTTCAGGACGAGCCACATGTAAGTGTTGGGGGGCTGTTGTCCTCAGAAAGGAGGACAAGGAAGAAGCTCATGCGCAAGCAAATAAGGTGCATCATGTGCATGACAGAAACAAAGGAAGATCATGAAGGAAGAAAAGGACCCACACAGACATAATGGATAAGTGCGTGATAAAGGAAAGGAAAGAGCGCGAGTGCGCTTGTGGTAAATCGCCGAAAAGTGACAAGTATAAAATATAGATCATGGCCATTTTGAGGCAACATAAGACTGCAACTACGCACATACGAGGGGATATTTGTAAGTCAAGTCGGTAGTGCCTTGTGTCAAGTAATAATCACCACAACTGTAGCCTGAGGAGTGGTTGATGGTCACAGTTAACCAACTTCCTATATGCAGTCGACGCTACGTGGTCATGTAAAATAGTATAAATAGGAGGGATGAAATAGTTAGAAGTTTGGATTTTAGTTAGTTATTATTAATCATAATTATGTTTCAGGTCAGTTTTTCCCAGCGATTGTTGGTATGTTCAATGGTAATCCATGGTGAAGGATTCCATTTTGCTGTAATGTTGTATAAATCCGAGGAAAGGAAGACCTAGGAAGAGTCTAGTAGTGATAGGGGGTTGTTGAGCCACGGGTCTGGTTGTTGTGTGCGTAAACCACTAGGAGTAGGAGTAGGGTAGAAGAGAAAAATGAAGAGCATGAGAACCATAAGTCCGAGTCATAGAGACATATCTTAAGATCGGTCTGTATCCTACAGACTGGAAGGTGCTATACCCTTTTCTCATGCTAGATGAAGAGCACCTTGGTGGTTTTTCTCTGATGGTTTTCCACGTTATCTATTATTCTTGAATGGATGATTGATGTGGTGAATTCTTATGTGAATGGTTGTTATTTGCTTTCTGTATAATGCTAAATGTTGCTTAAATGCTTGATTTTATCTTGGAATTAGTAGATGGATGTAGGAAGGCGTCATTGAAATGTGCACGTATATATCAGCCTATGTGATTCTATCTTGAGTTATGACCTGAATCGTAGGTCTGTTTATATGAGACAGTTGTGCCACATGAGTTGTGCCAGTTGCGAGGAGGAAAGAAAGGACAAGTTACCCGTGATGACATGTATTTATGATCAGTTGCGTAAGACTGAATCCCATGTCCAACCATCCTATTCCCTTCATTGATCTCCTTGGCTGTGAGCCAAGGGACTATAGTCCTTTGACAATTGTAGAAACATGGTTCTGGTGGTTACCCATCAAAGAGATATCTCAGGTGAGACTACGCCTGCTTCGCAGGTCTTGCCAACGGGGATTGCTCTGTCGGGCTGGTATCTCAGGAATTTGTTGGGTTGATGGGCTGCACAAAACCTGGGTCACGCAAGTTAGGAAAAGTGGCCAACTATGTGTACGACGATGATTTCTACTTATGGTGGGCACAGCAGCTGCCAACACCAGAGTCTTGGGCCCAGAAGTGACCCATTTTTCCTTATCTTACTCCATTTTATCCACCAAATAGATGTTCTTCCTTAATTTCAGCCCTGAATCCTCACAGGTATGATTACTTATTGTTTTATCTCATTAATACTTATGATTGTTATAAATAGGGCCTTACCTCTTGAATTATGCTAACAAATTGAGATTTTATGAAGATATTTCAAGATGTGAAGGATACAGGTGTATCGGGCCGAGTGTTTTCTAGAAGACATGAACATCCATTGCAAGTTGTACCTATGGAATCCATATTTACAAGTGAAACATAGTCAAAGATCCTTATTCCATGCAAGCTGCAACAGACTCAGCCTCAGCAGCATGTCGTTATTCAAGGGTAGCTTCAACTGACGGAGTATTTCTTAAATGGGTTTTCTTACTTCATGATTGGCTCATGCAACAGACTTCCTATATTGCCTACTTCTATTTCTCCCACAGCTGTAACAACGTATTGTAATAGGGCAACATAAAAATCATAGATCTTCATGGTTGCCCAATATTAGTCGGTGGGAGTTATGAATATTGATGTATAAATATTAGGAACTATTCATAGCTGAGGGTTGGAAAATAATTGAGCATATTGTATAAGCTATGACAGAGACTGCACTTTCATTACATCATATAATACAAGGAGCGGGATTCTTCATATTTCTGTGTTTTAACTTGTGTTAGTCTCTGGAATCTCTGTTTGAAGGCCGAGCACTCCTTCTTGCATATATTGTCGAGTTAATTAGGTGTTTATCTTTTCTGTTGTGTGGTGTGGATGTTACAGTAGACGCATTCTTTTATAATAGATGCAATGGTAATGATTCATTGTGTGTTTTCTTGAATAATCAGTAATTGCATTTCCTGTAAGTTGCAACAGAGTGGTGTGACAGTCGACTATGTAGGTTAATTTCCTTTATGCAATTGTGTGATAGTTGTAACAACCAAGCTCATCCCTAGTTTCTTCCAATTGATATCTTTCTTGAGTTTTTCTAATTCATTCCATTTACAGTTATAATTGTTGAAGTTCAATTTCTGCATTTTTTATTCTTAGATTAAGATTGAATTTAGTTATGATGTATTTCCATATGGCCTAGTAAATTAGGATTTAACTTTCTACAAAATTAAGTCTAGATGATTATTTCCTGAATATTTCATTTCTAGATCAAAGTTGTAGGAAGGTAATTACAATTATGCATTCTTAGGAAGGTAATTTAGATCAGGTTAATCATGGGAAGAGTTAGGATGAATAGACAGGTATGATAGTTTATTCAGAACATCAAATACTTAGTGTTTAAGCATAGACAGTGTAAATTATCTTTGAAATAAGAAGACTTTCCTAGGTTGACAATTTATATTGAACATTCTATATGTTGGCTTTAATTAACTTGCATATAGAGTGCCCAACATTTTGGCGATGTTGCCTGGGAAGGTAATGATTAGACACCATAGTAGTTACATCCATTCATTTTCTTTAGTTTTTAAGTTTGCATGTTTTGGGTTGCATGAATACGAGAAGGGTACAACGTGACATTCCTACTACCCCTAGAACTCCCCAGATTATTAACATTGCAGGTGGCCGAGGCTGTGGAAAAAACCCAACATTGGGAAGAACAACATTCATTAACCATCTATTTTCCATAACCAATTCCTCTACTGGGGCTTGCCATCAGGGATCCTTCATTAGAAGAAGTGCAATTACCCCCAGGGTGGAAGTGTCAGTTTCCACAATGGAGAACACAGGAGGATCTATGACACCTTTAGGTGTCCCTACGAAGGAAGACAGAGTTAGTCCTATGGGAGCAGGTGATCGAGACGTGGTCTATCACATTAATGGGAAGGAGGTGAAAAAAGAGGAGTGGAAACAGTTTCATAAGAAGTAGGAAGATCAGAAGGAACCAAGGCAAGAGAGAGAAGAAGAAAATATGAATAACAGATGTGAACAAGAAGATCATGAAGAAGTGATGGGGGGAAATCATCACAATGATTATGATCCCCCACCTAAGGGAACAATTTCCACACTCCAGTTTCCCATTCAATAGCCAGAGGGACTAGCCCCCATGAAAAACATATCACCATCAGCATTACCTCATTTTCATGGAAAATCGACAAAGGATCCAGATAAATTTCTCTTGGAGTTTGAAATCCTCTATCGCAACTATGACTACACTTCTAGCAAGTAGAAGTTAAAAATTTTCCCTGCTACTTTGAAGGATAATGCACTACATTGGTTCATGATCCTAGGTGTTGGAACTGTCACCACCTGGGACCGAATGAAACAAGTGTTCCTAGAGAAATACCAGGAGTACTGCAACACCAAAGATAAAAGAGAAGAACTGTTCAAGATGATACAAAGGAATGAAGAAAGCTTGGAATATTTTGTTGAGAGGCTGTTGTACAATGTGCAAAGAGCTGGACAGACTAATATGGGGTTATATGTGCTAAAGATAATCCTAATTTGTGGGATTAGGGAATACTTTCTAGATATGTTGAACCTGCTAGGAAAGGGGGCTATCTCAAAGGAATCCTTTGAAAAGATTGTTGAATTGTGCAAAAGGTATTCTAGAGCATCTTCCAGGAATAACAAATAGGATAAACTAGAACGATATGTCTTTGACAGAACACAGAATTCATCCAATGGAGGAGCTACCCGAGAAGAAATAGGAAACCTTCTTGAGAACTTCAAGACATAAATGATGAGCTCCGTCTCCTCAGAAATAGATGTCCTGAGGGAAAATCATAAACAAGCAGTAGAAGATCTAACACTCAGTGTATTCTACCCTAAATGTAGGAAGAAACATCCCCTGAAGGAGTTCCCACTCGACAAAGTAGAATTTTGTCAGCTCTGTGAACTAAACCATGATACAAAGGATTGCCCCTCACTACCCCGAGTGAAGGCAGCTCTATAGGCATCAACTCCATATGTGGAACCAGCCTACTTCATTTCCCAGAAAAATCCTTGGCAGCCTTGAAACCAAGGTATGACTCCAGACTTGTTTCCATTTTTTAATAACATGAATAATTGGAATAATATGCATCACATGAATAAACAATTCCCTTCATCTTATTCCAACCATCAATGGCATCCTTCTCAACCTCCTATGCAAAATTTCAACTCCTGGAACTCTTGGACACAACCACCAAACCAACTAAACTCTTGGTCTCCTAGGTGGAGTAACTTCCATTCAGGAAATCAGTTTTCCCATAGCCAATCTCCTCAATAGTTTCCACACCAATAGTTTCCTCATCAACCATACCCTCCTCAACAATACCCTCATCTATATCAGCGGTACCATTAGTCGCGGCTGCAACTCTAGAATAATGTTGTACCCAATACGCCTATCCGACTGCAGCTACCTGCTCAACCTAACCCCAACCCAAACAATAAACAAGTCCACCAGTTTGAGACTGCCAACATGCCCGCTTAATCCATTACTCCATTTCCCTTTAATGATATCCATTTATGATCAGGGAGGGTAGTGGAGCCTTTGTTCATTGAGGATATTCCATCCTCTACTTCTGAAGAAATGATGAATCGAGACTATTCATCCAACACAGTAATCCCCATTACTGAGGATGTTGAAATTCCAACTGAGACACCGGCTAACACACAAGGAGAAACATCTATTGACACAAAGCCTATAGAACTGATTAGAGAACTGCCATATCCTGAAAGACTGACACTACAGAAGGAAGTGGAGCAACCTCAATTTAACCTCTTAGGATATTTGAAAAACCTCTTTGTCAAAATTCCATTGCTGCAGGACCTTCATGATGTGCCTATCTACACCAGAACCATTTGGGATATGTGTACAAGAAAACCAAGTAGAAGACCCAGGGATCCTCCCACTATCCATGTCATAGGGAAATTATCTGAATTGATAATGGGGAAAACCCTCCTGGCCAAATATGATGATCCTGGGAACCCCACTATCATTGTGTATATTTGGAACACACAGATACGAAATGTACTGGTATATTTAGGTGCAGCTATTAATGTCATGACCGTAGAAACTATATGAAAACTTGGGCTCACCAATATCAGGCCAACCCCTACGATTTTAGAGCTAGCAGATAGTTCCACCATCAAACCCGAGGGACTCTTGGATGACCTAGTTGTCTTAGTTGATTCGTGGAAATACCGAGCTGACTTCTTGGTTTTCCAAGTCGCAGCTTGGGGGGCACCTGATGATTCTAGGAAGAACTTAGTTGGCCACAGCTGATGCTTGTATCAGCTACTAGTCAGGGTCTACGACCATCTCATATGGGACCGAAACGAAAAATCTTACCTTGTATCCTCCATCTCGGCCTAGTTTGGAAGATGAAACTTCATTATGAGTAGAAATAGAGGAGGAGGAGGGCGTTCATCCATTGTTAACAATAGGGAGAGCCTTAACCTTAAAAGATGAAATACAAGACGATGCCATTAATATTTTCATCAGTGAACCCACCACTGTCAATAAACAAATTTATCATATCCTAAATAATACTCTAGGTAAAGCAATAAAATATCACAGAGGAGACATTAGTCAATGATATCCACATAATTCCAGTGCTGAAGAATTCAAAAAGTGTTTCAATCGAGATAGAACCTGGAAAAACACTGAATATCAATACCAATATTACTCTTGATGAATAGGAACGCCTGATCACTCTCTTGAAAAATCATAAGGGGGAATTCTCCTGGGAGTACACAGACATGAAGGGTATCCCTTCTAATATGTGCACCCACCACATTTATATCAAGAGTGACTCTCGACCTGTGTGCCAACCACAATGAAGGATGAACCCCAATCTTAGGGACATAGTGAAGGAGGAAATTCAAAAACTCTTGGAAGCAGGGTTTATATACCTAATCTCAGATAGCGAGTGGGTTTCTCCACTCATGATAGTACCCAACAAGAATGGTAAATGGAGAGTTTGCATGGATTACAGAGAGCTGAACAAGGCAACACATAAAGACCACTTTCCTCTGCCTTTCATTGACCAAGTACTTGATACCCTATCTGGGAAGAAGTTCTTCTCCTTCCTAGATGGGTTTAGCAGGTACAATCAAATCAAGATTGCTCCTAAATATCAAGACAAAAACACCTTCACTTGTCCCTAGGGTACCTTTGCATACAGGGTACTCCCCTTCAGCTTATGCAATGCACCAGCCACCTTTTAGAGAGCTGTGATTGGCATCTTTTCGAAAAATGGTTAATGATAGTATGGATATTTTCATGGATGATTTTACCCCTTATGGCAGTGAATTTGAAGAGGCACTAGAAAACTTAGAGAAGTTTTTAACACGATGTGAGCAAACCCAGCTATCTTTGAGCACTAAAAAGTGCCATATGATGATGAGTGAGGGTGTAGTGCTGGGGAACTTTATCTATGTTGATGGTATCCTGGTAGATCCATCCAAAATTAGGGTAACTAAAAACATACCCACTCTGGAACATAGAAAGAGGTACGTAGTTTTTTAGGGCATGCTGGTTATTATAGAAGATTTATAGAGAATTTCTTCAAACTAGCTTCTCCTTTGTTTACCCTATTGACGAAGGATGTACAGTTTATTTGGAGTAATGCATGCCAGACAATGTTCACTGAACTTAATAAGAGGATGTCTACAGCTCCTATCTTAAGGGGGGCCACTTGGGCTCTTCCCTTCCATATTTCTTCAGATGCATATAACACCGCCATTGGAGTAGTCTTAGGTCAGCAGGATGGTCAAGCACCATATGTAATCTATTACATTAGTAAAAACTTGGCCCTTGATTAACTTAATTATACTGTTACAAAGAAGGAATTTTTAGCCATTATTTACTCCATTAACAAATTCAAACACTACATCACTGTATATCCCACCTTTGTACACACCGACCACTCAACCATCAAATATCTAATGAACAAACTAGTTACAAATGCTAGGATAACTAGAGGGCTGTTACTATTACAAGAGTTTGATATTGCCATTGTTGATAGGCCTGGGAAAGAAAATTTTGTTGCTGATTATTTATTTCATTTTACTAACAGTGATGACATCTTACCAGTTGAATATTCTTTTCTAGATGAACACTTCTTTGCAGTTTTAGCTCATTCCCCTTGGTATGCATATGTTTCTAACTACTTGGCTGCAGGTAAGATTCCAACACACTTGTTAAAAAGAGAGAAAAGGAAGATTATTCAACAAAAAACCAGATATTGCTGGATATATGGTCATCTTTTCTACATAGGCCCTGATCTTGAGATCAAGAGATGTGTAAGGGAGGATGAAGTCTTTCGTGTTTTGAAGGCCTGTCACGATGAGCCATGTGGAGGAAATTTTGCAGACAAGAGAACAGGTCATAAGGTATTGAGAATGGGTTACTATTGGCCAATAGTTTTTAGGGATGCCAAGAAGTATGTCCAGTCTTGTGAAAGGTTTCAAAGAATGGGCCAACCTAACATATTGGATGAAATGCCTCTTCTACCACGGTGGTGGAACCCTTTGACAGATGGGCCTTAGATTTCTTTGGGCCTATCAATATTCATTCAAAATAGAAAGCTTACATTTTAGTTTTCACCGACTACATGATAAAATGGGTAGAAGGTGTGGCTTTGGTGAAGGCTAATGACCAGGCTGTAATAGATTTTCTATATGGAGAAATATTCAATCATTTTGGAATACCTAAGGAAGTAATCACATATGGAGGACCACAGTTTGTGTCACATAAATTTGAATCTTTGCTATAGAAGTACCATATTTATCACATGATAACTTCACCATACCATCCTCAGGCCAATGGACATGTAGAAAGTGCCAATAATGTTATTGAAGCTATCCTCACCAAAATAGTCAGGAGCCATCACATATATTGGGCTGGAAGACTTCCAGAAGCACTATGGGCATATCGCACTATATGGTGCAATACTACAGGTTTCTCTGCTTATGACTTGGTGTATGGTAAGAGAGCTGCCTTTCCCATTGAATTTGAAATAAAAACCTTGAATACAACCATGGAGGTAAAATTATATGTAACTAAATCTCAGAGGAATAGATTGAATTAATTGAATGAACTTGAGGAAAAACATATAGTTGTTGTGGATCAAACAACATTAACTCAGCAACAAATATCCAATTGGCACGATCGGTTCATTAAGAAGTGAGTCTTCTATGAGGGAGACTGAGTGTTATTATATGATTCAAGATTTAAAAGGGACTTTAAAGGTAAGCTACACACAATATGGTTGGGTCCATATCTGATAGACAAAGTATTCGGCAACAGTACAGTCCTCCTAGTCCCCATTGATAAGAATCATCCACCATTACTCGCTAACGGTCACAGGTTGCGACTGTATCATAAGCCAATTTTAAGGGACGCGTTTGTTTCACAAATTGCAATTGATTCGGGATACCAGTTGGAGCAAGGGAAGGAATCTTTCTCTACCCTTGTCAATCTTTAGAAAGTATCTGCAATTTCGACACAAAATTTATGTACATAAATAAATTGATGTTTATTTCCTTTTTTATTTCGTTTTCCTTTACGCTCGATTGTTTTTTTTAAGAATATAAGCAGGAATTTACTTAAGGAGTGATGGTCATGACCGGGCTTGATGACCATGAACACCTATTGTAATTTTCTATTTTCTGAAAGAACTCCTTATAGAAGAAAATTTGGATGATGAATAGTTCAGTGCAGCTGCAACTCTACAAAATTTTCCTATTTGTTTGGCCCTGTCACAGTTGCAACATCATAAAACCTTTCCTATTTTCCCGTTCCGAAGCTGTAACACCATAAAACCTTGCCTATTTTTCTCGTTCCGCAGCTGCAACACCGTAAAACCTTGCCTACTTTTTCATTATATCACAATTGCAACACCATAAAACCTTGCCTACTTTTCCATTCCATCACAGCTGCAACACTGTAAGATACTGCCTTTTTCCGTTTCCTATAGCTGCAACTTTGTAAAATATTGGCCATTTTCCCTTTTACCATAGTCATAACTCCGTTAAACGTTTTCCCATTTTTACTCTTTCTACCAACTGTGACTCCGCTAATTTGGATGATTTTTCCTATGGCTTGTGGCTGCAACTCCTCCAGATTTATCCACGTTTGGGCTACAACTCCTCCAAATTCATCTAGAATTTCTGTCACTCATAATTTTGCTGATTCTAACTCACCTCACAACTTTAATTATGATTTCGTCAAGGTCGACAAGACAGTTTTTGGTTTGCGGAGAGAAGGATCATGGTGGCACACACGTAATAATGTTTACATTTGAAGGCCACATTGATATGCTGTATTATTTTGAGAATTCACGGTTCGTCTCATAATTATTAAGGTACGATTCTAGTTATTTACATGATTAAGCATTAAGCGGATTTGACAGAATTAATCATACCTTTTTTTTATATCTTTCGTTACACCCATACTTCATTAACAGTCCATTCCCACGATCTAATGGCCACTCAAGCTTATTTTCTGACCACCACCCTTTCCTAATTTGGGGAAAAATCTTATCAATGATTCTATGCTTATGACTATCTTAACTTTCCAAATGTTCCCAACTCCAACCTCAACTGTTCGTGCATGTTCTACACTAAAACCTCCATCGTCCGGGCCTGTAATTTTCTAAGATGATACTGGTATTTAGGAAAAATATAACATGGGTATTCCAGCCCGACATGAACCTCCAAACACATAATAATTGTGAAATAATATTGCATTTTTTCCATCTTTGAGACCCTGGGATGGACTGAGTTTTTCCAACGTCTCAATGGTTTTAATCACGAAACTGCTTTGCAGTTTGCTTTAAATATTACAGAAAACCACTCAGAGATTAGGGGTTTGGAGGTAGAAGTTTCTGAGGCAATTGTGGCAGAGTTTACAGGCCTCCCGTAGATAGAAATATCTTGGTTTGGGAGAAGAACTCCCAATTCCATCGCAGTATAGGACTCTTTGGTGGTAGGAGAACAAATACGTCCATCGGGGAAGGGAATAACATTACATTCACTTCTTCAGTCGTGGGACCAAGTGGTCATCTTCCTCAAAAATTATATCACATGCGAAGGTAGGTACAATACTATCTATTATTCTAAGTTTCCACTGCTATCTCATTTACGCCACAGAAATCTCCTTAATGTTTAATTTTTTCTATTCAAAGACCTACAGCATATGGTGGGATTTGTCAGATTAACTAAGCATCCATATTCTTCCCTTACCCACCACAGCCTCATTAAACTATTAATCTTAAGGGCCTTATCTCAGAGAAATAAAAAATGGGAACAATTTACTAGCCAACCTCACATAGCTCAGGGACCTGTACTTTTCCCTGGGGTTCCAATTAGAGAGGAAATAAGGGAACCTACACTTAGGTTAAATGTTCAATTGGAAGGTGAGTAGGAGGACTGGGGTCCCTCCAATTTAGTTAGGGGGGAGATGAGGTAGAATTAGATGATTAGGAAAAGGAGGATGAAACAGAAACTGATGACCAAGAAAAAGAATCAAGTGAGGATGCAACAACAACATATCCTGCAGGAGAGATAGATAATTTGGGAGCTCCAACAGCTAAAGTTGAAGCTGGAGCAGAATTGGATGTTGTGATAGTTGAAGCTGAGGATGTGGGACTTGTGATGACATAAGAGAATGTGGAGGTCCTCACCATAGAATCCTCTCCTGAGTGGAGGGGAACTTTAATTGAAGAACAAATAGAGATGGTAGAAGAAAGAGAGTATGTTGAAACAAGAAATATTCCTTCGACGTTAACTATAGGGTTGGAAAACCTTGTACCACGAAGGAAGAGAAGAAGGTCAAAATAAGAAATACAAGAATCTCAACCAGTGAGGAGTAAGAGAACCAGATCAGTTGCAGCAGCAGAGGCATCATGGGAAAAATGGACAAATATTGAAGCAAACATCGAATTTCCCATTTTGAGACCTAGGACAAATAATGCCCCATAGAAGCTTGTTGCAGAAGAACCTCAAATTGAGGGGATTTTGTATGAAAATGGGCTACTGAAGGAATAAGTGCAATTTCTTCAGAAATAATTGGAGAATTGGAAGGAGGCATGTAAGAAATAGGTAGATTGAAGGTTGCACACACTGGTAGAAGTTGTAGGCTAGTTAGAAGGATCATCTCCTGCTAAGGAGGATGAAGAAGTGGAGAAAGTAGTAGGCCCTGCATGTGGGGAAATTTTTAGGCAATCAGGTTAGACAGTCATAGTGTGTGCATTTGAGACCCAAAATCCTTCACCAACAGTTGAATATGAACAAGAAGAACCTGATGTAGAATTAAGGAAAGAATATGAACCACAAATAGGACTGATCCCGATATAGAATTGAAAGAAGCTGAGCAATTATAGCCTCAGCCATCAAAATTGTTGGATAATCCTAATAAAGGGAATATTGAAGCCAATCAGAGTGTTGTCACACAAGAATAAACACCTTCAAAAAAAATTGTTGAATCTTCCTTCCAAAAAGAAGCAAGTAAACTAGAGATTGAGGTAATTCCTGATCCGAAATTAGAATTCTTGACCATGACCCTAGAACCATATTAGGATATAGAGCTAGTGGAGGAGTCCCAGCAACAGGAAGATATTGAAGTCAATTAGGATGTTTCTACACAAGAACCAACATCCTTAGAAATCCTTGTTGAAGCTCTATCTCAACCAAGAACAACTGATCCTGAGGTGGACATAATACCTGATGTGGACCTTGGAGAAGATGAACAGATGCAGTCACAGTCATTAGGGGAAACTGAGGTATTTGGGGACCAGTTTCATATTTCAGGAGATGCGGAAGTAAATTAAGATCAATTCCATTAGCATGAAGAAATGGGGGGACAGGACGCTGATACACATGAACCCATAGTCTTTCATATCCATGTCAAAGCCATCGTTGAAATCCAAGTAGCTATAGTAAGGAATCAGGCAGATGTGGAAACTAAAACTAAGGAAGAATTTGTTACATAAGAACCAATGTCTTCACAATTGAATGCTGAGGTTGTTGAATGAGAGTTGTAGGAAAAGGATGTTGTCACACAAGAACTAGCACCCTCAAATTGATGGCAGAATTACCCACAGAGGATGAAGTTGTTGAAGGGGAGCTTCAAAAATGAGATGTTGTTACAAAAGAACCAACATCCCCAAGAGTGATTGCAGAAGTACCTATGCAAGCAAATACTACTAAAACCTTGATATAAGAAGAAGTTATTACACCCCCAGTGCAGAATGTTCAAGCTGAAACATCGGATGGAAAGGTATGCACTCAATTTTCCCATAACTTTGTCAATATGGACTCTAATGATGAGGAAAATGTAGGAGATGAAATAATCCAGGGGCTGGTCAAAGAAATATCACTATTAAAAATAGAAGTGAAGAAATGGAAGAGGAGGGTGGACAAGTACCAAAAAAAATGGGAAGAAGAATTGATATTCCAGAAATTACAGTGAGAAGAAATGCAGAAATAATTGAAGGAGCTGAAAAAGTTCAAATCTATGCAAAAGGAGAAAGATCAGTTGTACATTCTTTCCCAAGAATTGCTAAGCACCATGGAACCATCTCCTTCTTACCCTGTGTTTTTATTTGAACAAATTATTTGGTTTAAATTGAAAGCAGTAAAGGAAGGGAGACCCTATGAAATGGAAACCTCGGCCTAGTTTCTAGAAACATTTATGGAAAGTAATTTTGTTGAGAAGAACCTACTCTATGTACTTTATTTAGATGAAATGGATTGTCCTTTGGACCACCATTCGAACCCTACCCCTTACATAGGAGATGTTCAGCTGAGGGCCTTTGCCTCTTTTGTTAGCAATCATGTGCAGTGGGGGAGATCTTTCCAAACCTTTTCTCATAATGTGGATAACACTAATATTTGGATTCGAAGTGAGCCTCAATCTCCTTGCCTTCTACTTGCTATCCAGTAGAAAAGGCTTGATATTCCATCATTACTCAGTAGATGGTTGAACTTCAATAAAGGGTCATTTCTATTTGTGTCAGCCAAATTTCCATGCAACAATAGTTGGCTTTGGAAGGTAGTAGGCATATATGGTAGGATGCTCCTTTATCATTGCAGAATAGGGACCCTTACTATTTCAAGAATTTTAAACATGCTTTTTCAAAGGTTGAAGGGTATGTGGACTATATAATGAAGTGTATATCCAATTGGTTGGGGCTCAAGTTCAAATTTCCTCTTATCTGGTAGCCAATGAAGCCATACATGGAAGATTTCTTTTTGACAAAGGCAAAAGAGTAGAAGTGTTGGAGATATTGGGTTTCCTATAATGGATTTCTAGAAAAACAGGGATCACCTGAACTCCCTTACAAATTTTCCTCTCTCCATGAACAAAGTACAATGCCAGATTCAGATTCATATTAATGAGGGTTGTTGCATAGGGACATGCAACAAGATAGTTGGGGTGAGATGTTGGGCCTAGAAATGACCCCTTTTTTACCACACTTACTATACCCATTTTTCCTTATCTTACTCCATTTTATGCACCAAACAGATGTTCTTCCTTCATTTGATCCCTGAAACCTCACAGGTATGATTAATTATTGTTCTATCTCATTAATACTTATGATTGTTATAAACAGGGCCTTACCTCTTGAATTATGCTAACAAATTGATATTTTATGAAGATATTTCAAGATGTGAAGGATACGGGTGTATTAGGCCGAGTGGTTTCTATAAGAGATGAACATCCATTTCCAGCTGTACCTATGGAATCCATCTTTACAAGTGAAACGTAGTCAAACATCCTTATTCCATGTAAGCTGCAACTAGCAAGGTTGCAATAGACTCAGCCTCAGCAGCGCATCGTTATTCAAAGGTAGCTCCAACTAATGGAGTATTTATTAAATGGGTTCTGTTACTTCAACATTGGGTCGCGCAACAGACTTCCTATATTCCTTGCTTTTGTTTCGCCCACAGCTGTAACAGTGTATTGTAATAGGGCAGCCTAAAGATCATAGATCTTCATGGCTGCCCAATATTAGTGGGTGGGAGTTATGAATATTGATGTATAAATATTAGGAACTATTCAGAGCCTAGGGTTGGAAAATAATTGAGCATATTGTATAAGTTGTGACAGAGACTATGATTTCATTCCATTATCTAATATAAGGAGCATGATTCTTTAGATTTCTGTGTTTTAACTTGTGTTAGTCTTCGATGTCTCTATTCGAATGATGGGCCTGTCTTCTCATAGAGATTGCTAAGTTAATTAGGTGTTTATCTTCTCTGTTGTGTGGTGTGGATGTTACAGTAGATGCATTCTTTTATAATAGCTGCAACGGTAATGATTCATTATGTGTTTCTTGAATAATCAGTAATTGCATTTCCTGTAAGCTGCAATAGAGTGGTGTGACAGTCGACTGTGTAGGTTAATCTCCTTTATGCAATTGTGTGATAGCTGTAATAACCAAGCTCATCCCTAGTTTCTTCCAATTGTTGTCTTTATTGAGTTTTGCTAATTCAGTCCATTTACAATTATAATTGTTGAAATTCAAATTCTACATTTTTTATTCTTAGATTAAGATTGAATTAAGATAGTTATGATGGATTTCTATATGTCCTGGTAAATTAGGATTTAACTTTCTGCAGAAGTAAGTATAGATGTTTATTTCCTGAATCTTTCATTTCTAGATCAAAGTTATAGGAAGGTAATTACAATTCTGCATTCTTAGGAAGGTAATTTAGATTAGGTTAATCATGGGAAGAGTTAGGCTGAACAGACAGGTAGGATAGTTTATTCACAGCATCAACTAATTAGTGTTTAAGCATAGACAGTGTAAATTATCTTTGCAATAAGAAGACCTTCCTGGGTTGACAATTTATATTGAACATTCTGTATATTGGCTTTAATTAACTTACATATAGAGTGCCCAACATGGAGCATTTTCCATATGCTGGTATGGACTTTCGAGTTGACAATGACCTTGCCCTCCATCCTGGAGGAGTATGGGGAGTGCTAGGTGTTATCCCTAAAGTTGAACCTAGACTACGGGATTCAAGCTTAAGGAAATATTTGTTCAAAAATGTATAAATCAAATGAAATCAAACTCAAAACACAAGCTGGTATCAAACTAGGGCTAATGGAAATTCACAGCACTAGAAGGAACTAGGATAGTATAATAGTTTGTACTGATTACACAATTCTGGTATGAAATCAAAAGATTTGAAAAACATCACACAATTTACAATAAAGAAAGCTGGTATATGTCACAGATTGGTAAATACAAGTATTTATAAAAATATCAAAGCATTGAAGTGATAGGCTGGTATGAATCAGAGCAGCAAGAGAATTCAACAGATGCTATATAACATGGAGTATAAAGTACAGAATTCAATAGTAGGATTACTGTGATCCTGAAAACAATAAGTGAAACTGCAACTGTTTATAAAAATATATGATAATTGTCTCTCATGATAAGAATTATTGCAATGGAATATAAATGACCATGTGCATAAAAAAATTATCAGAAAAACAATTTATGAAGTATGGAAGCAAATCATCAATATGTTTCATTCATAAAGAGAACCTGTCATTGAAGTTGCAAAAATGCTCATGCTACACAGATGTGATTACAATTGATCATGCATTACTCCCAAAACTGCCAACCTCCTGTTCTCTAGTCGAGACTTGCTTTTGTACAAAAATATTCTATCTAGAAACTAACCATAGATCCTAAATTTATGGATCGAACTTCCTTCAAAAGTGGGAAGTTAATCCCTTACAAAGCTTTAAACTACAAGTGTCATACAAATGTCAAATATAACAACATGACTTCAAAATCAAATAACTTTTAAACACCTAAAGGCTTCTAGAAGCCTCTGCTAAGGTGGCTAAATCGCTAAGCACCTGTGAGCGCTTTTGGAGTCTAGAAAATTAAATATATTTGTCACTTTCCTTGTTCCAGGCTTTGAGTTGCTCTAGCTGTCTTTGCATAGCTCTCTTCTCCTTGAGGATGTCCTTGGAAATTAGCAGTAGTTTTTGGTACTCTGCTTCCTTATCTTCCATGTCTTCTCGTAATCTTTTGTTTGCAACCATTAACTTTTCATTTATGTCCTGCAGGTATCTTGTCTATTCTTTATAGGTTTGAAGAGATATTTTACACTGGCCAAGTTCTGGGGAGATATCTAAATCTTCCTCTCTTATGCCACCTCTTTCTTCAGGCAGATTCCTTGATATTGATCCTTCATCAAGATTGTTTTGTTTGTCTGTACAAAAAATTTTGGGTATGGAACCTGCTACACCCTGCCTATCAATAAACTCTTCCATATCCTCACAATACTTGTCCTCTGCTGTGTGTACTGTTCCTTCACTTGCAACATCTTCTATAACTACAACCTCCTTATCCCCTTCCTGTGCTGTTCTTTCCTCCATCTGCATTTTCTCCCTCAGTGTGGTTCTTGGATTTCCTTCTTTGAATAATTGTTTGCAAATTTTCTTTTTTGAAGCAATGCTCTTAAACATGTCACTGAGTTTTTCTAGATTTTCTTGTGTGCAGGGTGTTTCAAGGCCTAAACTGCCCTATACAGCATTACAAACAACATCCTTCTCTTTATTCTTACCCTCTTGAACTGTCTCTGTAGGGTTTGCTACCTGCTGGTTAGCATCATCAATCATCTTCTTACCTTTCTCTTTAGGGTTATCACTAAACCCTAACTCTGTCAACAAAGAACCCCATGTTCTTTCTTCCTTTTGTAGCTGAGTTAGAATCAACAACTTAATTAGCCCCTGGTGATAAACCGATCGGGCTGTATGTGCTGGATGGTTTTGAACTTTAGCAATCATTTTTTGAAGGCTTTTAAACAGGTAAAATGGAAGATTTAACTGTGTACTGCCATGAATATGCATTAGAAGTTTCAAATGGCACTTTAATACCCTATCATACCTTCCATCACAAGTGATATAGTTCTGAATTAATTCCAACAGCACCCTCCATGCTGGCTTCATTCTACTGACATGAAATCCATTTTTCCAGTCAAGTTTTTCACTTCCAGGGATCAAGAATTCGCTGAAGTCTTCCTTGAAGTCTTTTTGTTTAAACCACTTTTCACCTACTGTAGGAACATTTATGGCTTCAACGATAGAGTCTTCATTGACTCTCATGGTTAAGCTTTGTAACTGTACCCTTTAATCATTGTAATTTTCAATGAAAGCCATGGTCAATTGTGAATGGTGTCCTTGCAATTTATCACAAAATATGAACCATCCTGACCTCTGTATTAGCTTAGCAGAACTTGGAAACTGCTTAATCCAATCTGTATTAATGGGTTCTAATCTATAGATGAAACCTCCAGGATTTTTCTTCACAACCACCTCTAGCTCCTCTTCTTCAGCTACCTTTGACATTTGAAACCCTACAGGGATTTCCACTCGGCCGTGTGAACCATTAATGATTTTATATCTCAGGTAGAAACATATATATTCTGCTGCATATAACTCTATGGTAATCCTTCTATTTATGCCAGCATCTGGACTGAGAATATTGTCTATGCTTGTGCTGGTAGTAACAATCTGCAAGCCAGCAGAGTGATAATGCCAATGAAATTTGAAATACAACTGGTGATATCTCTTACCCTTGGAACCGGCGGATTCTGTCAAGCATTCAACTCACCAAAGTCTTCATGCAGCATTGTTCTGAACAGGGAATTTTGTAGTGCGGCTGTGTGCTTAAGAAAAACGGTGCTGAAACTGCTTGCTCTGCAATGCAAGGGAACACATGTATCCAACTCTGAACTTAAAAGCCCTAGGGTTCAAAAATAAACCCTAAATTTCCTGAATCTTTACATAACACTGTTCGTGATCAGATGGAGATAAACAATGAACAAAACCAGTCTGCGAATACCCTTCTTCAGCAGAATAATGAAAAACCTTTTAGGGAAAATGTGCATTAGGTTGCTCTTGCCACGATGACCACAAGTACTCATTACATGAACGGTTTCAACTTGAATTGACAACACCTGTATTCTTCATAATTGCCACCGTATGACTCATTATTTTGTGGTCAGGAGTGCAAAAACATGTAAAATGCTGAATGCCTATGATAAAAGCTTATATTCATGACTATGATAAAGGATTATTTTCATTATATATTCCATGAAATAAATCATAAACCTTTCGATAAAATGTCATGTGGACATTCTGCCATTTAAAAATCAATATGCTGCCAGCTCACCATATGCTGCCAGTTTGGGAAAACGCTGCCAGCTGTAAAAATTCACCCTGTAACACATACCCTTTTGCACATACACAGGCTCATATTTAATGAATGGAAACTTTAATGATTTTAGGTCATAAAGGGAACCCTAATGGTGAGCAATCAAATATAAAATATGAAACAAAGTAAACTTAAAAACAATAAAAACCAATCATAATCAAAAATTTAAAAATAAGCAAGAGGAACAACCCTAGAGATAACATCTGGCTCCGTCTGGGGACAAAGTTTCTCTCAGAGACTTTGAGAACTTCCCGACCAGTGCCTTATCCATTGGGCTAGAAACTTATTTGCAATAAAATGATATATACAATGACTATGTACAGTAACACCTTGTCTTTTACTCTGTGTAAAAAGGTTTTAAGAAACCTCCATTAACTGGACCTGCAATCTCTTCACCTTTCAAATTTTGCAAAACAAAGGTATTATTTCCGAGGATCTTTATGATTGAAAAAGGCCCTATCCATAATTTATCAAACTTCCCATGCTTACCTTTTTCATCTTTTCTTGCATCCCATCTGAGCACAAGATCACCAACAGTAAACAAATCTTTTTTAACCCTTTTATCAAAACTGTCTTTCATCCTTTTTTGATGTTTCTCAGCTGTGTCCTTAATGGCTTCTCTCTCCTACTGCAATTGCACTATCTGAAACATTCGTCTCCTGATATCATCTGGCTCTTCTTCAATTTCCTGCAAAAACTTCATGACTGGAGTGACTAAATGGACATGGAAAACAGCATCAGTCCCATAAATCAATTGGAAAGGGGATGTCCCAATTGATTTTTTAATCGTTACTCTATCAGCCCACAGAGCAAATTTTAGTTTGCTGTCCCAACTTCGTTTATTTTCAAACATCATTTTCTTGATACTGCTTACAATGTTTTTGTTGCTAGATTCTACTAATCCATTTCCTTGTGGATAGTATGGTGTGGATTGCTTAAGGTTAATGTTATTCTCCTGACAAAAATTTACTATCTTTTTTGACTTGAAGGCAGGGGCATTGTCAGTGAGTAATTTTCTAGGGCATCCAAACCTACTCAGAATGTTTTCTTGGAGGAAAGTAATTATTACCTATTCTGTTTCTCTCCTTGTTGGAACTGCTTCCACCCATTTTGTGAAGAAATCGGTAGCAGTCAAGATCCATTTATGATGTCCACTAGATGGAGGATGAATTTCACCAATAAAGTCTAGTCCCCACTGCTGAAATGGACCACTCACAGAAATAGGTTTTAGAGGTAAGGATTGAAGCTTTTGCTTACCTGCAAATTTTTGACATTCGATACATGATCTAGCCTACTGAAATACATCTGAAAACAGGGTAGGCCAGTAGTATCCTTCTCTCAAGATTTTAAAGGCAGTTGCTTTCCAATATTTATGTCCTCCACACACTCCACTATGAAACTCTGCAATCACAGCATCAACTTCATATTTCTCCAAACATTTTAACAGTATACCTCCCAGGGCCTTCCAATACAACATCTGATCCTTCAAAACGTACTTCATTGCTTTTATTTTCAAGGATCGACATTCACTCCTGTTCAATTCAACAGGGCACTGTAAATACAAAAGAAAATACACCACATCCTTATACCAATCAGATTCAACATACCTGTTATAAATTTGCTCCTTATTGTGCTCTGTTGTCATAATCTACGCTAACTGTTCTACCATGATGTGAAGATTCAAAACCTGACAATTTGACTCTGTGAGTAGTTTAGCCAGTCCTTGTCCTTTTAGCAATTTTGTTGGCTTAATTTCTATGTCATATTCCATGACCTTGGCTATCCATCTGCCTCTCTTTCCTTCGCTGTCAGGATGTGCCATAATTTCCTTAACTGATGCATTTGGGACATATGCCACAATCTTTGTAGAAATTCAGGCCTGCAGTAGATTAATTTCACTCACAACAATTAACAATTGATCATGCAAAATTATCAACAATGGAGACTGAGTATGGAGCTGTAACACAAAATTATATTAACTGAGTGTACAATAGCCAACCCTGTAATAACATAGGCTGCTGAATATATAAAATACATA
>LPNX010485075.1:1781-12333 GCA_001517045.1 Pseudotsuga menziesii | reverse complement strand
TACATCAGAGAGCTTGTGCATGATGGCACCATTCACCTACTCTTATGTTCATCTTCAGAACAAGTAGTTGATATCTTCACCAAAGCATTTTGTGAGAAGAACTTCAGCAATCTCAAATCACTGCTAGGGATTTCTGATCATGCTGTGAAGCATGAGTGAAGACAAGATTCCAAAATTTTGTTTTACAGTCCATGTTTAAGGGAGGATTTTCCCAAGTTGGTTTTGCCTCTTTCCTTGCTTAAATGGACATGTAGTATGTAAAGGGTGACTAAGCCTTGTTGCTAGGCCCTATAATTTTCTGATATATTACTCATAAGTTAGGATTAACGGGGGGTGTTAGAATAATCAACCCATAGTTTACCCACTTAGACATTAATTTAATTATTTTTGTCTTATTAGCCTAGTTCATGTGTCCCACCTTGTGCAAGTTGTCTTTTACCTATCCATAGTGGTCAAAATTTCCTTATTTGACACATGTAGCACATGGGAAAGCCCAAGGAATCAAATCTACTTTATTCCTGGCCTCCTAGGCGCCCTTCTACTTTTTCTGCTTTATTCCCTGCTTCTTCAGTGTTTTAAGGAAAATGGAAAAGCTAGACTAGGTGAGGTGAACTAGTTTTTTGTCCTCTTCATCCTCCACTCCTTTCTCCTTGAAAAAGCATGTATGAGTTGCCATTACACCACTCTTTATATTTCCTAAGCCATTTTTCCAATTCGCGAGCTCCATGATAGATTTGGGATCAACCTTTTACACCTATGGGGGATTTGCTTATTTTTAGTAAGCCTACTTTATGCTAGATTCGAATTGCTCCTCATGCATTTGAATCCCTGATGTATGTTAATTATTCAGCAACCTATTATGTTACAGGGTTGGCTATTGTACACTGAGTTAATACAGTTTAGTGTTCAACTCCAATTTCAGTCTCTTTTGTGAGTGATTTTGCATGATCAATTGTTAATTGTTGTGAGTAAAATTAATCTATCACTGGGTTCAATTTCCACACTAACAAAAACTTGGAAGGGATAGTGGCCTTAATGAGACTCTTCCTCCTTCACCTTTCTTGGATATGATCCAAATGTGAGTGGCTTTGTCCTACCAAAAGCTGGACAATAAGTCTGTGCCGGCATCATATCATACAGGAAGTTGGAAATGGTTAAGGAACACATTGGATAAGTCCCAAAAATAATCAAATTCAGCAGAGGGTAATTCGATATACCACTTTGCTGTGGCACTAGTCAAATTTCTTTGTAACAATCTCTACCAAATGGTGTCATCGTTCAGTGAGTTGTAGGAGAACCACAAGTGAAAGGTGGTGATATGAGCCCTTGGGTCTTCACCAACTTTTTCCTCGAATTTCGGAATATCTGATGGTAACTTGGTAGGGACAGGTGACCAGGTGGCATCATGTTTCACCAGGTCATTCATCAACTTGGACAAATCTAGCAGTTTAAAGTTTCCAAGAAAGAAAGTTTGGGCCTAACCAGAGCCTGAAAAGTACAAGCTTGGGAAGTAGAAGGAATTTCCCCCTGGTTCCCAAATGTAAAGGCAGGGTTTCCCCCAACTACTGGTTGCGAAGTAGTCAGACTACTTTGAAATGGATTCCACCCATAAGCCAGTGGATTCTTCATGTGTGGTGCACTGTATGTGGTTTGAGCCACTCCAGTTGAAACTGGATTTTAGAAAATAGGATTAGGTATCCCTCCACTAAAAAGAGAGAAGGGAGAGCTCATGAATGGAGCCAAAATCAGCGTTTGGAAACCTTTACCATAAGAGTTAGTATTTCAAAACTACATCCCTACATATGCAGGTGTAGGGCCTACATAAGGAGTGGATGAGGGAATTCCCCCCCCAATTCCATGGGAAACCGTGGACAAATGAAGAGGATCCAATAGGACCACTCTGAGTAGTGTATGCAAAAGAGGGTGAATCAGAAGGTGCACTGGGAATCCCAGTGACCACCCCACCAGAAATTCCTACTACATTTGTGGAAGTCGATGGTTGAACCATTCAACTAGCTATAGTTAAAGGAGTAGCAGGTATATTTATTCTAGGAGTACCAACCGAGGGAGGTGGCACTCCTTCAGCTAGAATAGCGAAGATGGGGGTAGATGGACTCTCTCCTGCACTGGACATAAGTATGCTCACATGAACACCAATCGTAGGTGAACTAAATGGAAAAAATTGGACGATCATAGGATCGTTTAAGTCAGTAAGAGGTAAATTAAAGTTTCTTGCAAACTCGTTAGCCTCCAAGTATTCTATCTCTATTGTGGTTGTATCAACCTGGTTTGTCCTAAGTTCTGGTTCACCTGGAACTTCACTGATTCCTACTGGTTTGAAAGAACAATCTGTGTCTAATCTCTTCCTTTGAGGGGGCAGTGGAGGCTCCACTGTAGTAAACAGAGGAAGTTTTTGCACCTTCTTGACCTTCTGAGAGGTTGGTCCTCCATGGTTGAAAATTGATTGTTCACACACCCTAAGGTTTGCTAAACACAAACAAACCACACAACAATCACTACAAAATTTCCTAAATCCAAAACAGACACAAGGGGTATAAGATATGCTTTCCAAAAAAAAGTTGAGAGATAGTTACTTGGCATTCTTGTAGATGTTCTTAGGTACAAGTGGAGGAATCACCCATTGCTCTCCCACACCTTCTACCAGGTTTACCTTCCAAGCTCATCTAAGGTCAACCAGAAATAGCCTTTCAGTGTACCTGTGTATGAACCCTAGATGTTAAAGAGACTAAAGGCTATCACAACTATAGTGAAAATCTGGGGGGGAAAGTCGCAAGCTTGGTTTGTACACATGGGCAAGGTAGAAAATTCTAAAACCCTGTCAACACCGGCACTGCACGAGGCCTAAAGGGTGGCATTGACAGAAGTCCCCAGATTCGCAAAAACCTTCGTCTACGATTCGATAAGGAATCTGAGCATTATCTCCTCAGTCCAAGCCTCCACATAGCCTCATGCTTAATGCCTGTTGGAGAGGAGCTTCTTAGATACAATCAACATAGAAGAGGGTTTACCTGTTTATTGGCCAACTAAGTCTGAATTTAAACACTTGTGGAGAGTTGAAACTCCCTACTCCACAATTCTAGCATAAGCTAGTTGGTGTAGGAGCCTATAAAATAAAACTTACTAATAATTTTTAAATTCTATTGTTCATTTGAGAAGGTTGTTTTTAGTCAGAGGTAAATGGCGTGAAACATTGTGGTGTTATAGACTCGATAAAAAAAATCAAAATGATGTATAAAGCAAATTTCAAAGTAACTTTGCAACTACTTAAACCATTTTTTTTTTCTTTTGCAAATATAAGCTAATGAAAGTAAAACTAAATGAGAGAAAACTAAGAATTATTTTTATAATTTTTGAATTTTATTTGGAAAATACTGAAAAGAAACGACTAAATGCAACTAAATGCAAAATTATAAAATGTTTTTCTTCACTTTTTCAAAATATTCAAAAACTATAATGCAACTAAATGCAGATTTTGAGCAAGTTCGAATAATCAAAGCATATAAAAAGTGAAATTAGGTATAAAGGATCCAAAATGACCTACTTCAACCAATCAGGAAGAAGACTTGGAAAAACCTGACTTAGAGAAACTATTGAACCCAAAGAGTCCACTAGATTCATAAAAGAACAAGTGACAAACCGACACCATAAAATCCAGTACTGAGTATAAAGCATCTAAAGCCCTGATCACTGACCTGGACACAAGCACTCAAACTCATAAACCAAGCACGCAGACCACCTTCACTTCATAAAATGAAATAAATTCAAACAAAAGAATCAAAGGCTTGAAAAACAAGCAAATGGTGTGACGTACAAGAATTTAGACTCACAGAGTCATGCCAAAAATAGAAGACTTCCAAACAACTAAAAATCCAAAGAGACAAGGACAAGCAAACCCTAATCAACTTTTAGGCTGCTACAGGAAATAGGCGACTGTGTATGCAAGAAACCCACGTATGACATGCAACTGTCTTATAGAGAAACCCACGTATACAGGGTCATACATGCGACTGTGTACATAAGCAACCCATGTGTACTACGAAAAAAATTTCAAAGAAAAAGGACTAGCAAAGACTTCTGGGAACACTACACTGTAAATCAAAAGCAAGATAAAAAGGACCACACTAAGAATCAAAATCAGAACAAATACTAGTGAAGGGAACCTACAGGATGAAC
This sequence comes from Pseudotsuga menziesii, assembly GCA_001517045.1. NCBI lineage: Eukaryota > Viridiplantae > Streptophyta > Pinopsida > Pinales > Pinaceae > Pseudotsuga > Pseudotsuga menziesii. Next base: position 8,139 of record LPNX010485075.1, on the reverse strand, counting down.
CCATAGTAGGATGGACTTCCCATCAGAGTCACCAGTTCTATTGTACAGGACAATACACCCTTGTAACCTAGGTTCTAGGGCTACCAACTTACTATTAGACTTGCAGACAATTAGATTTTATAGAAATTGAAATGAGAATAGGAATAGAGTTTGTCTTACCCAAATTATGACGGTTGATCCAAGCTTGGTCTTCTCTCGCTTTAACCTTCTCCAAAGCTTCTAGGGCTGCTTATATTCACCTGCAAAGAGCCAATTCTTAAAGCAAGATCTCATACATACATATATCATAGGTTATATGAAACACATATTAATAATATAAATAACATCATTCATTAACCAATATACATGAGAAAAGCACAATGCAAAGATTGGAAGAAGAATTCTCTTTATTAACAAACAATGAATAGGTGAGAATCCAACCCAGCTTCTAACACAAGCACTCCTCTATAACTGAGGACTCTGAGTTCTGCTGCTCCAAGAATCTGAAGATATTCCACTTGCATAACTTTTCTCTTCAAAAATTGATTCAATAGCCCCATCTAAAGGCCTCTATTTATACATTGGGAAATAGAGTGGTTTCGAAGGTTAGGATGGTTGAGGCAGTTGGGCTAGTTATGGATTAAGGGCCAACTAATCTCATCTAATCATGATTTATATTTTTTAATGTCGATTTAAGGTACACGCGAGTGTTTATATAGGCAAGGAATGTATGACATGCTTGTTTCTAAAAGGGAACTCATGTATGCAATGTACATGTGGGTTGCAATGCACATAGTCACGTGTGGCATATGAGTTGCAATGCACATAGTTGCGTGTGCAACCCAAAACTAAGAATAAAAATATATTTGGTTGTTATGGAGATCATGCATTAAAGGTCATGCACATCTATAGTGTTTTGTCCAATTCAATCCTAATTGTCCTTTTGTGTACCGACATAATGAATGTCAGCACTCGTATGGAGAATTGCCATTTTGGTTGATAACAGCATGGCTTCCAAAACTAAGGCTTGGGGAAATATTGAAGGAACCTTCTTCAATTCCACTCCTAATAAAATTTCATCATGTACTCCTCCATCCTTAAAGGAAATCCCCCCATCCATTGTTTCACAGTGCGTATCCTCAGATCCTATATCTCCATTACACTATGTCAATGAGTCTTCATTGCCTGTGCAGTATGCTTTTTCTCCTTTGAGTATATGAACCCCTACAACTCCAGTTCAAAATCCTTCTATCCTTCCTTCTGAGCTGTCAGCGAATGATTACTTTCAGAAGATGAATATGCAGTTAATTGGAGAATTGTTGGTCAAGGAAAAGTGCACAAGGAAGAACTCGAAGCGTAACCACAAGAGGAAAAGCAAGCATGTGATGGGGAAAAGCAGGTAAAGGAAGAAGCACAAGCATAGAGAAGAGGAAGCTGCGACGAGGAAAGGCAGATACAAGTCAGTGGAAGAGGTAGGTAGAAGAGTTAAGGATGAACAGGTGCAAGACAAGAAAGACTATAGAAGGACAAGTCGGTGGAAGACTAAAGGATAGTTTTGTAGCTAGTTATGATCTATACAAAAAGGTTGAAAGATGGTTTCTGTGGCTAGTTATGGATATGGTTAATGTAATACAGGAATTTTGCGGCTAGGTATGGGCCATCATTAATGTAATGAAATATATTTTGTATCTACTTGAGTCTATAATAATTGAGTTGTACTCAGTCAAACCTGTGCGGTCTTGTAAACACTATAAATCGGAGGAACTCGTTCTGTATAAGGGTTAGCTTCATTAAGAGTTGGTAAAAGTAGAAGTATTGTAAAATATCAAAGAGGAATATTATAGTAGAAGGTTATTGAACCGTGGATCTGTAGCTGAGTGCATAGACCATTTTGTCGATTCATTATGTAGTTGAGTGTGCATATAGTAGAGTAGAAGAGTCGATCCAGGCTATGTGTGGATCAATAGGAGTAGATAGAAGCAATAAACAGCAAGCATGAGAGCAAGAAGAAGGGTCTGAGCCAAAAGACATATCTTAAAATAGGATCTGAGTTGTAGATTGCAAGGTGATACCTATATTTCTCATGCCATATGAAGACCACCTCGGTGGTTTTTCCTAGATGGGTTTCCACGTTATTTCCTATGTTAATGAATCATTGAATGTTGTGTTGAATGTTGATCTGTTAAAGTTGAATGTTTCTTAACTCACATTATTTATGGTTATTTTTGAATGAATGTCACAATACTGATAAGCAATGAATGAATGAATGTATTAGTTCATGTTTAACACTGTCAATTCATAATATAAGTTGTGTCACAGTCACTTACTATTAAGGAATCACCTGCGTTGCACTATTACACCAGCTGTTAAGTTGTTTAAGGATAAGGTTGTGTCACACACTGGTTGTGGCACATGGTTGCACCTCTGTCACATAGTAAAAGACTCCAACCCTCCGTCTCTGTTGAGCACCTTGGCCACGCACCAAGGGACTGTAATCCCTCATCAACTATGAAAACATGGTTTTGAAAGTTACACATTAATATATCTTGAGTGAGACTACGCCTACCTTGCAGGTGTTGTCGGTTGAGCTTGCTCTGTCGGGCTGATGTCTTTGGGTGTTTTGTTGGTTTTTTGTTTTTGTTGAACCTAGGTCATGTGAGTGGGAAATTTAGGCCAGCAAATGGTTCTTTTTCCAGGACCTAATCATTTGATTTGCGGGAAACGTTGTGGCATCTGACAAAGAAGGAAATCAAGGATTGGCTAGAGTCTAAGACATTGGCATTTGTACAAGAAGAAAGAACAAGGTCATGGTTGAGCACAGAAAATTGGTTAGATTGGTACATATACTCTGATATTCATGAGATCTTATTTGCATAGTTTCCTATTGTGCTACATGAGTGGTTGTCAAGGTTGGAAACTCGGCAGACAAATTTCCAAAGAATTGAAGAGGTCAAGTGGAGTGATCATTTGGCTCGTGAGATAACCATTGTAATTAACCCCATCTCTAGAGTTGTTGATTTTTGGGTCGATCGTATTTTGCAAGGGTATATTACTGAGTTTGCAGTAGAGACTATAACCTCATATAGTGAGGCTGAAGGAAATGTTTTCCAAGGGCCCCGAAGAAGGTATTTGTTATCTATAAATACATTGATAAAGATGCTCATATATGAGAAGGGTATCTTGCAGTGAGTAGTTGAGCCACATATCTAGAGGAGGGGATATGTCGGAGATGACCTATAGAGACAATGGAAGACAGTGAATTGAGATGTTCCCAGAAGTACATAACCTAAACTAGAATATGGATCCCTAAGGAGTGGAAGGAGATTCAGGTTAAGAAAGAGAAGAAAGACGATAGGAGGTAGATGGAATCCTAGTCTGTTTGAAGCAAGTGAGTACGAAGTTGAGTCGCGACTAGAAGAAGGGTCCTGCGATGAAGAGGAAGACTATAGCTTGATTTTTTAAGGACCAGAAGAATCCGAAGAATCTAACGAAACACCAAGATTAGGATGCACCAGACTCACCACCACACAGATATGTAGGCGCCACCATCGAAGAGCAGAACCTGTTACCACAATATGTTAGGCCAAGGAGAGAAGAGGTGCTGAAATTGAAGCTTCCATCAAAAGCACGCTCCTCCTTAGAGACACCCTAGATCCCTACTGATGTATCCTTGTTGATGGATATAGTATTGAAGCTAGCCAAGATGTAGTTTGAGGATACTGATACATGCAAGTAGGAGGGATTAGAAAGGAAAAATTACATGGTCATGCTTCCAATCATGCCTCCTGAGCCCCAGGTCATAGTACCAATGGAGTGGGCCAGCGATGTAGATGATGTGGGATTTTTAGACTTGTTACACATGCCTCACTTTGGCAGAAGCACGCAAGTAACTACATATGTGTGACAACTCCTTGTTTGTTTTCACAAAGGATATTTATGGCTCGTTCGACCCTACCCTGTTGACATTGAGCTCATCTCGTTGATAACGGGTTTGTCAAAGAAAGGAGAAGACCATGCACCGTATGTACACCCAAATAGAGATACGACCAAAATGAAGCAAAAATATGACCTTAAGCATGCAGGTAGGGGGTTCATCATTACCCCTATAGAGGACAAAATGGTGAGGTTCACACCAAAAAACCTATCTTACAAGCTGTTGTGCAAGATGCAGCCCACATAGTGCACCACTGGAATAGTAAAACTTGTAGAACAGTGCACATCAGGCGTAATCTTCAATTGGTCACAATAATTATTGAATGACCTGGTAGATGATGCTGAGCAGGCGCAGGAGGATGGTAAGGCTAAATTCCACTACTTATGGCTTCTAATTTTTATTTCCTTTATTCTTTGGTCCAACCTGTTACCACCTAAGTTGTACTTAGTGGTTTTTATCAAGGGAGCCTGGTGAACCAGACAAAGATGATTTGTTCGGACTTCAGAAGACCTTCAGAAGTGCTTCTTAGAAGTGCTTGTTGTAATATATCACATGTTCATACCCCCTTGGGGGAGTTGCAATAAATGTTCTAGCATGATAGTGTCTGTAAAAGACTTGGTCTTGTAGACTTTATTTGTAAATCCAATCAGGCCAGGGTGTTTTTTCCCTTGGTTATTATTGGTTGTTGAATAAACGACTGATAATTTCTCATTTTCTCACTCAATACCTCCAAAGTTGGGGTGATCGGCTTGGAATTTAGGCCTATTGAGGTTATTAGAGTCTATGTTTCAATGTGTAAACATGCTAGGCATTATGGTCGAGTCATATGAACATGTCTAAGTCCCCATAGGTTTTAATTTTTTTTTAATTTTTTAATTTTTTCAGTGTTTTTTATTAAAATTTATTTTTTCCAAAACTTAGGCTATGTTTTAATAGTTTAATTGGAAATATTGGTTTTATAATAAAAGTGGGATTGAAACTCAGATTCAATCATGTAGGTGCTCATTTTCAAGGTAAGAGCACCCGGTAAACTTATAGACCCACTATTTCCTAGTTTTGAGTGATTTTCTATCACTTAGGTCAGAAAGCCACAAAAAATCAATTATTGATTATTTTAATTAATAAATTGATGAATAATGGAGCAAATCCAAAATCCTAGATCAATGGATTCTCAACCGATTTGATTGAAATCAGTCTCATTGGCACTAGATTGACTGGATCTGACAAATCCTTGACTAAAGGAGGTGACCAGGGTGGATCCATAGTTGGAATTCAACTTCCTTTATGGGGAATTTCGCCATCCCTCTCTCCTCCACATGTGTGGGCTCATCTGGATGAGTTTTGGTGGATTCTTCAGTCAACAGGTTGAGGTGTTAGTCAGATCAGCTCTCCAATTGACCGTTGCACTCAGTGAGACTCGGATCAGGCTCAGTTAGACATAGAACAGGCTCAGATTCACTCCACATGCAGCTACAATTGTCTATCTCCTTGGGATTTGTGCCCCCTTTGGGCTGGGGTTTCAATTTTATGTATAAATAAAGCATGGATGCCTCCTTTCTGAGTTAGTTAGAGTTGGATTAAGGAGGCATTACTGTTGTAATACTATGTAATATATTTTTATTTTTGAATAAAGTGAAGCTTTGGAGGAAATATGGTGTCATGTCATTGTATCTGTGGATTAGCATTGCCATGTTTTACTGAGGTAACCTGTATCTATGCTTATAATTTCATGATTGTTTGTGGATTCATTGCGAAGATTAATATAAAGTTTATTATAATCTTGATAGGAAAGGAGTTTGCTAATAATTTTACTGGACATCTCTTTCCTTTTTTATGCATGTTTAGATATCTAGATTCAGCATGTTTTATAAGTTTATATGCATGTTATTCTGAAATATCTATGTATGTATTAACCGGATCTCACAAGTATTTTGGCAAGTATTTGGATTCAGTTGTAGGTTCCTAGATTAGAGAGGATAATGATCTAGTTTTCTTCTTCACTCTCTCCAAAACCATTCAAAGTAATAGTCCCTCGACATTCCAATGGAAAGCTCCACGGTTGATCTTCAAGACTTCCAGCAACAAATGCTCTTCTTTTCCTCTTCCTCCTTCAATTTTTTCTAAATAAACGTAAATAACATGAAATAAGAACAGCAAATAAATGTGTAATGATGTTTTGATTAAGATTACCTCCAATGAGGAGGTTGGTGGAGTCCGTTGCGCTGATCCGATGTCGGTGGCTCCGAGCTCCAAGCTGCTCCTTCTCCTTCTCCGATGGTGGAAAATAGGCCAAAAGGGGTCTCAATGGTGAAAATAGCTTGATGGTAAGCTCGGGTTTCACGAGGTGTTTTGGCAGAGTAAGGGTGCTTATGACCGTGGATGTGAAATGAGGGGTCCCCACCACTTATTTATAGTTTTTTAGTGGTGGAATGCTAGCCCATGGTT
>LPNX010485069.1:0-10241 GCA_001517045.1 Pseudotsuga menziesii | reverse complement strand
TTCTCTTCAGTTTGTCGAAGGAGATTTGGCATTCCTCCGTCCATTTAAACTCTATATCATCCTTGAGTAGTTCTTCTAGGGGGTAGGTCATGTCTGAGTACTATCGGATAAACTTCCTATAGTACCCTGTATGTCCTAATAACACCCGAACCTGTTTAGGGTTTATTGGAGGCTTCAAGTCAAGGATAATTTTAATTTTGGAAAAGTCAACCTTAATACCATCTTTACAAACAACATGTCCTAGTAGTATTCCTATGGGGGTCATAAAGATGCATTTCTTAATGTTGAGGGAAAGTTGAATCTGCCGACATCTTTCCAGCATAAGTCGGAGCCATGTGCAGTGATCTTTTAGGGTGGAATATATGGTCCAGTCGTCGAAGTAGACTGCCATAGTTTTATAGATGTACTCTTGGAAAGTTTTTACAACTATTCTGGAAAAGACTGCAGGTGCATTCTTTAGTCCAAAAGGCATAACCCTATAAGCAAAGGAGCCAAATTCACAAACAAGTGTGGTTTTCTTCTGATCTTCCTTTGCTATAGGCACTTGATTGTATCCTGAAAATCCATCTGTGAATGAGTAGCATTCATGGCCTGCCACTTCATTCAATATTTCATCAGCATAAGGTGTGGGAAATGGATCTGTCAGTGTGACTTTATTAAGTTCCCTAAAGTCGACACAGATTCTCAGTCTGGTCGGGTCGTGTTTCTTAGGCTGGATGACCATGGGACTTGCCCATTCCGACTGGTCGATGGGGTAGATGATTCCTGCGGCTAACATGTTGTCTATCTCCTTTTTAACTATTTCCTTATACTTATGAGCTAGTTTATAAGGGCATTTCTTGACAGGTCGGACATCAGGTTTAGTGTCGATTTTCATTTCTCCCATTTCTTGAACTAACCCTTTCAAATCTTTGTAGTCTCTTGCAAAGACATCTTGGAATTCCCTAAGTAAGTTCACTATTTCGGCAGTTTGTTGCTCATTCCAATAATCACCAATCTTAGCTAATTTTGGTCGGTCGTCATTTGAAATGTCGACCTCTTTGGTTTTTACTTTGGCATCTAACCATTCTAGGGCTTTAGTTTCATTGATCGGTCGACTTCCTTCCTGGAACTGTGAAAATGTAGCAGGGAAGTCGGATGCAGTCATTCGGTCGAGGTCAGGTTTTTCGGTAGTCGCGACCCTAAGCACAGAGTGGATCGGTTTTGTTGTTTCAACATGGTTGGATTTCCATCTGAATCTTTTACCTTCGGTGTGTTCATTCTCCAATTGTAATCGGGTCGACTCGACTTTTGATCCTATGTGAAGACTATTACAGTGCTTGACCTGTCGAGGGTCTTTGTCAGGGAATGTTTCAGTCGGTTGAATGAACTGTTTAATTTGTTGTGCTGGCTCGACTAATTGTTGATCTTCAGGGAGAAAGTTGAAGGTTTGGACGAAATTTTCTTTGAGGTCATTCCAGAAAAAGGTTTCACCTTTTGCTTCCTCCATTTTATACCATTTGCTAGGTAAGTCGTCTAGGGTTGAGGGAAACAAGTGTGGCCAGGCTCTCTCATCCTTATGTCCTAGGATTCTCCATTCTTTTTCACAAGTTTGGATGTGTTCTTCTGGGTTTTGTCCTTGAGTAAAGATGGGGATCTGTGCTTGTGGGGTGAGCTTCTTGCCACCAAACCTTTCAACAAAATAAGTTGCAGCACTAGTCCAGGTCTGAAGTTTTGTCTGATGGGTATCCCACCATCTAGCTGCTTGACCGGTGAAGGTTTCTACTAAGCTCTGTAGTCGGCCATGTTCTCCAAAGTTTTTAGACACTTGTTCAACATGCATGACTGGGGATTCCCTCTCCTTATACCTTGTTTGGGTCCTGGTAGTTTCGTTGGTCGGTTGTAAGGTAGGGTGTTCTTTTATTTTTCGCTCAAAGATTTTGGGGATAATTGAGACTAGAAAGCACTGTCGGGTGGGTTTTTTCTGTACTTGTTGGATAGTCCAGCACCCTCTTGCTTGTGTTTCATAGTTTTCCATTTCCCAGTCATAGAGTTTAGCATCTGAATTATAACCAACTGAGTCGGGATTACCTAAGTAAAGCTCCCCTTGGGCGTTTGGTTCTGTGTAGTCAGTATTGTTTTGGATCTGATAAAGTTGTCGGATATCGACTTCCTCATCAATTGGTTCAACCCAGGGTTGGCCTTGGGAGGGGTTAATAGGTACTATGAATTTTTGACCATTTCCTTTGAGTTTAATACATTCTTTATCTAGAGAGATAGAGGCTTTCATCTTTCTACCCCAAGGTCGACCTACAAGGGCTGGGAAGGAGCTAGATCCTTCCTTTGGGTCAATAATTTCGAAATCAACCTTAGTCGATATGCCTTTAATGGTTGTGTCTACATTTTTCCAAACCCCAATGGGTTCAATAAGGCCCTGGTCGTCTAGTTTCAGATAAATGCCTGACTCATAGAGTCGAGGTCGTCCCATCCTTTCCCATGTATCCCGGGTCATGATATTTACCTGAGACCCAAAATCAAGCACCACTTGTCGGACATGGAAACCTTCAATTTCCAGGTCGACAAGAGGGTCGACATCGTTTTTGTCTTTTTTATTTAGGCTACAGATGTTCTTAGTTTGTTTCTCAGGGTTAGTGCTTTTGATTTGATGCAATAAATCAATGAACTGATCGACAGATTTATCTGTTTGAATGAGGTGGGTTAAGTGCTGGGTCGAGTCGTGTCGACTGTGACTAACGTCTTCATGCTGTGCAAGGTTTGTAAATATGTTTGTGGCTTCCTGATATGTGTGTTGTTCCTTGCAAGGGTCGGGGTATGTATTTGTGTGTGTGATCTTACTAATCTGAGGATTATCAGGCCCGGTTTTAGTGCCTTGTCGAGTGACGATGTGCAAATTCTTAGTAGTTATGACATCATTCTTCTGGACACAAGACAAGACATTAACATTCTTTTTATTACTAATTTTTTCCAACATTGTAGGGCAATCCTCCAAGGAGTGATCGCCTACACCACAATGTGTACAAAATTTAAGATCAGTCATGTCCTTGTACGGACAGTCTGCGCATCTGTGCCCTTCTTTGTAACAAATAAAGCATTGAGTAGGTCGACGACTTCGTATTTCTCTATTCCCAATGAATCGACCTGTTCTTCCAAACCCTGGTCGTCGATTGTCATTCCGACGGTCGTAGTGTCGGCCATCAGTTCGTTGCCCATTCTGGTTATTATTATTGTTCTGCTCTGTGTTCTGTGCTATAGCATTAGTCTGGTAGACGGCCTGGTAGTTTTGTCTATTTTTGAGGTTAAGATGGCAGTCGGCTGTGTTGTGATTTGCAGTTTTGCAGATAGCACACCATGAAGCTTTTCCATTCTTCATATTGTAAGGACAGTCGGCGGTGGAATGGTCTCCTCATTCCTGGCAGATGTCGCAAAACGCCTTTGTCTGTACAAAACAGACATCTTGTCGACTGAATTGCTGTCGACAGTTATCTTTTGTATGTCCGGCTGTTGAACAGTTAGTACACCAGATGTCTTGGTTCTTAAGTGTGAGCTCTTTCAAGGACTTCTGCATATTTTCCAGCTGTTCTTCCAAGCGGTGGTCAGTCGCGCAGGCAGGTATGTCTTCATCCATCTCGACCTGCAATGCTTTTGTCAACGCATCTTCGTACAACTTGAAGGTCTCCAGACTGATGTGTCGGCGAAATTTCTGTGAAAGTCCTGCAAGGAACCATTGAATGAGTAATTGTTCATCGATGACATAGTCCAACTGACTCAATAGATCCTTCCATCGTTTATCGTAATCGCGGACTGTTTCTCCTGGCTTCTGTTGGGTCGTCTTCAGCTTCTTGGCTGCCAGGTGTTTAGTGTCTGGAGTCTTGAAAAATGATAGGAATTGCGCCTTTATCTCTGATTTTGTTGCTCTAGGTTGCCTTTCGGTAAATGTCATATACCATGTGAGAGCTCTTTTCCGAAGGGCTCCTGCGAACTGGGCTATCTGTCGGTCTTCTTCTGTTACTTTGTTAGCCTCCCATATCGACTCGCAGACAAACCAGTGTCGTCTGGGGTCTTCGTCACCCTCATAAAGGGGAATCTGAGCAGATCTGTGACCCATGTCGAAGTCACTGTCACTACTCTCTGATGATGTCGGAGGTGGTGGTTTAGAGGTCGGTGAAAGTGGTGGGGTCGATGATATGGTCGAACCTGCGGAGTTTTTGTCGACCGAACTTATGCTGTCATCTGAGGTCGATCCTTTGTCTCCGAACAGTGGATTGTTGTGTATCTGTAGTGTCGGTGTTCCACTGAAATTTTGTGTGCGCAGGTCCGATTCTTGTATGTCTTCGATAGCTGTATGTGGCAGGGGGGGTGCTCCTTCATGTGTCGGCAGAAGCAAGTGGATACTTCGAAAGGAAGGTGCCATTTGAAAGGTCACCCAGTTACCTTCGATCGGTCGACGTATGACCAGATTTCGACCCGGGTATGGTTCATTTCCTAGTCGGCTCCATAGTGTAATGTCGCCAGCTCTTAGTCAAAGGTCATCTTCAATAATAGTTTGTATTTTGGTACGCGGATTTACTGGGGAAAGGGTCACTCCTTCGTCGGGAACAATTAGTTGGAGAGCTTCTGGCTGCTCTATCCACATTTCATCATCTTCAGGGGACGCCTCTTCTTCTTCGCCTTCTCTGCGTCGGTCATGACCCGACTCTGGTGGTACTTCATCATGGTCGGTCTCCCTAGGGTTTTGCTGTAGCTCTGCGGCCCTTTCTCGTCTAGCTTCCCTTTTCCTCTGTCTTTCATCCCTTTCGATTCTCTTAATGTCCGACATACTGTAGTACAATACTATGCCTTCAGTTCCTCTTCGGTCGATTATGCATTACTGGTGACTACGAATCTGGTCGACTGGGATCCACTATGATCGATGTCCGACACACGACCAGCTACCCCCCCATAGCCTACCCGATGCTTTTTTAGAAAGCCCGGATAGTTTTTATTTACTCAGGAAGTACTCCCACTCCCTTTCAGCAATGATTTTTTCCCACTGCTTCTGCTTCTCCGCCCAGTTAGTGTTTGAGGGTGGTTCACGTAATAGAGGTCGAGGTTCAACAATGTGCCCTGCTCCTTTCTCTATTAAAAACTTAAACAGTAAAGCCGGTAAGGAACACAAGAATTGATCAGTAAATTCTGTAAAAATTTCTGTCGGACGGTTTCCACAGAAGTCCTATCTTCGACTGCTTGTTCCTCACAGAAGTCGTCGGCTATCTTTTTGAACCACTCCGATAGATTCGTACGGTCGCCTCGGATTAGTTTCTGGAGTAACTGTTCTTCTTTAGTCTTGTCTGGTTTTCTCATCCAAAAGCTGCTTCAGTAGATGTGGCACGGATTCGATAAACTTTTCGTGAGTCTCAGTGAAAAATCTAGCTTTTGCTTCTGCGACTGTCAATCTGTTCCTTCTCGCGTAATTTTGTAGATAGTTAGCAATTTTTCGCTCCCACCAGTCCTTTATCTCCTGCTCTGGTATCATGTGTGAGCATATACTCCATTTGTCTACTACCGGCAACGGAACCAATGTTGTAATCTTACAGATCACATAAGGTTACCAATAATACATACAAAAATATACAGAATATACACAGATACAAGAGACAAGAACAGATAGGATAAACAGTTTATATTATTCTCGATAGATCATACAAAGCCAAGAACTAAACTTAGTTCTTGTGAGGCTCAACAGCCTAATATATACAGGTTACAAACAGTTACAATCATAACTACCTGTCGGTTCACCGAACCGACACGACTATTAGTTAACAGACTCTAATCACTGTGTTTACTCAGCCGACCGACTTAGTCGGCTGATCGACTAAGTCGGTCCCTCGACTTAGTCGGCTGATCGACTAAGTCGGTCCCTCGACTTAGTCGGCTGATCGACTAAGTCGGTCTTCGTTCAAGTCAACTTATGTCGACTTGCTCCTTCTACATCTTTGCTCCTTCTACACCCATCATGTATATTACAGTTTTCATCATAAGTTTCACTATAAGATTCTGCAATGGTTTCATCCTCAGGCTTGTACTGTTTGGATGGTGGCAAAGGGTAGGCCTGGCCTACCATGTATATATGATTAGGCTCGCTTGAATTTGTTTCCTGATTACTAACCTTGGGAATTCCATGTTCCATGACATGATTCGCAACATAACAAGTGCTTTCTGGGTGGAATTAATGATAAGGTCTACACCATGGAATTACTTCATCTACCAGGTTAGTTGAGTCTAACTAGTTTGGAATCCTAGGATCTTGCTGAGGAAACTTCTTTTGATACACTTGATTCTGTTTTGGCTGAAAATTCCTAGGTCCATTATTTCTTTCCAGTGTGGTTATTCTGTTCTGGATTTTATTCATTTGCACAGATTGGTTTGTCATGAATTGGTCCTGACTAGTCATCACTTTTTCAAACATGCTAGCTATCTTTTCCATGGGGTCTTTAGAGGTTCCCTTTTCTTCTAATTCAAAGGCTTTTCCCTTTTCTTCGTTGTATGAAGTGTTCCCCCTAGTGTAACCCAGAATGTTGGACTTGCCCGAAGATTGTATATCCATTTCTATTTTCTCGTCCAGATCTTGAGCAGTTTTTAGATCGACCGGATCTTTATCCCTTAATTGGTATCTCAAATCACCAGTGAAAGCTTCGATGTAATATATCAAGATGGAGGCATCGCTTGGCTTGATGTCTCTAGGGAGGTCTGCAACCACACACCTGAACTTAGTATTAAATTCATCCATGGTTTCACTCTCCATCTTCTTTATATTATGAAGGGTAGCAAGCAAATGTCTTGGTTCTTTCTTTTCCCCCCATCTCTTCTTAAAACCTGCTAGGAATTCATTAAGGGTTTTATATGAATCATCACCAAGGTTTTCATACCATTCCGCAGCATCATCCTCTAAGGATAAAGCAAAGAGCTTCATTTTGATATCTTCATGGTTAGAGACAACATCATCATAGTAACTGACTAGGTGCCTTTCAAACTTTCGGAGATGAGTCCTGGCAGTGGTAGCATTATTTCCCTCGAATCGGGGGAGCTTCTTGATAGCATCTTTCGGAATGTTATGAGGAGCACCTTCTTTCGGAATGTTATGAGGAGCACCTACTATCTGAGAAAAGTCAAGGGGATTATAAAATTCCATCATTTCTTGATATTAGTGAACATGATTCTCTACAAATATGTGATAGATATCTGAGAGGGATTGGTCTCTTAAATCCTTAAGGTTTCTACGAGAATTCTGCCTATTCAATATTTCCCTAATAAACCTTTCGAGATCAGGGAGAGGATTGAATAATTGTCGACAGTTTCTTCGGGTAGAAATTCTTGAAGGGATGTTAGACAGTGGAGTCGCCAGATGGATCGAGTTTTAATTTTTATGTTTTGTAAAGACTAGATCAATCAAAAGTTTGTTTTATCTTTTTAGTTGTTTAGAAAAAAGTTAAGCTAAGTCGTACTCGGGAATAAAAATATTTATCCCCGGCAATAAAATTGTTGCCGCCTTTTCACACACCTGGATCACGTGGTAGAAATCTTCAAGCCACTCAGTGTGTCCTTGGGGGCAAGTCTTGAGTCAAGGCTGTCACCTTGTTCTTGACTCCTCCGTTTAGGCTCAACTCCTAACGGAGCCAAGGGGGGTAGAGCCTATTAAGTTAATAAGGATGATTTCTTAGTGTGGTGATGTTAAACTGAATCAGTTACTTAGGAGTTTGAATATTTTAACTATAAACAATTGAAGATGACAAGATACGAAAATAACACACGAAAGCACAAAGCTGATAAACAATATATATATGAAGCAAAAATGACCAGTGCCTTAATAATGGAGTCAAATCAAAGAGATCAATGTGCTTGCATGTGCTTGGAGTGAATGTTTTGCGATTGCATCTTGGTATGTTTTAAGTTAAAATTGAAGTATGGATTGATTAAATTAGGCTAAAAGGGGGACTCCAGATATACCCGAGAGTACTTGGAGTATGTCCAAAACAAAACCTATACGGCTACCCACAAGGAATATGTGGGCTGAATTGGAGTCTCTGGGGCTATGTTCGTAACGCATCCGTTAGGGTGTGATAGAGATCGGCGCCCCGAGGTCACTTTTCAATAGGTTTCCGCTTCCTTTGGGTATTTTGCCACCGTAAAGGTTTGATCGAGGTGTTGGATTTTCACCTGATGGTTTGTTAATTGGGGAGGGTGAGTCCTAGTTATGCTAGTCACCCAAGTGCTTTTGATACAGCTTGACTGATCAGATGAACCGCAGCCAAGTGCAGAGCATACACACTGAAGTCTTGTAAATTTTAATAAGTTTTTAAGAGATGTGTTCTTGTTTAAAAGAAAAGCCTCCAAGAACCTCTTTCGATCCAAGTGGATCTCAATCAGGGAATCGAGGAGGGGTTAATTTTAAAACTTCTGATAAACAAATGATAGAAAAACTAAAACAACTATACAAATCTAGTTTTCTGATTAATCCTACCATGAATCTCTTTCCCCTTTCGGGTCACTCGGGAAATCGTGGGGTAAGTATTATGATTAATTTTGAAAGTAAGATATGGAATATGGAATTAACAACAAGATCAAATATACTACCCTATAAATCAGATCAATTCTAGTAAAAAGGAAATAAGTAGAAAAACGACGAAAATGGCACCGACGCGAATCCCCCCAGGGGGGATGGGGAATGGGCTCGAAAGAGCCTATTCAAAGGATGATTTTATTACAAAGGTTACAATATCAAAGCACTGATAAAACAGATCTTTCTTGGTCCTTATATAGGCTGAAACCAAGATATTACAGTTTATACAAAAAAAATTACAAATTATGTGACAAAAGAGAGACCCCTGGGGGGATTTGAGCGCTCCAAAGCCACTTTGGACAGCAGCTTCCTTTCTTCTCTGTCATACTTGCTAAATGATAGTGAGAAAATCAGAATAACAAATGCCCCAAAGCACTTTAAGATTACCTTTGGGTCAGCCTACTTTATCTCAAAAAAATTAATGAAATTAAACTAGCTAAACCGACGAAAAAGGAACCAAGGAAAGCAAGATTTCCTTGGGATCTTGGCTTGCTGTTTGTGCAGCCAATTAAAAGCACTGATATTGCATAATATTGAAATTATTGAACAGCAAATGAAACTACCTTAACAGCAAGCTATGAATTTTTCAATAAACTACTTGCGAAACTAAGGCAAATTAGCTAGATCTCTTGAATTTGAACTTTATGTGCACAATGAAACTAAGATATAGAAATTTGAAGGGATCTTGCTAATTATATCTATGTATGCTTTTCTTGATGAGATAGATCAGATTTAAAAAAGAAACCTTAAAGTAACAGTTTGAGGAAAGTTTAATCATTTTTAAAGGAGGAAGAGAGAGAAAGAGTGTTTGAAGCCTGGGAATGTTGGGCTTTGGATTCTAATTTGGTGGAACACCGAGGGACTATGTCATTCATAAGATATTGAAGATGAGGAAGATTCAAACTAGCTCAACCTCTTCTACCAACGAGATCACCTGCAACTTGAAAACCCTTGCACAAACAGATGATTAAAACATAGGTGCTGCCGAAAGAGATGATTGGAAAGGATGCAATTAAACTTAAAATACATACAAATCCAATAGATCTGGAACAAGCATCAGTAAGAGCATAAATAAAACTAGAATAAACTCTTACCCTAACAGGAGGGAGCTCTCTCCTTCAAGGCCAACAATTAACCAGCAAAGCAATGATAAACAAAAGCAGATTATACCTCATAAGCATTTGACAATCAACATCCACACATGAAGAGCATTACACCATAGATCTTGCCTACAAAGCTTCTTTATTCCAGAATGAAAAAACAATACAGTACAAGAGCAACAACACCTCAATTCCAGTTCTAACTAGCTTGGAAGAGGAGGCTGTGCGTGGATATATACAATTTGCAGGCCATCTAGCCCAGGGGGGGCGCAATTACTCATGGAATCAAGTGAAATCAACTGATGGAGAGTCCATCAATGCCTGATCTGTGTCTAGCTGAGCCAGATCTGAGTCTCACTGAGTGCAACTGTCAATCGGGGGGCTGATCTGACTGACACCTCAACCTGTTGACTGAAGAATCCACCAAAGATCATCCAGTTGAGCCGAAAACGTGTTGAGGAGAGAGGGAGGGCGAAATTCCTCATAAAGGATGCTCAAGATCAACTCTGGATCTGATTTGATCACCTCCTTCAGTCAAGGATTTG
>LPNX010485029.1:24909-37360 GCA_001517045.1 Pseudotsuga menziesii | reverse complement strand
GATAGGGGTGTGCAATCTTAGCGCTGGGGCGAGTGGGGTTTAAACCTAAACCCATAAACAAGAGTCCAACCAACCTACATGGAGTCGGTGTATTATGATACCAATCTAAAGAAGTGTGGACCACTCAAGGTGATTGGTCTTCTCCTACACTCACATTTCGTCGTTTCATTTGAAAGGAACTTAACCCAAAATTTTGGAACAATTCTTTGTAGTTATACAATTAATGGGATCCCTATCCCGAAATGTTTATCAATGTCGGGCACATCTTCCCTCTACCCTTTTAAACCTTTTACAAATTTTTGAAAACTAACCTAACGACCGCGGCAACCAAAGCCTGAAGACAATAATGCTCCTATACCAATTTTTACTCCATTAAACCAATATAACAATTTATAAGGCCTACAAAGATCTCCCTCCCATATTATAAGTACCCCACTGACGGCTTCATTGACTGCTTAATCTGAACCTGGGTATGGATATGAAGCTCCTGTTGCTTACGGATCTACAGAATCTGGGCTCATAATCTCTCTATGCTTCAGGTATGCTTCTATATCTACTGCTGGTAGCTTGGATACTGATAGGACAAAGAGAGCAGGAATCACAATTCATTAATAATAGTTTCCCTAATACTGCGAGATGCTACTTGTGCTGGTGAAAGAACTGGATCACGCTAACGATCTTTAAAAGCATAATCATAGTCTGGAACAGCGCTGTATCTGGTTTTCAAATTGAAATAGGCTCTCTACTATAAGCTCTACTATCAGGATCTCACTTACGGTCATATTAATCTCCGTCTCGATCCGTGCTTGGATAGACTACTTACTATATGTAACTGGATGGTAGCTCAGACGCTGCTTACTTAAATGCTGGTGGTTTCGCTAGGTCAACAAGGTCAGTCACTAGGTCATCTTCAGGTGCTGTTGCTAGTGGGGGTACTGGTGATTCTTTTACTATGAGACCTATCACGCATCTCTCAAATTGGGCATAACCCATATAAAAGGACGCACTATATAGATAGCAACCATCGATGGTAACATAAAATATAAGTTACATAATTTACAAGTCCTCTCAGGGCGTGGAATGTGTCATCTGTCTCGGCACAATGCTAATGGGAGCCCACTCTGAACTGATGACCAAGGGGTATCCTGAGGGCATGCATCCAATGTATACATGTATTTCCAATACCAAAATCCATTATTGGTAGTAAGCATTTCAAACAGGTCTAAAGAGAACGATCTGTGCGAATCGGAATTGAAATCGATTGCAGAACGACTGAGGATTACTCACGGGCTAATCGAAATGTAATCACATCGTTAAGGAGTCGATGGTGCACGTGAAATGTCACATGTTTTTGTTGTGATTATGTGATTACTTTACACATTTGGCGTGGGCATATTCCATTAATTTGTACTTTTGAAAATAAAGAAAACAATCTTATTACAAAAGTTTTTAAAGAATATAATCAAAATTTAAATATATTGTAAAGTACAACTTTTAAAGATCAAAAACTGTAACGCTTCATCTCAGAAATCTTAGAAATACTTTACTGTATTCTATATTAAATCTCACAATACCTAAAAACAAATAAATTGAAATTTCTTTTTCCAATTTCTTGTGGGCAGGATTGACAAACCCTTTTAATATAGCAGCAGACTTTTCTTCTTTATAGAACTTAATTATTAATTTTAAAATGTGACTTAAAACTATTTTCTAATCGACTAAAACTTACTTTCCTCTTAATAAATAAACCTATTAAATTACCACACTAAACCCAAAATAATTTAGATATGTTATATAGATGACTTTTACTTGAAATAATTTTATTAAATAATGTGAGTTGTCAACACTTTCTCCAAATCTCCTTTAGAAATTTAAAGTTTAAATGATGAAGTCCATGTTCATAAATTATTATATTGAGACTTTAACATGTCAGCCTTATCATATGATCATCTTGGAATCGTGTGATAACAGGAATCGATAAGAATATATATGTGAATCAAGATTTTCTTCAATTTTATTTGCGGTTTAAGAATCCTTCATCACCAGCAACCTTATCAAAGAAGGCCAACAGAAGCCATTATATATCAGTCGATATAAGGCATGCTATTACTTACGTCGATTCTGCATTTGAGGAGCTCATATAGTCAAATCGATGTTGAATAATTATTCTTTTACTAACCGAGATTAGTCACCGAGAGAGCCATCCAAGGGAGGGGCACAGGCAGGCACGTAAACACTGCGAGGATTTAATTGAGTCGGTGAGTAGTGATTGATTTCCCAACAGATTCGGTGCAGTAGGGGATGGATTTTAACAAATATTACCCCTGCTTGGAAAAAGTGGAGAGCCAATTGAATCACTTGGGATATTGAAATATATAAAGCTCGTATTATAATGTTTCATAAAAAAAATCCCTTGGACCTTTAGACATAGATAGTTTTATAAAACTACCGGTTTGACACTGCCTTGATATATTTTTAATAGGCTGGAGTAGGTCTACGGCCTTGATATATTTTTAACAGGCTGGAGTAGGTCTACGAGCAGGGGGCCAACGTACCCCACGAGGGAGGCTTTTATTTTCAACTTTGTACTAGATCTCTTAAAACTGGCTGGATTCATTATGGGCAGGTTTAAGGGCTCTATTTTAAAAGACTCTTAGCTCGCTCGCCCCCTTATGGAACAGTGGTAAAAAAAACTATCTTTCATTGTGCGGTGAAAAATTAATTTATCTCGGAACTATTGAGCTTTTTCCAACAGAATCAATTGGAAACACTGATCAGAATAATCTGAACTCGCAAACCTTGCAAAAGAAAATTCTTTAATCGCAGTAAACTTTTAATAGAAGCATCTTACCTGATTTTTCCAACGTAAAAGTTCTTCCTATGAATATATGACGAATCTACTGCACAACGGTAGCAGGCTATCAGATAAAGTTGGACTAGCAGGCAATAAAATATCTGCTGCAAATTGCTGCCAGCCAGCTAGGTTCTCCACTTCAGCTCAGAGAATTGATTTAAATAAGACTAGCTATTGATATAATAAATTATATTACACGGACTGTTTAGCAGGTAGATGGAGAGAGAACATAGTGCCAAGACAATCGCTAATGGGTTCTGCTTGCATCGGTGAGGTGGTCATGGATACACGGTTCTTAGATAATGCATGTGTGACGCACAGGAAACAGAGGAAAACCAATCCGGTAGACCTCCATCAATCGGTACTTTCCATTCGATGTAACATCAAATTGTAAGTAGGTAGACACCGGTCCAAGCCTTCACAGACGAGGCCATCTATAATAGTAGCTTTAATTTAAAAATCTTTAATCTAAAAATTATTGATCTGTCGAAAGAAGTGTTGTTTTTCTTTTCAATAAATAAGTAATATAAAAAAATATTTAACTGCTTGCCGACACCTGCTGACTTCCACGTTTTATGCTTCCTGAAAAGGTTCTAAACGCTATGCCACCTGTATGCCTTTACGGGCCTCCTCCAACACACTCGGCGTATGTGCACCTGCATGCACCATATATTTGCATGCTGCACAGATGGCATGAATAACCCTACCAAAGAGAACTCCACCAATTTTATTCGAATAAATATTTATTCTTGCTTAATAATTTTAAGACACACGTACACATGGACGAATCTCACGCTGCATGAAGCTCTCGTGCCATAGTCCAGTAGCCCTAAGCTAAAAAGGATGAATGACCTTGTTAAAAAGACCATACTCCTTCGGCGCGGTGCCTATCTCTTTTTTTTTTTTTTCCATGGCGAGATGGAGGAGCTCTGCCTTTCTGCAGAGTTTTTATTTGCAGACATGAATACTGCCGAACCACTGCAATTGATGCAGACTATGCCACTATTTTGGGTGTCATTGGTCATGAGTATTTCCACAACTGGACCGGCAATAGGGTAACATGCCGTGATTGGTTTCAATTAAGTTTAAAGGAAGGTCTTAGAGTTTTTAGAGATCAGGAATTCTCGTCTGACATGGGCAGTCAGGCTGTTAAGCGAATTGCAGATGTTGTGAAGCTACGCAATTATCAATTTCCTCAGGTATATTTTATTGTTTTCCTTGGTCTATTTTCCTAGTTTTTGGTTGGGTGGGAGTTCAAAGTAGAACCATTGATCGTCTATGGAACATGATTGAGTTGGAGTTCAAAGTAGAACCATTGTTCAACCAGCATGCCAAGAGCATTTTTATTTTTATTTTTATTTTTAAATCTGTTGGGCTATGCCTACGCTACTTTTGGCTCGGATCCAGGGTGGTATATTATATGCAATTTAAACCAGCCATGGCGTTTTTGTTCTCTCTTTTTTTTTTCTTTTTTTTTTTAAATATATATATATATATATATATTATGCAAACCCTAATCAATATGACACTACAGCTGATACCATTCTGTATTCATATTAAAATGCGAAGAGAGAAACTACGAATTTGTTTATTAGGGCTTTGAGAACTTTCAGAGCGGAAGTTTGGCTTTTGTGTGCAAATCCTGAGATTTGAATGTGAAGATAATTAGTAATTAACTGTGTCAAGATTTGACAAATGTAATAAACAACAATAGTGATATCGATTTATGGGATATTGATGAATATTTCAAGCAAAATGGGCATTCGTTTCCAGGGGGGTGGGTAATTGTTTTTGCAATTTATCTTGTAATATCGCGTGGTTTAATTTGTCTTTGTGGGTCGATGTAAGGCTCCTGTTAAAAAAAAATGTTATATTTTTGGGTTCTGTTTTCCTATTTATATTTTCTATTGTGTCGGTGCAATATGGTAAAAACAAAGGGGTTTTCTAATTTGTTGAGTATGTTGCCTTCAGCTGATAACATTGTGGGTCGGATATATGAAATAGTGTAGAATTAGGTATGTTTTTATTGGATGCTGACGTCCTGAACTCTGAGCAGGGTGGAAGATGGGGAACCAGAATCTGTGAGTTTATGCTTTTCATCGAGGATCTACCGTCATCCCATTTAGACCAATAACCGGATAAAGCAGAGGAGAAAGTAAGGGGCACAGAGAGACCCTTAGGTCTCTGGTTTCACATTCTTACTGATTATAATTCCTTTGGACATTTTGTATTCGTGGGTTCCTTAGCTGGGTTTGTTGAAACTAAATTTCAGTTCTGGCTCATCAGGGATCCACCCAACTTGAGTTCATATGCTATCGTTTATTATATATATATATATATATATATATATATATTTTAACACTCCTTTTTTTTTGTAAGGAGTTCCAGGCTTACCCTAGAAGTTGCCGAAGATGGAAATTGACAGTTATTGATAAAGCTTGCTAAGCCTCGTAGTTGTATTATATGGAATAACTTTCCATTAGAACTAAACTGATAATGATTTTACAATAGATGATTGGATAGGAGTATTTCAACCTACTGAGTTGTGGGTAAGAGATTCCGTCCTTCTTTACTCTTTTTTTTTTTGGTGTAAGCAAGCATAGGCTCCACTTAATTCTTTTGACAGAATCGTACCCCAGATACCCATTTTTTTTTCATTGTTACATTAACTAATTTGTTACGACAGGAGCATAGTTGTATTTTATGGAGATGTGTATTGCACTCAATGAAACTTAAGTTTAGTGAAGTCTGGTTAATCATTTTAATGATTGCTTATGGTTTGCAAGTATTTGAAGGTATTCATAGAATCTGTATTGTTTATCTTGGAAGTTGGTCTTATACAGAGTTGTCATTTGGACACGGTTGGTTTTGGTTGGTAGATCAGTTCATAAAGCTGGTGGTAAGGGACTGGTTGGTTGCCATTGCTCCGCATATTAAATATTTATCCATAACCAACTTATCGATTGCGAGCCCTCTGGTTCCAGATTTGGAACCATGGCTCTGATACCATTCTGTAGTGCTCTACCTAACCGGTAGAGCACTCTTTCCCTCTCTCTCAGTGATGGTCTCTATCAAGACCATTTAAATCATATTACAAGTTTATATCTAGGTCTGTACTATTAGTGTTGTAAACACATGAATGTACAATCATGAACCCTAAACATATTAACGTAGAAATAGGAGCCGTACAGGTTTGAAAAACTTCATAAATTTTATTTTTGTAAACTAGACAATAATACCATACATAAATTTAAAATATACTTATCTGGAATTGAAATACCTGGGCCAGCGTTCGTAGTGAATCCAAGATTTTGCTGTAGACTTGTAGGCTTCTTCCTCTCCAAGCTTTCTGTCCAACCAATCGAGCCTTGATTAACAACATGATGTGCCACCCTGCCGACCAGCTCTCATGATGTGTTGGCCCTAGGAAACCCACGGGTTTCCTAGACCCTGAGCCCACAGACCAATAATACCGAGAGCAGCTTCCTCTCCATTCTTTATCTTCTCAGTCTCAGTCATTTACAGATACTCTCATCCTTGAGTTGTCCCCCTCCTCAAGTATTTTTCTTCTTCGTTTTCCTCCTATAGAGTCCAATTTTCCCCAAAATAAATCCAACCTCTCCACACCTCCATTCTTCCATAAACATTTCCCTTATACCTCCTTCCTCCACCGCCTTCCTTTCTCCACCTCCCTTTCATTAATTTATGTTATTTTTATTTTTATTTTTATTCTTGGGCAGTGTGGTTAAATTTAAATTTGACATGTGTTATTTTTATTGATGGTACGTGTTATACCACCTAACCAATGCCCTCAAAATTTACCTAATGGTTTACCTAATTTTTTATACTGAGCGGCAAGGTGATAATTTTGTTTAATTATTATTTATTAATAATAATTACTTAATAAATGACCTTAATATATATATATATATATATATATATATATATATTAAATTAATTAAAAGCAATCATTAAATAATATGGGGCATTACAACTTGAGAAAAAAATGTTTTATTTCTTTAAAGACATGACTTTTTGAAAAATTTCATTTGTTTAATAATATGGACCAAAACATTATGCAAATTCTACATTATTGCACATTTTTATACATTGCTTTCACAATTGGTATGAGTAACATATTAGTACAACTATTTATTTTTAAAATTAGGGTTTCTATGGAAAATTATGTTATTTTTGAAAAAAAACATGACTTTTTATCAATCTCCATCTGTTTATTAAATAAACTTAACAAAGTATGCACATTTATACATAATCAGACCTTTAATTACATTATGCACACAATTCTAAACATGAAGAGCTTAGTACCACTTATAAAAATCATGACTTCTAAAAACATTACTTGATTTCTTAAAAAATATGAATTAAAAAAACGACATTTATTTAATAAATCAAATAAACAAAGTGTCCACATTCTACATAATAGCACATTTCAATACACTATGCACAAATATGGTAAGTGGAAGAGCTTAGTACCCCTTCTTTTTAAAAATCATGACTTTATCTCTTTAAAAATGAGACTTTCAAATACACCATTTGTTTAATAAATCAAATAACCAAAGTATGCACATTCTTTAATATCACACCTTTTTATAGGTTATGCACTCAATTGTTAGGAGGAATAAGTTACTATCACTCTTTTAAAAAAAAAAGCAATTTCTAAAACAATTACTTTATTTCTTAAAAAACACATATTTTTTAAAAAACCCCATTTGTTTAATAAATCAAATAATCAAAGTATGAAATTTTATAAATAATTACACCTTTTTGTATATTGCGCACAAAATTGGTAAGTGGAATAGTTTAGTACCCCTCATTTTTAAAAATCATGACTTCTAAAACAAATACTTTAATTTTTAAGAAACATAAGTTTTTAAATTACACCATTTAATTCATAAGTTCAATAAACAAAGTATGAAAATTATACCTGATCAAAAAGTTTTATAGGTTGCAAACACAATTGGTAAGAGGAATACCGTAGTACCCCTCATTTTCAAAAATCACAACATCTAAAAAAATTAGTTAATTCATAAAAAATGAGATTGTTTTAAAAATGCCATTTATTTAATAAATTGAATCAACAAAGTATTGAGATTCTACATGATAGAACCTTTTTATGCGTTGTTCATGCAATTACTAAGAGGAATATATTAGTATCCCTCATTTTTTAAAATCATGACTCATAAAACAATTAATTTATTTCTGAAAAAACATGAATTTTTTAAAAATGTTATATATTTAATAAATGGAATAAACAAATTTTGCAGATGCTACACAATCTCACCTTTTTACACTTTGTGCACATAGTTGGTGAGAGGAAGATCTTAGCACCCCTCATTTTTAAAACCGACATGTTATAAAATGCCATTTATTTAATAAATGGAATCAAGAACCTTTTCATACATTGTACATGCAATTGGTAAGAGTTATAGTTTAGTGTCCCTTCTTTTTAAAAATCACGTATTCTAAGAAATTATTTTATTTCCTAGAAAATAAGAATTTCTAAAAAAATCCATTTGTTCATTGATGAAAATCAACAAAGTATGCACCTTATACATGATCACACAATTTTATAGGTTGTGCATGCAATTGTCAAGAGCAATAGATTTCTACCCCTCTTTTTTATAAATAGACTTCTCTAAAAAAATTCTTTGCTTCCTAAAAATAAGTATTTGTAAAAAAAACCATTTGTTTAATAATTCAAATCAACAAAGTATGTAGATTCTTCATAATCGAATAGTTTTATACATTGCTTACACAATTTTTATGTGTAAGAGCTTAGTACCCTTTGTTTCTAAAAATCATGACTTAAAAGTTTTTTGCTTTATTTCTTAAAAAACATGACTTAAAAAAATGTATTTGTTTAACCATTCAAATAGAAAATATACGCATATTTTATATAATTCTACGCTTTATACGCTTTATTTGTTAAAATCAAGAGTTTTTTTAAAATGTCAGTTCTTTAATACCCCTTCTTTTTAAAAATCATGACTTTGAAAAAAAATACTTTAAAAATGAGATTTTAAAAAGTATCATTTGTTTAATAAAACAAATAAACAAAGTATGCACATAGATGGTAAGAGGAATAGCTTCGTAACCCTTCTTTTTAAAAATAAAAACTTTGAAAAACATTACTTTATCTCTTTAAAAACAAGACTTTAAAAAACACCATTTGTTTAATAATTCAGATAAAAAAAGTATGCACATTCTACATTATCACACCTTTTTATAGGTTGTGCACTCAATTTTTAGGAGGAATAACTTGCTATTACTCATTTTTTTTAAATCGTGATTTATAAGACAATTACTTTAAAAATAATGTCCCTTCTTTTTAAAAATAATGTATTCTAAGAAATTTCTTTATTTATTAAAAAATAAGACTTTGTAAAAAATGACATTTGTTTATTGATTCAAATTAACAAAATATGCACCTTTTACATTATCACACAATTTTATAGGTTGTGCACACAATTGTCAAGAGGAATAACTTTATACCCACCATTTTTAGAAATCGTGTTCTCTAAAAAAAATATTTGCTTTTTAGAAACAAGACTTTTTAAAAGACACCATTTGTTTAATAATTTGAACCAAAAATGTATGTACATTCTTCATAATCGAATATTTTTATACATTTCTTACACAATTTTTATAAGGAAGAGCTTATTACCACATGTTTCTAAAAATATTGACTTAAGATTTTTTCCTTTCTTTCTTACAAAACTTGACTTAAAAAAATGCATTTGTTTAATCAATCAAATAGAAAAAGTATGCACATTTTACATAATTCCACATTTTATGCATTGTGCATGTCATTGTTAAAAGGAACAACTTAGTACCCATTGTTTTGAAAAATCAGAACTTCTAAAGAAATTAGTTTATTACTTTAAACAAAAGACTATTTAAGAAATGAATTTTGTTTACTAAATCGGAAAAACAAAGTAATAAGATTCTACATGATCACACATTTTTATATGTTGCACACACAATTGGTTAGAGGAATATATTAGCACCCCTTTTTAAAAAAAATCTCAACTTCTATTTGTTTTAAACATGACTTTTTTGAAAATGACACTTGTTTAACAATTTGAATCAAAAAAATATAGACATTCATCATGTACGCACCTTTTTATACATTTTGCACACAATTGGTGTCAAGAATATCTTAGTACCCTAGTTTTTGTAAAATCATGTTTTAAAAAAAATACATTATTTCTTAAAAACAAAATATAAAAAAAATTGGCATTTCTTTAATAAATCAAATAAACAGAGTATGCACATTCTACATAATCACACCTTTACATACGTTGTGCACACAACTAATAAGAGGAATAGTTTAGTACCCCATGTTTTTAAAAGTCATGGCTTTTAAAAAAGATATATTATTTCCTTAAAAATAAGATATTTTAAAAAACACCATTTGTTTAATAAATCAAATAAACAATATTTGTGCATTCTACGTTATCCCACACTTTTGTAGGTTGTGTACACAATTGGTAAGTTAAATAACTTACTACCACTCATTTTCTAAAAGAAGGACTTCCAAATAAATTACTTTATTTGTTAAAAACAAGAGATTTAAAAAAATGCCAGTTCTTTAATCACTCAAATAAACAAAGTATGCACATCATACATAATCATACATTTTCATACATTGGATAGAAAGTTTGTAAGAAGAAGAGATTAGTACCCCTGATTTTAAAAAATCACAACTTTTAAAAAATTAGTTTATTTCTTAAGAACAAGGACATTTTAAAAAACTCGATTCATTAATAATTGGAATAAACAAAGTATGCACTTTCTCCTTAATCATAGATTTTTATAGTTTGTGGATAAAATGCATAAGAGAAATAGATTGGTACCTCTCATTTATAAAATTTACGACTTCTAAAAACATATTTTATCTCTTAAAAGACATGAATTTCAAAAAAACCATTTATTTAATAAATCGAATCCACATAGTATCAAAAATATACATGACCACATGTTTTTATACATTATTCATGCAATTGGTAAGATAAATAACTTTGTAACCGTTGTTTTTAAAAATCATGTCCTCTAAAAAAAATTATTTCTTGAAAAACAAGACATTTAAAAAACATCATTTACTTAATAAATAGAATCAACAAAGAGTGCAGATTCTATATAATGGTATTTTTTTATATATTGTGAATGAATTGCTAAGAGAAAGAGCTTGGTGCCCCTTGTTTTAAAAAATTACGATTTTTGAAAAAAGTTACTTTATTTCTTAAAAACAATACTTTGAAAAAAAATGTCATTTGTTTAATAAATCGAATAAACAAATTTTGCAAATTCTACATGACCGCACACTTTTATAGATTCCACATATGGCTGGAAAGAGAAAAAAAAATGTATTTCCTCGGTTTTTTAAAATCATGATTTCAAAAAAAAAAATTATTTCTTTAAAAACATGACTTTTTGAAAAACGCACTTGTTTATAAATCTGGAACAACAAAGTATGAAAATTTTAGATGATCACACATTTTTATACATTGCACTCATAATTGGTGTAAGTAACATATTAGTACCCCTTTTTTTAAATCACTTTTTCTATGGAAAATTATGTTATTTTAAAAAAAACATTACTTTTTATTAAACTACATTTGTTTATTGAGTAAACTTAACAAATTATGCACATTTCTATATAATCAAACCTTTAAATACATTTTGCACACAATTTTAAACATGAAGAGCTTAGTACCACTTATTTTAAAAATCACGGTTTCTAAAAACATCACTTTATTTCTTAAAAAACATTATTTAAAAAAATAACATTTCTTTAATAAATCAAATAAACAAAGTATGCAGATTCTGCATAATAGCACCTTTCAATACATTGCGCACATATATGGTAAGAGGAAGAGCTTAGTAGACCTTCCTTTTAAAAATCATGACTTTGAAAAACATTTCTTTATCTCTTTAAAAATGATACTTTGAAAAACACCATTTGTTTAATAAATAAAAAAAACAAAGTATCTACATTATACATTATCACACCTTTTTATATGTTGTGCACTCAATTGTTGGGAGGAACAAATTCTTATCACTCATTTGTTTTTAAATTGCAATTTCAAAAACAATTAATTTTTTTCTTAAGAAACACATCTTTTTTAAAAACCGCATTTGTTTAATAAATCGAGTAAACAAAGTATGCAATTTTATACATAATAACACCTTTTTGTACATTGCACCATAGGGCTTTATTTTTCCCAAAATGTCTCCTTATTTGAAAAAAGAGTAGAATATTCTAGGAACCTTTCATATTTTGGGCATAATGTTTCACTCGTTACTCGAAATTGGGCGGACTTTAGACCATTTGAAAGGTCTTGCAAACATCTTAGTTACTAAAAACTAAGACAAACGGTAAGGAATAAGGAAAAACTCAAAGCAACAAAGTTGTAGAGAATTTCATGGCCTTTCGAATGGTCTAAAGTACGGCCAATTCTGAGTTACAAGAAAAACACTATACCAAAAATACAAGATATTCTAGGTATCTTTTCACTTTTTGTTAAAAATTGTGCATTATAGAAGACGGTAGAATGTTATGGCAAAATATTGGTA
>LPNX010485029.1:12282-24786 GCA_001517045.1 Pseudotsuga menziesii | reverse complement strand
GTTTATTACTTAAAAAAGAAGACTTTTTAAGAAATGAATTTTGTTTACTAAATCGAATCAAATAAGTGATAAAATTCTACATAATTGCACATTTTTATAGTTGCACGCACAATTGGTAAGAGGAATCTATTAGCACCCCTTGTATTAAAAAATCTCAACATCTATTTTTTTTAAACAGGACTTTTTTAAAAATGACACTTGTTTAACAATTTGAATAAAAAAAATATACACATTCAGCATGTATGCACCTTTTTATACATTTTGCACACAATTGGTGTCATGAATATCTTAGTACCCTAGTTTTTGTCAAATCATGTTTAAAAAAATACTTTATTTCTTAAAAACGCAATATAAAAAAATTGACATTTCTTTAATAAATCAAATAAACAGAGTATGCACATTCTACATAATCACACCTTTCTATACATTGTGCACATAATTGATAAGAGGAAGAATTTAGTACCCCACATTTCTAAAAGTCATGACTTGTAAAAAAATTATACTATTTCCTTAACAACAAGAGCTTTTAAAAAACACCATTTGTTTAATAAATCAAATAAACAAGCTTTGTGCTTTCTACATTATCACACCCTTTTATAGGTTGTGTACACAATTGGTAAGTTAAATAACTTACTATAACTTACTATCACTCAGTTTCTAAAAGAAGGACTTCCAAATAAATTACTTTATTTGTTAAAAACAAGAGATTTAAAAAAACGCTAGTTCTTTAATCATCCAAATAAACAAAGTATGCACACTATAAATAATCATACATTGGCTAGAAAGTTTGTAAGAGGAAGAAATTAGTACCCCTGATTTTCAAAAATCACAACTTTAAAAAAAATTAGTTTATTTCTTAAGAACAAAGACATTTTAAAAAATTGAAATAAACAAAGTATGCACTTTCAAATTAATCATATATTTTTATAGTTTGTGGATAAAATTCATAAGAGAAATAGATTGGTACCCCTCATTTTTAAAATTTACGACTTCTAAAAAGATATTTTATCTCTTAAAAAAATGACTTTCAAAAACACCATTTATTTAATAAATTGAATCCACATAGTATCAAAATTCGACACGACCACACGTTTTTATACATTGTTCATGCGATTGGTAAGATAAATAACTTTGTTACCCTTGTTTTTAAAAATCATGTCGTCTAAAAAAATTATTTCTTGAAAAACCACACATTTATAAAACATCATTTACTTAATAAATAGAATCAACAAAGAGTGCAGATTCTATATAATGGTATGTTTTTTTATATATTGTGCATGAAATTGTTAAGAGAAAGAGCTCAATGCCCCTTGTTTTAAAAAAATAATATTTTCGTAAATATTCACTTTATTTATTAAAAACAATATTTTGAAAGAAAATGTCATTTCTTTAATAAATCGAATAAACAAATTTTGCACATTCTATACGATCACAAACTTTTATAGATTCCACATGTGATTGGAAAGAGAAAAAAACATATTACCCTTGTTTTTTAAAATCATGACTTCAGGGAAAAAAATATTTTATTTCTTTAAAAACATGACTTATTGAAAAACGCATTTGTTTATAAATCTGGACCAACGAAGTATGAAAATTCTATATGATCGCACATTTTTATACATTGCACTCACAATTGGTGTAAGTAACCTATTAGTACTCTTTTTTTTAAATTGTGTTTTCTATGGAAAATTATGTTATTTCTTAAAAAACATGACTTTTTTTTTTAAACAGAAACTGAATTTTTTTTATAAATTTAAAAAAAGGCTGTAGCCCAGCCAGGCGTACAAGGAGGAATTCTGAGAAAGAAGGCTGATGGCCTCAATTAAAACAGTCAGCCTTCTGAAAGGTGCTTTGAGAAATGAATCCCAAATGTTCCTGAAGCTATTTCGAGAAAAGTACTGCTTACAAGAGTAGACTCTCACAAATTGTGAGCAGAGAAGAATACAGAAACAAAGCATTAAACCGGCGGAGAGGAGTGTCCCTTAATGAAAGGATCCAGTTTCTTCTGAGAGCTCACGCTAATGTTTGAGGCTGATTCCTTTTCTCTATGTTCTTTATTCGTCTTGCGTCCTCTGGTGAGGGGAGGAGAAGGAGCTGAAAAGTCTTCAGAGTCGAAGGTTTCCTCTATTGAAGGGACCAAGGATTCCAGCCCTACCTGGGCTGAGGTCTCACCACCTAAATCAATGGGATATTTCTTTGAACCAAGGGTCTCAGGCATGGGGTCTTCCATGGTACTAAGGGGGGCACACACTTCTGGAACCTCTTTTACTGCTGGAGCTTCAGTTTCCCGACCTGAACCTGGCTCCAACGTCTCTTCAACTGCTACTGCTGCTTCTGGATCCTGGTCATCGAGTTCTTCAAGGGCTTCAAATATGTTTTTATTAGCTGGGGTGGATTCTTCTATGATGGGCACCTCTGATTTGGAGTCCTTTCTCCGGGGAACCCTTCGTCTATTAGCAACTGGCTGGAAGTCTGCCCCATTGACCGGGGGAGGAGCCACCATCACCAGGGCTTTGGGGCAGCTTTTCACGAAATGACCATAAACATGGCACCGGAGGCATTTGAAGGGAATATGCTCATAGTCCAGCTCTTGGATGTGACTCCATTCGCCCAAGGTGAGCTAAAGGGATTCTGGGAGCCCTTTCTTGAGATTGACCTCTACACAGATGCGCGCACAGGTGTATTGATCCCCTTTAGGCTCCGCGCTATCCAGGAAACGGTCGAGCTTGTTTCCTATATCAGCAAGGAAGCTTTTCCCTCAGAGATGAAGAGGAAGATGGGGGAGTCGGACCCAAACCAGGGCAGCGGTGATCTCTGCTTCAGGATTGAAGTCCAGAGACCAGGGAGCTAAGAATAGCCCCCTCGATCCCATGAAGTATGGTCCAAATCTGAAGATAAGATCCCGCTCTTCTTTGTTCTCAAAGATAAACACAAAATACCCTCTTCCTGCAGCACATAAAGAGATATGAGAGGGTGCCAGGGAGCTCCAACGTTCTGCTATCCATTGATCCACTGCTTTGGGATTGGGCCACAGACTAGTGAACTTGCCAATGAGGGATTTTTCTGAGAGCATAAGGGCCATGTGGCATGGATCATAAGGGGAGAGCTCCAAAGAAGGGATCTCTTCCATATTTTTAACAAACTTGACCGAAGGGGCGGCCTTTGCCCTAGGGCCTACAGATCTAACAAGAACTTTGAAAGCCTCCAATGGATCCATGGCCCGTCCACCAGAGGGAGAGCAATGCATGGCCACGGCGGAGGAGAAAGGCAGAAGATGCGGCTTCAAACGCTGCTCCAAAATGCAACGCAGCTTGGACGTGAACTAGAGTGAGGCAGATTCAACGAGATGGGCCTGCACGTAGCCTGGAGGAGCCGCAGGGGGCCTGCACGCAGCCTGGAGGAGATGCAGGGCGGCTAGGGTTTATCCCTAGCCGCGGGAGAGCCGTCTCGTCTCATCGATTTGAATCCTAGTTAAAGCCTTATTCTATGCCATTAAAAAACATGACTTTTTATCAAACTTCATATTTTTATTAAATCAACTTAACAAAGTATGCACATTTCTATATAATCAAACCTTTAAATACATTTTGCACACAATTTTAAACATGACTTCTAAATAATCAAGACCTTAGTACCACTTATTTTAGAAATCATGACTTCTAAAAACATTACTTTATTTGTTCAAAAACATCATTTAAAAAAAATAACATTTCTTTAATAAATCAAATAAACAAAGTATGCACATTCTGCATAATAGCACCTTTCATTAGATTGCGTACATAGATGGTAAGAGGAAGAGCTTAGTACACTTTCTTTTTAAAAGTCATGACTTTGAAAAACATATATTTACCTCTTTAAAAATGATACTTTAAAAAACATTATTTGTTTAATAAATCAAATAAGCAAAGTATGTACATTCTAAATTACCACACATTTTTATAGGTTGTGCACTTAATTGTTGGGAGGAATAAATTACTATCACTCATTTTTTTTTTAATCGTGATTTCTAAAATAATTAATTTATTTCTTAAAAAACACATCTTTTTAAAAAACCCCATTTGTTTAATAAATCGAATAAACAAATTATGCAATTTTATACATAATCACACCTTTTTGTACATTGTTCCATAAGGTTTTAGTTTTCCCGAAATGTCTCCTATTTGAAAAAAGAGCAAAATATTCTAGGAATCTTTAGTATTTTGGGCATAATGTTTCGCTTGTTACTCGAAATTGGGCAGACTTTAGACCATTGGAAAGGTCTTACAAACGTCTTTGTTACTAAAATGCCCACCCCAGACAAACGGTAAGGACTAAGGAAAAACTTAAAAAACCAAAGTTGTAGATAATTTCATGGCCTTTCCAACGGACTATAGTAGGCCCAATTAAGACTTACGAGAAAAAATTATACCTAAAATATGAAATATTCTAGGAATCTTTTCACTTTTTGTTAAAAGTTATACATTATAGAAGAGGGTAGAATGTTATGGCACAAAATCGGTAAGATGAATAGTTTAGTACCCCTCATTTTTAAAAATCCTGACTTCTAAAACACATACTTTAATTCTTAAAAACACTAGTTTTTAAATACTGCTATTTAATTAATAAGTTGAATAAACAAAGTATGAAAATTACACTTGAGCACAAATTTTTATAGGTTGCACACATTGGTAAGAGGAATTGTGTAGTACCTCTAATTTTAAAAGATCACAACGTCTAAAAAATTACTTTATTCCTTAAAAAACAAGAATTTTTAAAAAATGCCATTTACTTAATAAATTGAATCAATAATGTATTCACATTCTACATGATTGCACGCTTTTACACATTGTGCATGCAATTAGTAAGAGGATTATATTAGTATCTCACATATTTAAAAATCATGACTAACAAAATAATTACTTTATTTCTTAAAAAACATGAAGTTTCAAAAAATGTTATATATTTAATAAATGGAATAAACAAATTTTGCACATGCTACATAATATCACCTTTTATACATTGTGCACACATTTGGTAAGAGGAATATCTTAGCACCCGTCATTTTTAAAAATGGAATTTTCTAAAATACAATTTATTTAATAAATGAAATCAAGAAAGTATATGCATTGTACATAATGGAACTTTTTTATGCATTGTGCACGCAGTTGGTAAGATCTAGAGTTCAGTGTTCCTTCTTTTTAAAAATCACGTATTCTAAGAAATTATTGTATTTCTTAAAAAATAATACTTTCTAAGAAACTCCATTTGTTTATTGATTCAAATCAGAAAAGTATGCATCTTAGACATGATCACACAATTTTATAGGTTTTGCATGCAATTTTCAAGAGGAATAGCTTTGTACCCCTCATTTTTATAAAACATGTTCTCTAAAAAAATTCTTTACTTCTTCAAAACAATAATTTAAAAAAAAACACCATTTGTTTAATAATTTGAATCAACAATGTATGCACATTCTTCATAATTGAATTGTTTTATACTTTGCGAACAAAATTTGAGTGAGGACGATCTTAGTATCCCTTGTTTATAAAAGTCATTATTTAATATTTTATCCTTTCTTTCTTAAAAACATGACTTAAAAAAATGGATTTGTTCAAGAAAAGAAAAAGAAAAAGTATGCACATTTTACATAATTCCACGTTTATACATTGTGCATGCAATTGTTAAAAGAAACAACTTAGTAGCCATCATTTTTAAAAAGCGCAACTTCTAAACAAATTAGTTTATTTCTTAAAAAAAAAAGGCTTTTTAAGAAATTCCATTTGTTTACTAAATTGAATAAAAAAAAGTAAGAAGATTCTACATGATTACACATTTTCATAGGTTTCACACACAATTGGTAAGATGAATATATTAGTACCCCTTGTTATAAACATGAATTTTAAAAATGACACTTGTTTAACAATTTGAATCAACACCTTTTTATATATTGTGCACATAATTGGTTTCAGGAATATCTTAGTACTTTCATTTTTCTAAGATTATGTTTTCTTTTAATACTTTATTTCCTAAAAAACAGAGATTAAAAGAAAGACATTTTTCTAATCAATCAAATAAACATATTATGCAAATTCTACACAATCACAACTTTGTAGACATTGTGCGCACAATTGGTAAGACGAAGAGTTTAGTACCCTACCTTTTTAAAAGTCATGACTTTTCAATAAATTACATTATTTCCTGAAAAACAATTTTTTTAAAAAACACCATTTGTTTAATAACTCAAATAAACCAAGTTTGTGCATTCTACATTATCACACCCTTTTAAAGGTTGTGCACACAATTGGTAAGCAAAATAACTTGCTACCACTCATTTTTAAAAAGCAGGACTTCCAAATAAATTACTTTATTTGTTAAAACAGAGAGTTTTTTAAAAATGCCAGTTTTTTAATACCCCTTCTTTTTAAAATTCATGACTTTGAAAAACATTACCTTATCTTCTTAAAAACAAAACTTTAAAAACATCATTTATTTAATAGATCAAATAAAAAAAGTATGCACATAGATGGTCAGAGGAAGATTTGAGTAACCCTTTGTTTTAAAAATCATGACTTTGAAAAACATTACTTTATCTCTTTCAAAATGCGACTTTAAAAACACCACTTGTTTAATAAATCAAATAAGTAAAGTATGCACATTATACATTATCACACCTTTTTATAGGATGTTCTCTGAAGTGTTAGGAGGAATATTTTACTATCACTCATTTTTTTAAATCATGATTTCTAAAACAATTACTTTATTTCTTAAAAACCACATATTTTTCAAAACCCCCATTTGTTTAATAAATCAAATAAACAAAGTAAGAATTTTATACATAATCACACCTTTTTGTACATTGTGCACAAAATTGGTAAGCAAAATAGTTTAGTACCCCTCATTTTTAAAAATCATGACTTCTAAAACAAGTTCTTTAATTCTTAAAAATCACATGTTTTTAGATTAAACCATTTAATTAATAAGTTGAATACACAAAGTATGAAAGTTATACTTGATCACAAATTTTTATAGGTTGAGCACACAATTGGTAAGAGGAATAGTGTAGTCCCCCTCATTTAAAAAAATCACAACATCTAAACAAATTACTTAATTAAAAAAAAACAAGAATTTAAAAAAAAACGTCATTTATTCAATAAATTAAATCAACATAGTATTCACATTCTACATGATCAAACCTTTTTATACATTGTCATGCAATTAGTAAGAGGAATATATTAGTATCCCTCATTTTTTAAAATCATGACTCATAAAACAATTAATTTATTTCTTAAAAAACATTATTTAAAAAAGCAATGTTATGTATTTAATAAATGGAATAAACAAATTTTTCACATGCTACACAATCTCACCTCTTTATACATTGTGAACACAGTTTGTAATAGGAATACCTTAGCACCCCTCGTTTTTAACAATGTCATTTTCTAAAATGTTATTTATTTAATAAATGGAATCAAGAAAGTATTTGCGTTCTACACAATGGAACCTTTTTATACATTATGCATTCTATTGGTAAGTGTTAGAGTATAGTGTCCCTTCTTTTTAAAAATAATGTATTCTAAGAAATTTATTTATTTATTAAAAATAAGACTTTATAAAAAATGACATTTGTTTATTGATTCAAATTAACAAAATATACACCTTATACATGATCACACAATTTTATAGGTTGTGTATGCAATTTTCAGGAGGAATATATTTGTACCCCTCATTTTTAAAAATTGTGTTCTCTAAAAAAATTATTTGCTTCTTAAAAACAAGACTTTTTAAAAAAAACACCATTTGTTTAATAATTTGAATCAACAAAGTATGCACATTCTAAATAATCACACGTTTCTATTCATTGTGCACACAATTGATAAAAGGAAGAGTTTAGTACCCCATGTTTTTAAAAGTCATGACTTGTAAAAAATTATAGTATTTCCTTAAAAAAAAGAGTTTTTAAAAAACACCATTTGTTTAATAAATTAAATAAACAGGCTTTGTGTATTCTACATTATCACACCCTTTTATAGGTTGTGTACACAATTGGTAAGTTAAATAACTTACTACCACTCATTTTCTAAAAGTAGGACTTCCAAATAAATTACTTTAAATCATACATCAATCAAATAAACAAAGTATGAACACTATAAATAATCATACATTTTCATACATTGGATAGAAAGTTTGTAAGAGGAAGAGATTAGTACCCCTGATTTTCAAAAATCACAACTTTTGAAAAAATTAGTTTATTTCTTAAGAACAAGGACATTTTAAAAAACTAGTTTGTTTAATAATTGGAATAAAAAAAGTATGCACTTTCTACTTAATCATAGATTTTTATAGTTTGTGGATAGAATTCATAAGAGAAATAGATTGGTACCCCTCATTTTTAAAATTTACGACTTCTAAAAAAATATTTTATCTCTTAAAAGACATGACCTTCAAAAATACCATTTATTTAATAAATCGAATCCACATAGTATCAAAATTCTACACGACCACACGTTTTTATACATTGTTCATGCAATTGGTAAGATAAATAACTTTGTAACCCTCGTTTTTAAAAATAATGTCCTTTAAACAAAATATTTATTGAAAAACAAGACATTTAAAAACCATCATTTACTTAATAAATAGAATCAACAAAGAGCACAGATTGTATATAATGGTACGTTTTTTATATTTTGTGCATGAAATTCCTAAGAGAAAGAGATTGGTGCCCCTTGTTTGAAAAAATTATGATTTTTGAAAAAGGTCACTTTATTTCTTAAAAACAATACTTTGAAAAAAATGTCATTTGTTTAATAAATCTAATAAACAAATTTTCTACATTCTACATGATCGCACATTTTTATACATTGCGCTCGCAATTGGTGTAAGTAACATATTAGTCCTCCTTTTTTTTAAATCACATTTTCTATGGAAAATTATGTTATTTCTGAAAAAACATGACTTTTTATCAAACTACATTTGTTTATTAAATCAACTTAACAAAGTATGCACATTTCTATATAATCAAACTTTTAAATGCATTTTGCACACAATTTTAAACATGAAGAGATTAGTAGGTCACTTATTTTAAAAATCACAGCTTCTAAAAACATTACATTATTTCTTAAACAACATGATTTAAAAAAATAACATTTGTTTAATAAATAAAATAAACAAAGTACACACATTCTGCAAAATAGCACCTTTCAATACATTGTGTACATAGATGGTAAGATGAAGAGCTTAGTACACCTTCTTTTTAAAAATCATTACTTTGAAAAACATTTCTTTATCTCTTTTAAAATGATACTTTAAAAAACACCATTTGTTTAATAAATCAAATAAGCAAAGTATGTACATTCTAAATTATCAGACATTTTTATAGGTTGTGCACTCATTTGTTGGGAGGAATAAATTACTATCGCTTATTTTTTTTAAATCACGATTTCTAAAACAATTACTTTATTTCTTAAAAAACACATCTTTTTTAAAAACCCCATTTGTTTAATAAATCGAATAAACAAATTATGCAATTTTATACATAATCACACATTTTTTAACATTGCGCCATAGGGTTTTATTATTTCCAAAAGGTCTCCTATTTGACAAAAGAGTAGAATATTCTAGGAATCTTTCGTATTTTGGGTATAACGTTTTGCTCGTTACTCGAAATTGGCAGAACTTTAGACCAATGGAAAGGTATTGCAAACGTCTTTGTTCCTAAAACACTCGCCCCAGAAAAATGGTAAGGAATAAGCAAAAACTCAAAACAATAGAGTTGTAGATAATTTCATGCCCTTTGAAATGGTATGAAGTAGGCCCGATTTCGAGTTACGAGGAAAATATTATACCTAAAATATGAAATATTCTAGGAATGTTTTCACTTTTTGTTAAAAATTATACATTATAGAAGAGGGTAGAATGTTATGGCACAAAATTCATAAGATGAATAGCTTAGTACCCCTCATTTTAAAAAATCATGACTTCTAAAACACATACTTTAATTCTTAAAAAACACTAGTTTTCAAATAATGTTATTTAATTAATAAGTTGAATAAATAAAGTATGAAAATTATACTTGATCACAAATTTTTATATCTTGCACACACTATTGGTAAAAGGAATTGCGTAGTACCTCTGATTTTAAAAGATCACAATGCCTAAAAAATTACTTTATTCCTAAAAAATGAGAATTTTAAAAAAATGCCATTTACTTAATAAATTGAATCAACTAAGTATTCACATTCTACATGATCACACCTTTTTACACATTGTGCATGCAATTAGTAAGAGGATTATGTTAGTATCTCGCATTTTTTAAAATCATGACTCACAAAATAATTACTTTATTGCTTAAAAAACATGAATTTTTTAAAAATGTTATATATTTCATAGATGGATTAAACAAATTTTGTAGATGCTATAGAATATCATGTTTTATACAGTGTGTACACATTTGGTAAAAGGAATATCTTAGTACCCCTCATTTTTAAAAATGGCATTTTCTAAAATGGCATTTATTTAATAAATGAAATCAAGAAAGTATCTGCATTGTACATAATGGAACCTTTTTATGCATTGTGCACGTAGTTGATAAGATTTAGAGTTCAATGTCCCTTCTTTTTAAAAATTACGTTTTCTATGAAATTATTGTATTGATTAAAAAATAAGAGTTTCTAAGAAACGCCATTTGTTTATTGATTCAAATCAGCAAAGTATGAACCTTATACATGATCGCACTATTTTATAGGTTGTGCATGCAATTTTCAAGAGCAATAGCTTTGTACCCCTCATTTTTATAAATCATGTTCTCTAAAAAAATTCTTTACTTCTTCAAAACAATACTTTTTAAAAAACACCATTTCTTTAATATTTCAAATCAACAATGTCTGCACATTCTTTATAATTGAATAGTTTTATACATTGCACGCAAAATTAGTATGAGGAATATCTGATCACCCCTTGTTTATAAAAATCACTATTTAAGATTTTATCCTTTCTTTCTTAAAAACATGACTAGAAAAAATGTATTTGTTTAAGAAAGAAAAAAAAAAGTATGCACATTTTACGTAATTCCATGTTTTATGCATTGTGCATGCTATTGTTAAAAGGAACAACTTAGTAGCCATCATTTTTAAAAGGCGCAACTTCTAAACAAATTAGTTTATTTCTTAAGAAAAAGGCTTTTTAAGAAATGCCATTTGTTTACTAAATTCAATTAAAAAAAGTAAGAAGATTCTACATGATTGCACATTTTTATAGGTTCCATACACAATTGGTAAAATGAATATATTAGTACCCTTTTTTTTAATGGACAATTTTAAAAAATGGCACTTGTTTAACAATTTTAATCAACACCTTTTTATATATTGTGCACATAATTGGTGTCAAGAATATCTTATTATCATCATTTTTCTAAGATCATGTTTTCTTTTAATACTTTATTTCTTAAAAAACACAGATTAAAAAAAGACATTTCTTTAATCAATCAATTAAATAGATTATGCACATTCTACATAATCACACCTTTGTATACATTATGCACACAATTGGTAAGATGAAGAGTTTAGTACCCCACCTTTCTATAGTCACGACTTGTCAATAAATTACATTATTTCCTAAGAAACAAAACTTTTTTAAAAACACTATTTGTTTAATAACTCAAATAAACAAAGTGTGTGCATTCTACATTATCACACACTTTTAAAGGTTGTGCACACAATTGGAAAGCACAATAACTTACTATTACTCATTTTTAAAAAGTAGGACTTCCAAATAAATTACTTTATTTGTTAAAAGCGAGAATTTTTTAAAAATGTCAGTTTTTTAATACCTCTTATTTTTTAAAATCATGACTTTGAAAAACATTACTTTATCTTCTTAAAAACAAAACTTTAAGAACATCATTTGTTTAATAAGTCAAATAAAAAAAGTATGCACATAGATGGTAAGAGGAAGATCTGAGTACCCTTCTTTTTAAAAAATCATGACTTTGAAAAACATTACTTTATCTCTTTAAAAATGGGACTTTAAAAAACACCATTTGTTTGATAAATAAAATAAGTAAAGTATGCACATTCTACTTTATCACACCTTTTTATAGGTTGTGCACTGAAGTGTTAGGAGGAATATTTTACTATCACTCATTTTTTTTAAAATCGTGATTTCTAAAACAATTACTTTATTTCTTAAAAACCACATATTTTTGATAACCCCCATTTGTTTAATAAACCAAATAAAGAAATTATGCAATTTTATACATAATCACACCTTTTTGTACATTGTGCACAAAATTGGTAAGCAAAATAGTTTAGTACCCCTCATTTTTACAAATCATGACTTCTAAAACAAATTCTTTAATTCTTAAAAATCACATGTTTTTAAATAACACCATTTAATTAATAAGTTGAATAAACAAAGTATGAAAGTTATACTTGATCATAAATTTTTATAGGTTGCACACAAAATTTAAAAACGCCACTTATTTAATAAATTAAAACAACAAAGTATTCACATTCTACATGATCAAACCTT
>LPNX010484977.1:0-36584 GCA_001517045.1 Pseudotsuga menziesii | reverse complement strand
ATTTCTCATCTTCTGACAGAACTGTGATAGGACTTTGTCTTTGAACTTCAATATTCTCTTTCTCATCTGAAATTGTCTCTGCAGGTACAACATTTTCAACAGGCTTGGCTTCCTTAATATCTGACTGTAAATTCTTACTTTCATTGTCATTAAGGTGCTGTTTAGATTCAAAGTCTTAATTTGCATGATCTGAAACTTCTTCTAATTTAACCCTATCTTCATCTTTTACCTTTACCTTTTGCCTGAGCTTTCTAACCAAAGTCTGCCCTTTATCAACTTGTCTTCTGTGAGATTGTCCTTCTTGATCATTTTGAAAACCTGACCAGAAAATGAAATACTCCCGAGTTTTTCCCCTACTCTGCAAAACAATTTTTATGATAAGTTTAATAAGTCCATGATGGAAAATGGACTGCCTTGTATGATTTTGGTGCTCCTTAACCTTGCATGACATCTTTTGCAGACTCTTCAGAAAGAAGAAGGGTAAGTTCATCTTGGACTCATCACTAACATGCTGAAGAAATCTGAAGTGGTATTTGAAAACAAAAGCATATCTACCCTCACAGGTAATATAACTTTGTAAGACTTTAATGGGCTCAATCCATTCACCTTTGAAGTTATGAATTGGTATACCTTTACCCCAATCTGCAATCACACCAGGAAGCAAGTACTTTTGTGCATTGAAAGTGAATGGAACCTTCTTAAAACATAATTCTCCCTCATTTAAGATGCTTGTTGCCTCAGCTATTGACTCCTTAGTTATTTTGAATTGTAAAGTATCAAAAGACACAATGTCTTTATCAAAGCACTGAGCAAATTTATGAGACACATCTGCATGATAACCATCAATTCTTTTGAAAAATGTTAACCATCTTGCGTTTGAAAATAACTCTGCACATTCTGGAAAATTGTCTACCCAACTTAGGTCAGTGGGCTCAGCTCTATTTGTTTTTCCACTTTTTTTCATATTCACTATGGTTTAACAGCACCTGTCGATATTCCACAATCTAACTATCTTCAAATCATAACAGTCTATCCTAACACACACTTCAGAAATCTTTCGTGCCAAATTACAACAGTCTGACCCAGTCACAGAGTTCAGGGATTTCCAACAAATTCTGCTTTGAATTTTACTGTTTGAAATGATGAATACTTTGAATATAGTTGTTAATAATTCATCATTCACAGTGTATTAGGTGAAAACTCATATTTCTCCTTTGAATTTTATCATTAAGGATTTTATCAGAAAAGCCCCAAATTAAGAAAAGCCTAACAATGACATGCGGGCTACCTGTTTAGAAGACGAATATGAGCGATGGAATGCAATCATTTCAATGGTTAAGTGTCGAATTTCATGTTCCACCTATCTCTAATTGTCCAAACCACTTCAAATAGTCGCTGCTGAAAAGCCCTAATTCCTCATTCAGTTGAAAAATATCGATTTCTCAGCAGTATTTTCTCACCAAGACCTTCAATATCCTTCATGTCCTTCAGATAAGGAACATACTCCCGAAAAACTCTGTCTCATTCTACTCGCTGTCATCATTTATCTTGCTCTGCATGCAATTGCTACGATCTACCTCTTATGATGATCATCCACTTGTTTCAATGATAAAACTATGCAGGACACGTATCAAATGCATCAAATGATATGATTAACACCTCGGAGATAAGACACCCGAAGAATCGGACTGAAAAAATGATGATTTTAGCATTCGCGATTTTCTTGTAGCGCTCTAGTGTATCAATTTTGCTCTTGCGCTACAAGAAAGTCCAATGAAATAATTTCAAATCATTAGGCCACTAATAAGGATTAAAACTTGGTTTATGTGTTCAAACTCGACCTTAGTGTCATTTATAAAACTTATTTAATCCATATATACCTTGTAAAACCCTTCAATAATGAAATCAAAGCAAAAATTATAAAAGCAGGCTTAAAAAATCAAAATCATGAAAATTAAAAGTTTGAACTCAAAATTATATTTATAAACAAAATTTCTTAGAAGCAAAAGTACTAGCAAGGTTCAAAAACAAAAATAAAAGCATAAAACTAAGACAAAATCATGACCTAACACTAGGAAGGACTGTTTTTCCCATTTCTTTGTGGAAACTTTTAAAGGTGTGGGGCTAGTAGATGTCAAACCATGTAACCTTTGAGCAAATTTGAGTAATAATTTTTTGGGGGAGGAGACGATTTCAAAACACTTAGACCAATTCTTAATTCACGATGATCTCTTACAATCTGCGTAGTTCACGAGAACTTGGGTTGGACCAGGGTTGGACACATAAGGTTCTTAGATCATTTTCTAGATTTTTTTCAAATTGGGGTTAGGGTGATGAAACTTGGAGTCCCTTTCAAATACAATTTTGCTTTGTATATTGAGGAAGAGGTAGTTTCATAATCATTTCAAGCAACACTGGAAGCATTTAGAGGCAGTGGATGGTGATAGTGTTAGTTTCTGGTTCACTAACTCCTTGCATACTCTTAAAGGGAAGGTAGATGTGTGGACTCAAGAGAGGCATCATTGCTAGAGGTAGAAGAACTATTCGATACCTTATTTAACTCCCATTCATATGGGTTAATCAACGAGGTGAATTTGAGTGTTTTGATTGACTTGGAGCAGAGTAAGGACAAGTTGTTGAGGGAGAAGAAAATAGAGTGATGTTTAAAGAGTCAGGCACTTTGTCTTGCCTTGGGTGACTAAGTCACCAAAGAACTATTTCAGCAGTATGTAGACCAAAGAAAAATCTCTAATACTATTTGGGAATTAAAGGACAAGGAGGGACAACCAACCAGGGGTTTTCAAGAGCTTGCCAAATTATGGGTCAGACATTTCAATTATTGATTTAGCGATCCAAATTGTGAAAACTTAAGGGAGGTTGCGCATCAGATTTCTCTTTTTCCTATATTGTGGAGGTAGAGGACAAAGATAACCTTTTCCATCCTTTCAGTAAGGAAGAACTCTTGGTTTTCCTTTCATCCTTCTAGAAGAACAAAATTCATGGGCTGGAAGGTTGGTAACTGATTTTTATGTTGACTCAATTGATTTAATAGGTGATGATTTGTTGCAGGTAGTAGAGGAAGTTCAAAAACTGCAAAGGATGTTTGGAAAGCTTCACACCACCTTCTTGGCGTCGATCCCCAAAGTGGATTACTCATCCACCTTCGATGAATTCTAGTATATTT
This sequence comes from Pseudotsuga menziesii, assembly GCA_001517045.1. Lineage (NCBI taxonomy): Eukaryota > Viridiplantae > Streptophyta > Pinopsida > Pinales > Pinaceae > Pseudotsuga > Pseudotsuga menziesii. Next base: position 33,400 of record LPNX010484977.1, on the reverse strand, counting down.
GTTTGTGAAATGGTGTTTACAAAGTCATTATGAAGGTGATCATGATGTGTTTAAAACATATTCTTTCAAATGTTATTTCCCCACAGTAATTCAATTTTAATTAAGAATGATTAATCCATGAAGTTATCAGTGTAATGCAGGAGGGACTTCATACAATAAAGACTTGGTGATTGTTAACTGCAACACTCAAGCTTGATCGTTCTAAAGCTTATGACATAGTCTCTTGGATTTACCTTTAGTTGCTTCTTCTTCATGTGGGCTTCAATTTGGACACAACCAATTGGATCATGTGTCATGTAATCTCCTTGGCCTTTGTCATTTTGATAAATGGGTCAGATTCCATGTTTTTCAAGGTTTCAAAAAGGTTGAGGTAAGGATGCCCACTTTCCCTATATATGTTTTTATTGGTGGTGGGAGGATTGAGTGGAGCCCTACAATGGCAATGAAGGAGAAGAACTATTGGTGGTCATGTGAACTTGAATCACCTCTTATTTTTTGATAAGATCTTATTATTCTTTTAATTTCAAAGGAAGTAGGAAGACACCTTAATTAAGTTATAGATTTTTTTGCAGCTTGACAAGGTTGGAGGTTAATGTGGAGAAGTCTATAGTATTTTTCCCAGAGTATTCCCACCCTAGAAGAAATTGGTGGGGATATTTCCTTTTATTCTCTGTGTATAGATTGGAAGAGGGGTCAACGTATCTGGTTATTTCCTCAATCCCAATAGTTATGGAAAAGCTAACTGGAGTTGGTTGGTATCTCAAATAGAAAGAATAATTAATTGTTGGTGCAACTGATGGATATCCAAGAGGAACGATTAGTACTTGTCAAATCCATTCTCAAAGTAATTTTTCTATATTGGCATCTCATGGCGCATATTTCAAAGGGAACTTTGGACAAAATCCGATAGTTGTGTTTTAAATATCTTTGGAAAGCCACTCGTGATTATTGGGTTCTCATGTTGTGAGTTGGAAAATGGCTACATCTCCAAAATATTGAGATGGTTGGGGTCTTAAAACATCTTCCCCTTAATCAGATATTGGTATCCAAATCCCTCTAGTGTTTTCTTACTCTAGAGGGTCTCTAGCGAAGAATTATAGATGAGAAATATATTGAACCAGACTCGATAATTGATTGGGTATGAAGAGGACATAAGAGTATACAGTTGTGTCTAACCATCAGAAAGTTATCACACTAGCTTTCCTCGTGGTGAGTATAATCTTATTGTGGAAAGTGGGTTTAGGCTCCTCAGTTACTAACTAGTGGTTATAATGTGTAGGAGGTCATGCTCGATCCAAGATTGGATATTTACATCCTACCTAATTGCTAGGTTAGGATTCTATAATGGGATTCCCAACCAGAATGATTTTTCCAGAAGATTTGGTTATCGTTTTACTGGATAGAGGCTTTGGTCCTTTGAAAATAGTGGATGTAACACCCCTTTCCATTACCCCATAATGCAATTATGTAAATATGGATGAAATGGCTAGAAGCCGGACATGAATGGTTTATTTTGACGAAGATGGTGTAATTATGTACATTTTACATTTACTATAAAAGCCATAAATATTGCAGACTAAAGGACGAAGAAGGGATGGGGGGATATAATTCTACAAGAGGGATACTGAGAAGGGGTTTAAAAGGGAGATGACCCTAGTGATTTATGAGTTAATTCATTATCCTTAATATTTGTTTCATCCTAAGTTTTATTAATCCCTCTTTATAATAGTGCATTAGCCATAATATTGGGTTAATTATCCTAAGATCAGAATTAGAGGGGAAAAAAGGTAACAATACCTTGTATGCAATTTGTCTAGTTTTCATCATCCATGCATGCCATTTGTCTAGTTCTCAATATGCATATAACTTATTGAGAACTAGTCATTCGATATGATCCTGATATCATTCACACTTCATCATTATGTATGGCATCATGGAACTACCACTTGTACCTTATCCCAGGGACATAATCCACACTGTACTTTGGACCCATCCCAAGAACTATAAATTTCTCTAGAGTTCTGACATGGAGATACCCCAGTTGATCTTGTTGGAGACCTAGACGGGAATTGGGGTAAAAAACCTAAGGGACTGTTAAATTAGAGAAGGGACCCAGAGGGATTATTAACTTGGAAAGGGGATCCCCATTCATTGGGTTGTGCAAACTAATGGGGGAGGAGTGCTAGCAGGTTGGGATAGATATAGCGAGAAAACTAGTATAACATACCAAATATAATAATATGTAAATAAAATAATAAATTAGATTAATAAACTAATTAATAAATACTATATATGGTAAATGCAACAAATGACATGAGAAGATACATAACTCTTCACTATTATGTACTATATATATGCCAAAAGACTATGTATTTAGATCATCTATTCAATTATAAAAATATATTTATTTATCTAGTAAGATAAATATGTAAGGTGTTACCTTACAAGTGGTATCAGAGCTTCGGGATCTTGCTCACACTTGGCACTTGCACTTGTTCCTCAAGGCAATATCTCACTCCATTACACTCGTTGCTCTCACAGCTACCACCCTCGTCTCTTCATTCTCATCTACACCACTGCTCCTACTTTTTCTCCCCGTTCTCGATGCTTTTCCCCCAACTTGCACCATCGTATCTTGTTCCTCTCCTTTATTAATGCCAACTCCACGTAGTGCATTCCCCACTTCCTTACGCACTTCCCCAAGCACCCCTCTCCTACACAATCCCACTGCTCCCATTTTATGCTCTCATAGCTATCCTTACAACCCTCCAGGAATTGTTCCCACTACTCCTCATTCAATCTCACGTCTAGCATCCCCTTGCCTATGCACACCTCTTCTTGCTTAAGTACTACACAACTCCACACATCTGCCATATCCCATTCTCCCTGTGTCCATACTCCTTCCCGTCATCTGTAACATTTAAACGCCCCTCAAACATTACACCTGTGTCCTCCTACTCCCTACACCCTTTCATGCCTCACCATCACTGCACCTGCGCCCTCCTCCACCCCACACCCTCGCTTCCAGTCCATGCACAACCTCCTCATTTTCCCACACCCCACACATACTTCCCCTCCTGTGCACCCCTATATTCCATCACCACTTGCACAGATCTGTTCCTTTCCATTTATCTCCATTCCCACTCCAATGCTTGCCCTTACCTCTTACACACAACCCGCCCTTGCATATCCCTTCCTCACACCTCTGTTGTGCTACTTCCTGCATGCCACTTCTTCCCTATCTCCCCTCACGCCCTCACTCTCCATGCACTACTTCCCACCTTTCATCAATCTATGTGCCCATTCAATGCTTCCACAACCTATTCTTTCCTCCACTTCCGCCTACCATCGCATCTCCTCACACTTCCAGCCTGTGCTCCTTCTTCCATCAAGCTTGTGCTTCTACCACATCTACAGTTACCCCCCATCCCATAACCTCCATTCTCCCCTCACACTCTACGCCACCATAACTTCTCCTCCTTCCCACGATCCTCATACCTTTGATTGCATACCTTGTGCCATTCCTTGCACCATCCTATGGCACCATATCATGACATAGCCTCATAAACCCTAAGTTCATATATTTACCAAAAAAATATAATAATAATATTAAAATTTCAAAAAAACTATTAAAACATATATGTATGATATTATCATTATTTAATAATAATAATTATTGTGATTATTTAATAATAATAATTATCATTATTTAATAATAATAATAATAATTATTTATTTTTAATAGAAAAAAATCTTCATCATTCTTTTGAAGATTTTATATAGAACAAAATGGTCTTTTATGTATGAGTCAATGCATTTTTTAAAAGAGCTAAAACAACTAAAGAAATAAAAAAGGAATTAAAAGGAGAGATTGAAGAAATAAAAAGCACGACGCTTGAAGCAAAAATATCAGATATCAACGTGGCAACGCAAGTTCTTCATGAAGACATAAAAGAATTAGCTGAAGAAATGAAAATATTGATAATACAATGACGAGTAGGAGAATCTAAGAAGCATGTGGACAAAGAACAATCATAGGCGCATGCGTCTTACTCTTCAAGTGAGTTGAAGGAAGAAGAAGCGGCTACGACATCTCAATTCTCAAGCCTGGGAAAGCAAGAAACTGCTATGGTACCTACAATAGGAAAAGTGGTTACGGTCTCCAAAATCTCAAGCAAGGGAAAGCTGGAAACTGCATTTGCACTCCCAACATAAGAAGCGACTATGACTCCCAAGTTTTTAAGTAAAGAGGAACAAGGTACGATAATGACTCCTAAATATTCAAGCAGGGAAGAATTGAAAGTCACTACTTCAACTAGAAAGGAAGGGAGGCCAGGAAGACTGTCTCATTATATCCCTCACAAAATATTCAAGCCACCAGATCGCGTGAGGGTTAACAAAAGACACCCCAAGTACAAACCTCAAAATACAATACTCAGTCAAAAATATGTATGTCGACCGGAATTTCGTTGTGCCGCTTCTTACAAGGAAGGGAAGTAAGGCACATTAACATGCCAGTGGAAAAATCTATAAAATTGTTTAGTGAAACTCCAGAACAAGGACTTGTTAAGGAAGACGATAACAAGGATGATGAAACAAAAGAGGTAGAAGACAAGGATATGAAAAATCTAGATGATATTGACAATAACAATGTCAATATCAATTGTAAAGAAAACGACGATGTCGTAGATTGTAATAATAAAACACAAAATACATTTAAAAATGAAGCCATTGTTAACAACAATTATGAAAAAATTGAAGTTATAGAAGAATGAAATGATGAAAATAAAAGTGTCAAAGATGACCTTAATCATGATAACGTAGCATAATGCAATTGAGAAGATGCTGCAACAAATGAAGAGATTTACATTCTACCAGTGGCCGTAGCTCAATATGTCTTAGAATCTCAATATCAAAAGGTTCCCTGGGAATAACTAAAGACAAGCTCGTCAGACAAAGAAGTAAGTAGATTATTAGTAGTTGCTGCTACAGATAAGAAAACCATATATTCATCAAATTAGAAGATCAAAATAACACCATCATATTAGAAGCTCATAAGTATACTCCATATTGTTGTTATTTGTTTACCTAGAGAATCATATGCATGAAAAAGATTTGAATGGAAATGCGACCAATTATTTCAAGAACTGCTAAACCATGGCACCATTATTCGTGGTAAAAATTCCAGTAACTGCAGCACGCTCATAGAAGATTCGTGGATGAATTTTTTTAGAGCAGGATGACTTGTAACATACCAGATATAATAATATGTAAATAAAATTATAAATTAGATTAAGCAATTAATTAACTAATATTGTATATGCTAAATGCAACAAACGACATGAGAAGAGACGTAACACTTCAGTATTATGTACTATATATATGCCAAGAGATTATGTATTTAGATCATCAATTCAATTATAAAATATATATATTTATCTAATAAGATAAATATGTAAGATGTTACCTTACAACTAGGTACCTTCTTGTGGTTTAATAGCCCTTGCTTGGGTGTGGCCTGTTTAAGAAAGATAAGGCTTGGAAAAGCCTATGGCTGGGAGGAATGTCCTTGGTCTATAGTAAATTGATTATACTTTTAGATAAGTCTCCAATTATGTATAAATGATTGATATATATATTTATGTGATGTATTTTATCTACTTATTGTTATCGTATCATTTAAATGCACAAAAATTAATGTCATCGAGTGAATGGATTCATGTAGAAAATATTGGTAACATTTTCATGTATGTTTATATTAATTATAGGTGATTATTTATATATATATAATTTCATTTTAAATTTTAAATAAACCAATAGAAAACGAAATTGAGTTTCATAGGGGGTTAAAGTCAATAGTTTGAGTATATTGGGCTGACAGGTGTGGGTGGAGTCTTCTTCGACTATGAGGGAAACAAGTGGAAAGAGTACGCTTGGGGAATTGGCAGGAAGACAAATAATGGTGCATAATGGATAGCATTGATAAAAGGTCTGAAGCTAGCAAGGAATGTCGACATTGAGGAATTGGTGGTCTTTGGCGATTCAATTATGTCGTAAGGGAAGCGCAGAATCTGACGAATAATAGTAAGAAACTAGCTACCAGGATACGTCATCTCCTAAAATGCACAGTAAATGAATACAAAGCTATCAACTTCCTCCATGTGTTGAGAGAAAATAACCAGCAAGTGGACACAAAGGCTAATAAGGGAGTTGGTCTCGACTGTGGCGTCTTAGTTTGCGATCAAAAGGTCTATGAGAGAAACCAAATACCATAACATTATACTCCTTGCGAAAGGTGTTGATGGTTCTAGAACTCCATGGGATAAGAGGAGGTTTACCTCCTTGGACTGGATTGCCCACAATTTCATCTTCACTCAAGTATCAACTATGAACTATACTCGTTGTAATCTAATGGCTAAAGCTAAGGTCGATTTCCAACTTTAGACCTTCTCCCATGCCCCAAGCTATGACAGGGGGAAGGCCACATGAATGAAACACATGGTCTCCATGCATGAATTCATTGCGATGGATTACCAGGTCAGAAGTGGCTTAAATGCTTTGAGTGGTTGTATTAATTCATGTTTTTGGAGTCTGGTTTAGAGGCATTCTTGAAAGAACAGAGTTAGAGTGTTAAGTTGTGTGATGCATGACTCTGCACAACCTTCAATTTTTGCTCTAGTCCCATCCTTGGCATCTCGCAATTGCAAGCATGAAAAGGTGGAACGATTGGAAGAAATGAGGAGTCTTAGGTGGATACCCTCCACAAGTAGAAGGAGTCTCATGTTGATACTCTCCACAAGTAGAAGGAGTCTCATTGCCGACATTAGCTCTTTGGTTTTTGGTTTGGGATTTTTTCTGGTATTTTCGTAATGGCCCTCATTTGTATAAGTATTTTAGTCCCTTCTGGCTGTTAGACAATGACAATGTCTCAGGTTTATCAGAAGTATAGTTTAGGAGCAATTTTGTTTTTACTAATAGTAGATGTAATCCATAAATCCTTTTGGACAAGAAGAAAAGTCATTTTGTTTATGCAATGTTTTGTTTTTGTATTTTCCTTCTTGGGCAGTTTGTAAGGAGATACAGTCTCCATAGAATAGGAAATGACCATGATTAGTAGAGACTAGTAAAGGATGAACAAGGAGTCATGGACGTAGTTCTCCTTTGGGAACAATTTGTTTTTAGAACTCTGTAATCTCTGTTTTTCCATTTTATATAAAAGCTCCTTAACTATTTATGTTAAAAAAAAAGTTGGTAGTTTGAGTATCTCGTGGCCCCAAAGGAATCGTCAGGTCATTGGGTACATGATAGGTTGGTATCAAAGCCCAAGTTTGCAACATTGGGGACTGCATGGGCCGAATTTGAATTTTACAGGTAGAATTACATGTTGCACAAGAAGTATTTGACGATATGCAATAGAAAAACTATAGGGGAAAACCATGTTTAATCCTTCCATTATTTAATTCAAGAGGAATACATAGTGAAAATTAAGAATTTCAGTCGAATTTGGGCCAAATTACGCATTAAAGTCGAAAATTTGTCAGTTTTGTTAATGGACATAAAACCAATATAAGGGACATGATTATGTTGGTCAAAATAATGTTTAGTCTTGGGAATGCCTAGTTGTAAATTCGGGTTGGCCATCTGTTTATGAAGAAATTGCCAAGTGTAAATTTCATAAGACACATGTCTAAAGGTTGAATTTAATAATGATAATAATAATAATAATAATGGAGCTTAACACTTGAGTGCTAGGCTGATAAACCATGCGATCAGAGCCCGAGAACAAAGCGCTATGCAGAAAGGGGATAAACCTCATAAATGAGCAAGATCGATTAGAAACACCCAAGATTGACAATTGTGGCTCATAGTGCATTGACAACTTGTACACTATTAACAAAAGGTGGGTGGGTGAGCTATTGTGTGGATACCACAAGTCCACATGTCAACTTTTTATTGGCAATGACTCCAACAAAATCTTTTTCCAAAACCGCTTCATAGTGAGTTATTACCAGTTTTAGTAATGGAATACAATTGAAGCATTTCCACCCAAGGGCAAGGATATAATGATATGGCATCTTGTGGAGGGTAACATGGCCTCATCACAGGGTTCCATATAGGACCCGTCTGACATTTCAATAGACACGTGTCATGACACATGATCACCTTGCCACATCAGTAGAAAATTAGAGAAGTTAAAAAAAGTTTAGAGCCAAAATTTTGTTTTGGCCATAATAGGTGCAGATTAACTCATAAATTGATGAGACATGTGCCATTTCAATGCCATTTACGGAGGATACACAATTTCTTGTGAGGGGTAGGGAACCATTATGCTAAATTTTGCATAAATTTTGGTTTAATGGGATTTGAAGGTGCGTAGCCCAAGAATGGTTAGGGGACCGGTTGAGGCCCAAATTGTTATGGTGAAGTTGTGATCCAGGCACACAAATAACTCTGGACCCTTAAGGACAAATTCAAAAAAACGTGAAGCCAAGAGATAAAAGAAAGCTAAAATCCACTATTTGGGCACGTAAAATGTCAATTTTCGAAAACTTAGAGGAGGAAAAAGTGGCCCAAGAGCTCATCACTAAGAGATTATATGAATTCAACATTTTCCCTACTCATTGACCCAAACAAATTTGCTTAGATGTGATTTTTAAAAAAATGCTTAGTTTGTTAGATAACAATTTTGAGTGAAAAATCTATCTAGAAGAATTGCAAAAATCAAAAGTTGGTAATTCTAGAATTTTATACAATTTGATGAGAGCATCAATTTTGAACAGTGAAAGTGTCTATGTAATCACCATCATACGAGCTGTCAACACCCAATATAATTTTTTTTCTAGTTCCTTACCGATTTCTTCTACATGTCTTAGAAGTTTGTCTTTTAGAATAAGTGTATTTACATAAACAAGATAAAATTGGGCAAAAACTGTGATTCCAAAGAGATAACTTTTAGCGCTAAAATCATAACTGAACATGGGTATAATCATTGGAAAGGGTATCTGTAGGATATTAAGAACAATATATCTGATAATGAATCAATCCTCCAATTTTTCTAGAAATCTTATAGAAATGGGGCTTGTAGCCTAATTTAACAAATGGGTATTTTCTAGAATTTTTATGTATACATGAAAATATTTATGAAATTTTGTAAAAAAGGATTTGTATAGGAGATTTTAAGTATTAATTGATTCTATATATTAGGTGTAGATATCCGAATTGGGTATTGTGAGATTCAAAGTAGCTACATGAACATGGAAGTATTGAGCAAAATTGCTAACTTTGGGGAGTCATACTTTTTAGCTCAGAACCCATAATAAAGAATAGTTAGTCAATGGAAAGGTAATATAAAGGAGAAAATGGCATATAGATCCAAACTTTAAAACAAATTTCTTGTTATTTGATAAAATTCATAAAACATAGCCTCTTGGCTTAATTATACATGGAATAATGCAAATTAGGCGAGTTTACAAATTTTGGAGGAATGCAATTTTTCATTGTAAGATCATAATGCGATGTGGCTACAGTCATCATAAAGATAATCTAGAGGAGAAGGTGATAGAATGTTCTAATTTTTTAAATACATTTCCAATTATTTTAGAAAGTGAGCACAATAGAACCTTAGAGCTAGATTAGACTAGGCAAGTCTTGATGTAGACGAACTCGAAAATATCTAGAACTTGGGAGAATAATTATGGTGATAAAGGTACATAACAAAAATTAAATCAGGTATGTATGACTATTAGATACTCTAGATGGTGCCAAGTCACAAATGTATGAGCAAAGTAGGGTATAATTACTTAGTATATTATTGATTGAAGGTTGAAGCAATGTTGGCTAAGCGCTTGATAATATGACAATACTATTGAGGAGGAGGGGCACTTAAGGGGAGAGAGTTATGGAGGTATTATTAACAAAGTGGTTAAATACCTTGCATGGAGATACTGAATTTTATTGTAGCTTGTATTCTATAAACGATCATGCATAATAGGAGGATTTGATTCCTTAACTTTCTAAGGCAAGGAAAGGCAAGTAATTAAGAAATAAATATAAGTAATGATTGCCAATAAGGTAAGCATAAAAGATGCTAATGGGGTAATTAAACACTCAATTAAATGGAACTATCATGGTTGACATAGTAGAGCTTGTAGGAAGTAACCTAAAGAGGTGTAGTGAATATTCCAAAATTAAGTAAAGCATGCACACAATTAAAGATAAGAGCATGGGATGTCCTATGGTGGATGTCCCAATCATTGGAAGATATTATAGAATGAAGAATATGATTCCAACAATAAAGGAGAATGGATTGTGGTAATTAGTCCATATAAAGTTGGTATGTTATAAGTTGTAGTTGTATAACTACTGAAGAATAATGGTGGGTAAATTTAAACTCAAAATTAAAATTCTTGTGGATAAGTGGAGCAACATGACAATGAAAGCAGAGTGCATAAGAAATTAAAAATTGAGGAAAACATAGTTGCATATTCAAAGGGGTTGAAGACATATGAAGACATTCGAAGAGAACAAAATAAACTCCTATCATGTTAAAGGAACCTGCATAAGGCTACAAATATTGTTGTAGTAGCAAATGATGAAGACTAACAATGATGCAATGAGAAATGAAGGAAATTGTATCTCTCAAATGCACATGCATTAGTAGGCAAATTAATATAGGATGCATGGTGCATGTGAATATACTTGTGTATACATGTGATATTGCATATTCCTAAAAGTAGTATGTTTTTACATATGCAATGAGCCACTAATGATAATTAATGTGGTTGATGATGATTATATGGCCATAAACAGTTGAAATATGGGTAAAGATGTTGATGGAATGGTTGGATATGACATGTAACCTTCTGAGAAAACCCTAGGATAATAAATATACAACCAATGGGTTGGTGAAAAGATTGTAAAATTTCTTGCAAGAGACCAACTTATCAGGTAACATCAAGGGTGTTGAGGGAATGCTATAGGTAATGAATTTGTTCATTCCAATTGCTCAAATGTTAAAATAAAGGGGGATTGAGTAAGAATCCATTCAGCCCTATTTCAGTATCACGAATTGGTATGCATATTCCACCGAAAATTATGTGGTAGATGAAAGAAAGTCTTATACGTATATGAATATTTAGAATTTAGAATGCATTAATGTGAAAATAAATAGCATTCTATACGTGTGTTGGTTATGAGTAAATAACCAAGGCAAATCCAAGTTTGTGAATCTGATATGGTGTTGATGAATAAATGCAAGGGTGCATTGACTGTGTGTGAATTATTAGATTGCATAAATCTCGTGGTTGTACATACATGCATTTGGGCATACGTGTGGAATGCACTATGTGAATGCATGTTAGGCCATATTTCATTGAATAATATGTTAACACTTGAAATGAAGAAATTACTGGTAATGCGTAATCCTTAGATTATTTCATGAAATGTTGTGAATGCAGTGAAAGAAATGCATACAAAAACAGTCACATTGGATGGACTAAAAGAATACTTTATCAGAAGGACGAAGTTGTGTAAAAGAAGAAGATGTATTGGATAAGGTAGTGAAAGTGAGGCACAATGAAGACATGGATCTTTGCTCATGTCATTGAACGATAAGTATTATGTGTGGAACTCATGTTAATATTAGGAATTTAATTCTTCCGATAATGATTTTCAATATTAATTGATAGATACCAGTATGATTCCTAATACATTCATGTTTATGTTTGTGACATAGGTGCATAGTGAATCTACTTACTATGAGTCCATGATGGAAATTGTAAGTTGGAAAGCTCGGGAAGTAAGCTATTACAAGACATGAAAACCCTAAAATTTGTGCTCTTCTTATGCAAGAAAGCCTTGACAAATGATGGACCAATCAAGGATATGTTAGCTCAAAGAATGGGATTCTTGAGCCTGGAGGGAAAGTGATTGTAGAGAAGAGGAAAATTTAATGAATTTTCTATGATTAATTCATGAGATATATAGATTCCTAACATGTATATTCCATGGGGAGTATGTAATAGAGCACTAGAAGGGTATTGGGGTAAAAATATCGAGGGACTATTAACTCAAAGAAAGGAACTAGACGGACTATCAACTCAAAGAAGGGAAGCCCATTCCTTGAGTTGTGCAAGATGATGGGGGAGGAGTGTTATGGATTGTGACAACTGTAGAGGGTGTGTCAAGGGGAACAATGAGCTAAATTATTTCCCGTGTAAACCTTGTGAAAGAATAGAAATATGCATGCAAATAAGTATTGTATATAGTTTCCATAGTTATTTGATGAAATTCATATATGTTCTTACATTATGTTATTATAAAATTGATCCGGACATTATGACTATCTCATGAGAATGATTATATCATGCATAATGATTCTTAATGATTGGTATAAGTACTTGTGGATGTACCAAACTTGTGGAGACATCTAGGCCAATGGATAATTAATGTTGGTGCATTATGGACAAGTTGGCCAACAATTATACTAGATTGCATGAACAAAGAACATTGTGGCAAATGTGGTTGAGGAAGAAACTTGAGAACTAAAGGACTTTGTGGCTTGACATATTGTACATGTCTAAAGACATGTTAAATTCTATCATTGTATATATAATGTTGATGATGCACTCAGAACGATGCATAAATTAAGGGTGAGAGGATTGTAACACCTTGTTTTTGACCCCATAATGTAATTATGTAAATATGGATCAAAGGGTTAGAATCCAGACATTAATGGTCCACCGCGACCAAGATGATGTAATTATGTACATTTTACATTTAATATAGAAACCTACAACTACTGCAGACTAAAGAACGAAGAAGAGATGGGGGGTATAATTCCATAAGAGGGAGAGTGAGAAGGTGTTTAAAAGGGAGACGACCTTAACAACTTATGAGTTAATCCATTATCCTTAATATTCATTTTATAATCCCTCTTTATAGAAGTGCATTAGCCATAATATTGGGTTAATTATCCTAATCTTGGGATTAGAGGGAAAAAGTGTCAAATCCCATGTATGCCATTTGTCTAGTTCCCATGATCCATGCATGCCACTTGGCCAGTTCTCAACATGCATATAAATTTTTGAGAACAAGTCATTCAGGACGATTATGATATCATTCATACTTCATCATTTTGTTTGTCACTCACTGAACCATCACTCGTACCTTAGCTTGAGGGAATAATCCATATTATAGTTTAGACTTGTACCAAGAATTACAGAGTTTCCTGTAGTCCAACCACAGAGATACCTTGGATAACCTATGTTGTAGCCCTATAAGGGAATCTAGGTAAGAAACCCAAGGGATTGTTAACTCAAACAAGGAATCCCAAGGGCATGTTAACTTAGAAAAGGGAGCCCCATTCTTTGGGTTGTGTAGGATGATGGGATGAATTCTAGCGGATTGGGATAGCTATAGTAGGAAAAGTCAGTACCTTCTTCTGGTTTAATAGCCCTAGCTCAGCGGTGACCTGTCAAAGAAAATGATTGGTTGATAGAGTGTATGACTAGGAGGAACATCCTTGGTTTGCAGTCACTTGGTTACATTTTAATATAAGTCTCTATCTATCTATAAATGATTGATATGTAATTATGTTATGTATTTTATTTAATTATTATTATCATATGATTTAAATGCACAAAATTAATGGCGTTGAGCGAATGCATTCATGTAGAAAATATCAGTAACATTTCCATGTATGATTATATTAATTCTAGTTGTTTATTTACATATCTAATTCTGCTATAAATTTTAATTAAACCAGTAGAAAAAAGAAATTGAGTGTCAGAGGGGATTCAAGTCAGTAGTTTGAGTATAAATGCAGTGCCTGTAAATTCTAGATGGGCACTTAAGTTCTGTGTTTTTCATCCATTGTATCTAGCTCCTTAAGAGTTTTTTTTGTGAAAATAAAAAGAATATGTTAATTCTTATGTTATCAAAGTTTTGGGTTAACATGATTTATGTAAAATTCTACACAAGTTTAACTTGATAGGAAATTTCTAACAACATAAAATCAATTCTACAAAATATGTATTTTAAAATATTTTAAGCATTTTAAAGCATACTGCATAATACTTAGAATATCCATCTCTTAATCATTTCACTAACTACCAATAGGATACCTATAACAATAGGTTGTAGTAGATCCCTTAGCACCCATATTATTCTCTTGCAACTCCTTTTGACCAAGCCTTAGTAACCAAACTGACCTTGCCAACCAACTTATCGTGTTGGCCCTAGGAAACCAATGGGTTTCCTAGCCCTCAATCCCACAATCTGATAATCCAAATAGCAACTTTCCTTAGTTCAAAATCCCTCAATCCATAGTGTAGTTTCCCTTTTTCTTTTAGTTTCCCACCTCCTCAATTCCTTGAGTTAACCCCCTCCTCGGTATGCCTCATCTCTCAAAAAATAACACTAAGTCTAATTCTTCTCAAGAAAAACCAACCCCCTCTCCTCCGTGAGACCTTTCATAAATACCTATTTTCCTCCTCCTTCCTTCGTTCTTACTTCACCGCCCTCCAACTCATTTCTCAGAAACCAAAATAATTAATTCTATCCCATCAATAAAAATAAAAATGATAATTAGATATAATTATTACATCTGGTTTATCTCAATTCGCTCGATAATATTAATGCAATTTAACTTGGTCTTACTGTTTTGACTGAAAATATTTAATTGTTCTAGGGAGGATCACCTAATGGTTTTTACGAGACTGGTTTAATCAAGAGTAGTTCAGTAATCGTTTTTGTATTAAGTGTTTTTAGAATAAAATAATATATACTGGTTGACTTTTCAAGATTTTGGATAATATATGTCTTAAATATTTACCATTCAAATCTGATTCAACAATAATTGAAGTCTAATAATCATATCGATTCAATACATAATATTAAATTACACTAATCACATTTCATTTTAACATATATACATATATGTATATGTATACATACATACATACATACATACATACATATATATATATATATATATATATATATATATGTACATATATATATGTATATGTATGTATATGTATGTATATATATGTATGTATATATGTATGTATATATGTACATATACACACACATATACATATATATATATATATATATATGTATATGTGTGTGTATATGTACATATATACATACATATATACATACATATATATACATACATATACATACATATACATATATATATGTACATATATATATATATATATATATATATATATATGTATGTATGTATGTATGTATGTATGTATACATATACATATATGTATATATGTTAAAATGAAATGTGATTAGTGTAATTTAATATTATGTATTGAATCGATATGATTATTAGACTTCAATTATTGTTGAATCAGATTTGAATGGTAAATATTTAAGACATATATTATCCAAAATCTTGAAAAGTCAACCAGTATATATTATTTTATTCTAAAAACACTTAATACAAAAACGATTACTGAACTACTCTTGATTAAACCAGTCTCGTAAAAACCATTAGGTGATCCTCCCTAGAACAATTAAATATTTTCAGTCAAAACAGTAAGACCAAGTTAAATTGCATTAATATTATCGAGCGAATTGAGATAAACCAGATGTAATAATTATATCTAATTATCATTTTTATTTTTATTGATGGGATAGAATTAATTATTTTGGTTTCTGAGAAATGAGTTGGAGGGCGGTGAAGTAAGAACGAAGGAAGGAGGAGGAAAATAGGTATTTATGAAAGGTCTCACGGAGGAGAGGGGGTTGGTTTTTCTTGAGAAGAATTAGACTTAGTGTTATTTTTTGAGAGATGAGGCATACCGAGGAGGGGGTTAACTCAAGGAATTGAGGAGGTGGGAAACTAAAAGAAAAAGGGAAACTACACTATGGATTGAGGGATTTTGAACTAAGGAAAGTTGCTATTTGGATTATCAGATTGTGGGATTGAGGGCTAGGAAACCCATTGGTTTCCTAGGGCCAACACGATAAGTTGGTTGGCAAGGTCAGTTTGGTTACTAAGGCTTGGTCAAAAGGAGTTGCAAGAGAATAATATGGGTGCTAAGGGATCTACTACAACCTATTGTTATAGGTATCCTATTGGTAGTTAGTGAAATGATTAAGAGATGGATATTCTAAGTATTATGCAGTATGCTTTAAAATGCTTAAAATATTTTAAAATACATATTTTGTAGAATTGATTTTATGTTGTTAGAAATTTCCTATCAAGTTAAACTTGTGTAGAATTTTACATAAATCATGTTAACCCAAAACTTTGATAACATAAGAATTAACATATTCTTTTTATTTTCACAAAAAAAACTCTTAAGGAGCTAGATACAATGGATGAAAAACACAGAACTTAAGTGCCCATCTAGAATTTACAGGCACTGCATTTATACTCAAACTACTGACTTGAATCCCCTCTGACACTCAATTTCTTTTTTCTACTGGTTTAATTAAAATTTATAGCAGAATTAGATATGTAAATAAACAACTAGAATTAATATAATCATACATGGAAATGTTACTGATATTTTCTACATGAATGCATTCGCTCAACGCCATTAATTTTGTGCATTTAAATCATATGATAATAATAATTAAATAAAATACATAACATAATTACATATCAATCATTTATAGATAGATAGAGACTTATATTAAAATGTAACCAAGTGACTGCAAACCAAGGATGTTCCTCCTAGTCATACACTCTATCAACCAATCATTTTCTTTGACAGGTCACCGCTGAGCTAGGGCTATTAAACCAGAAGAAGGTACTGACTTTTCCTACTATAGCTATCCCAATCCGCTAGAATTCATCCCATCATCCTACACAACCCAAAGAATGGGGCTCCCTTTTCTAAGTTAACATGCCCTTGGGATTCCTTGTTTGAGTTAACAATCCCTTGGGTTTCTTACCTAGATTCCCTTATAGGGCTACAACATAGGTTATCCAAGGTATCTCTGTGGTTGGACTACAGGAAACTCTGTAATTCTTGGTACAAGTCTAAACTATAATATGGATTATTCCCTCAAGCTAAGGTACGAGTGATGGTTCAGTGAGTGACAAACAAAATGATGAAGTATGAATGATATCATAATCGTCCTGAATGACTTGTTCTCAAAAATTTATATGCATGTTGAGAACTGGCCAAGTGGCATGCATGGATCATGGGAACTAGACAAATGGCATACATGGGATTTGACACTTTTTCCCTCTAATCCCAAGATTAGGATAATTAACCCAATATTATGGCTAATGCACTTCTATAAAGAGGGATTATAAAATGAATATTAAGGATAATGGATTAACTCATAAGTTGTTAAGGTCGTCTCCCTTTTAAACACCTTCTCACTCTCCCTCTTATGGAATTATACCCCCCATCTCTTCTTCGTTCTTTAGTCTGCAGTAGTTGTAGGTTTCTATATTAAATGTAAAATGTACATAATTACATCATCTTGGTCGCGGTGGACCATTAATGTCTGGATTCTAACCCTTTGATCCATATTTACATAATTACATTATGGGGTCAAAAACAAGGTGTTACAATCCTCTCACCCTTAATTTATGCATCGTTCTGAGTGCATCATCAACATTATATATACAATGATAGAATTTAACATGTCTTTAGACATGTACAATATGTCAAGCCACAAAGTCCTTTAGTTCTCAAGTTTCTTCCTCAACCACATTTGCCACAATGTTCTTTGTTCATGCAATCTAGTATAATTGTTGGCCAACTTGTCCATAATGCACCAACATTAATTATCCATTGGCCTAGATGTCTCCACAAGTTTGGTACATCCACAAGTACTTATACCAATCATTAAGAATCATTATGCATGATATAATCATTCTCATGAGATAGTCATAATGTCCGGATCAATTTTATAATAACATAATGTAAGAACATATATGAATTTCATCAAATAACTATGGAAACTATATACAATACTTATTTGCATGCATATTTCTATTCTTTCACAAGGTTTACACGGGAAATAATTTAGCTCATTGTTCCCCTTGACACACCCTCTACAGTTGTCACAATCCATAACACTCCTCCCCCATCATCTTGCACAACTCAAGGAATGGGCTTCCCTTCTTTGAGTTGATAGTCCGTCTAGTTCCTTTCTTTGAGTTAATAGTCCCTCGATATTTTTACCCCAATACCCTTCTAGTGCTCTATTACATACTCCCCATGGAATATACATGTTAGGAATCTATATATCTCATGAATTAATCATAGAAAATTCATTAAATTTTCCTCTTCTCTACAATCACTTTCCCTCCAGGCTCAAGAATCCCATTCTTTGAGCTAACATATCCTTGATTGGTCCATCATTTGTCAAGGCTTTCTTGCATAAGAAGAGCACAAATTTTAGGGTTTTCATGTCTTGTAATAGCTTACTTCCCGAGCTTTCCAACTTACAATTTCCATCATGGACTCATAGTAAGTAGATTCACTATGCACCTATGTCACAAACATAAACATGAATGTATTAGGAATCATACTGGTATCTATCAATTAATATTGAAAATCATTATCGGAAGAATTAAATTCCTAATATTAACATGAGTTCCACACATAATACTTATCGTTCAATGACATGAGCAAAGATCCATGTCTTCATTGTGCCTCACTTTCACTACCTTATCCAATACATCTTCTTCTTTTACACAACTTCGTCCTTCTGATAAAGTATTCTTTTAGTCCATCCAATGTGACTGTTTTTGTATGCATTTCTTTCACTGCATTCACAACATTTCATGAAATAATCTAAGGATTACGCATTACCAGTAATTTCTTCATTTCAAGTGTTAACATATTATTCAATGAAATATGGCCTAACATGCATTCACATAGTGCATTCCACACGTATGCCCAAATGCATGTATGTACAACCACGAGATTTATGCAATCTAATAATTCACACACAGTCAATGCACCCTTGCATTTATTCATCAACACCATATCAGATTCACAAACTTGGATTTGCCTTGGTTATTTACTCATAACCAACACACGTATAGAATGCTATTTATTTTCACATTAATGCATTCTAAATTCTAAATATTCATATACGTATAAGACTTTCTTTCATCTACCACATAATTTTCGGTGGAATATGCATACCAATTCGTGATACTGAAATAGGGCTGAATGGATTCTTACTCAATCCCCCTTTATTTTAACATTTGAGCAATTGGAATGAACAAATTCATTACCTATAGCATTCCCTCAACACCCTTGATGTTACCTGATAAGTTGGTCTCTTGCAAGAAATTTTACAATCTTTTCACCAACCCATTGGTTGTATATTTATTATCCTAGGGTTTTCTCAGAAGGTTACATGTCATATCCAACCATTCCATCAACATCTTTACCCATATTTCAACTGTTTATGGCCATATAATCATCATCAACCACATTAATTATCATTAGTGGCTCATTGCATATGTAAAAACATACTACTTTTAGGAATATGCAATATCACATGTATACACAAGTATATTCACATGCACCATGCATCCTATATTAATTTGCCTACTAATGCATGTGCATTTGAGAGATACAATTTCCTTCATTTCTCATTGCATCATTGTTAGTCTTCATCATTTGCTACTACAACAATATTTGTAGCCTTATGCAGGTTCCTTTAACATGATAGGAGTTTATTTTGTTCTCTTCGAATGTCTTCATATGTCTTCAACCCCTTTGAATATGCAACTATGTTTTCCTCAATTTTTAATTTCTTATGCACTCTGCTTTCATTGTCATGTTGCTCCACTTATCCACAAGAATTTTAATTTTGAGTTTAAATTTACCCACCATTATTCTTCAGTAGTTATACAACTACAACTTATAACATACCAACTTTATATGGACTAATTACCACAATCCATTCTCCTTTATTGTTGGAATCATATTCTTCATTCTATAATATCTTCCAATGATTGGGACATCCACCATAGGACATCCCATGCTCTTATCTTTAATTGTGTGCATGCTTTACTTAATTTTGGAATATTCACTACACCTCTTTAGGTTACTTCCTACAAGCTCTACTATGTCAACCATGATAGTTCCATTTAATTGAGTGTTTAATTACCCCATTAGCATCTTTTATGCTTACCTTATTGGCAATCATTACTTATATTTATTTCTTAATTACTTGCCTTTCCTTGCCTTAGAAAGTTAAGGAATCAAATCCTCCTATTATGCATGATCGTTTATAGAATACAAGCTACAATAAAATTCAGTATCTCCATGCAAGGTATTTAACCACTTTGTTAATAATACCTCCATAACTCTCTCCCCTTAAGTGCCCCTCCTCCTCAATAGTATTGTCATATTATCAAGCGCTTAGCCAACATTGCTTCAACCTTCAATCAATAATATACTAAGTAATTATACCCTACTTTGCTCATACATTTGTGACTTGGCACCATCTAGAGTATCTAATAGTCATACATACCTGATTTAATTTTTGTTATGTACCTTTATCACCATAATTATTCTCCCAAGTTCTAGATATTTTCGAGTTCGTCTACATCAAGACTTGCCTAGTCTAATCTAGCTCTAAGGTTCTATTGTGCTCACTTTCTAAAATAATTGGAAATGTATTTAAAAAATTAGAACATTCTATCACCTTCTCCTCTAGATTATCTTTATGATGACTGTAGCCACATCGCATTATGATCTTACAATGAAAAATTGCATTCCTCCAAAATTTGTAAACTCGCCTAATTTGCATTATTCCATGTATAATTAAGCCAAGAGGCTATGTTTTATGAATTTTATCAAATAACAAGAAATTTGTTTTAAAGTTTGGATCTATATGCCATTTTCTCCTTTATATTACCTTTCCATTGACTAACTATTCTTTATTATGGGTTCTGAGCTAAAAAGTATGACTCCCCAAAGTTAGCAATTTTGCTCAATACTTCCATGTTCATGTAGCTACTTTGAATCTCACAATACCCAATTCGGATATCTACACCTAATATATAGAATCAATTAATACTTAAAATCTCCTATACAAATCCTTTTTTACAAAATTTCATAAATATTTTCATGTATACATAAAAATTCTAGAAAATACCCATTTGTTAAATTAGGCTACAAGCCCCATTTCTATAAGATTTCTAGAAAAATTGGAGGATTGATTCATTATCAGATATATTGTTCTTAATATCCTACAGATACCCTTTCCAATGATTATACCCATGTTCAGTTATGATTTTAGCGCTAAAAGTTATCTCTTTGGAATCACAGTTTTTGCCCAATTTTATCTTGTTTATGTAAATACACTTATTCTAAAAGACAAACTTCTAAGACATGTAGAAGAAATCGGTAAGGAACTAGAAAAAAAATTATATTGGGTGTTGACAGCTCGTATGATGGTGATTACATAGACACTTTCACTGTTCAAAATTGATGCTCTCATCAAATTGTATAAAATTCTAGAATTACCAACTTTTGATTTTTGCAATTCTTCTAGATAGATTTTTCACTCAAAATTGTTATCTAACAAACTAAGCATTTTTTTAAAAATCACATCTAAGCAAATTTGTTTGGGTCAATGAGTAGGGAAAATGTTGAATTCATATAATCTCTTAGTGATGAGCTCTTGGGCCACTTTTTCCTCCTCTAAGTTTTCGAAAATTGACATTTTACGTGCCCAAATAGTGGATTTTAGCTTTCTTTTATCTCTTGGCTTCACGTTTTTTTGAATTTGTCCTTAAGGGTCCAGAGTTATTTGTGTGCCTGGATCACAACTTCACCATAACAATTTGGGCCTCAACCGGTCCCCTAACCATTCTTGGGCTACGCACCTTCAAATCCCATTAAACCAAAATTTATGCAAAATTTAGCATAATGGTTCCCTACCCCTCACAAGAAATTGTGTATCCTCCGTAAATGGCATTGAAATGGCACATGTCTCATCAATTTATGAGTTAATCTGCACCTATTATGGCCAAAACAAAATTTTGGCTCTAAACTTTTTTTAACTTCTCTAATTTTCTACTGATGTGGCAAGGTGATCATGTGTCATGACACGTGTCTATTGAAATGTCAGACGGGTCCTATATGGAACCCTGTGATGAGGCCATGTTACCCTCCACAAGATGCCATATCATTATATCCTTGCCCTTGGGTGGAAATGCTTCAATTGTATTCCATTACTAAAACTGGTAATAACTCACTAT
This sequence comes from Pseudotsuga menziesii, assembly GCA_001517045.1. Lineage (NCBI taxonomy): Eukaryota > Viridiplantae > Streptophyta > Pinopsida > Pinales > Pinaceae > Pseudotsuga > Pseudotsuga menziesii. The sequence continues at coordinate 11,178 of LPNX010484977.1, read as the reverse complement.
GAAGCGGTTTTGGAAAAAGATTTTGTTGGAGTCATTGCCAATAAAAAGTTGACATGTGGACTTGTGGTATCCACACAATAGCTCACCCACCCACCTTTTGTTAATAGTGTACAAGTTGTCAATGCACTATGAGCCACAATTGTCAATCTTGGGTGTTTCTAATCGATCTTGCTCATTTATGAGGTTTATCCCCTTTCTGCATAGCGCTTTGTTCTCGGGCTCTGATCGCATGGTTTATCAGCCTAGCACTCAAGTGTTAAGCTCCATTATTATTATTATTATTATCATTATTAAATTCAACCTTTAGACATGTGTCTTATGAAATTTACACTTGGCAATTTCTTCATAAACAGATGGCCAACCCGAATTTACAACTAGGCATTCCCAAGACTAAACATTATTTTGACCAACATAATCATGTCCCTTATATTGGTTTTATGTCCATTAACAAAACTGACAAATTTTCGACTTTAATGCGTAATTTGGCCCAAATTCGACTGAAATTCTTAATTTTCACTATGTATTCCTCTTGAATTAAATAATGGAAGGATTAAACATGGTTTTCCCCTATAGTTTTTCTATTGCATATCGTCAAATACTTCTTGTGCAACATGTAATTCTACCTGTAAAATTCAAATTCGGCCCATGCAGTCCCCAATGTTGCAAACTTGGGCTTTGATACCAACCTATCATGTACCCAATGACCTGACGATTCCTTTGGGGCCACGAGATACTCAAACTACCAACTTTTTTTTTAACATAAATAGTTAAGGAGCTTTTATATAAAATGGAAAAACAGAGATTACAGAGTTCTAAAAACAAATTGTTCCCAAAGGAGAACTACGTCCATGACTCCTTGTTCATCCTTTACTAGTCTCTACTAATCATGGTCATTTCCTATTCTATGGAGACTGTATCTCCTTACAAACTGCCCAAGAAGGAAAATACAAAAACAAAACATTGCATAAACAAAATGACTTTTCTTCTTGTCCAAAAGGATTTATGGATTACATCTACTATTAGTAAAAACAAAATTGCTCCTAAACTATACTTCTGATAAACCTGAGACATTGTCATTGTCTAACAGCCAGAAGGGACTAAAATACTTATACAAATGAGGGCCATTACGAAAATACCAGAAAAAATCCCAAACCAAAAACCAAAGAGCTAATGTCGGCAATGAGACTCCTTCTACTTGTGGAGAGTATCAACATGAGACTCCTTCTACTTGTGGAGGGTATCCACCTAAGACTCCTCATTTCTTCCAATCGTTCCACCTTTTCATGCTTGCAATTGCGAGATGCCAAGGATGGGACTAGAGCAAAAATTGAAGGTTGTGCAGAGTCATGCATCACACAACTTAACACTCTAACTCTGTTCTTTCAAGAATGCCTCTAAACCAGACTCCAAAAACATGAATTAATACAACCACTCAAAGCATTTAAGCCACTTCTGACCTGGTAATCCATCGCAATGAATTCATGCATGGAGACCATGTGTTTCATTCATGTGGCCTTCCCCCTGTCATAGCTTGGGGCATGGGAGAAGGTCTAAAGTTGGAAATCGACCTTAGCTTTAGCCATTAGATTACAACGAGTATAGTTCATAGTTGATACTTGAGTGAAGATGAAATTGTGGGCAATCCAGTCCAAGGAGGTAAACCTCCTCTTATCCCATGGAGTTCTAGAACCATCAACACCTTTCGCAAGGAGTATAATGTTATGGTATTTGGTTTCTCTCATAGACCTTTTGATCGCAAACTAAGACGCCACAGTCGAGACCAACTCCCTTATTAGCCTTTGTGTCCACTTGCTGGTTATTTTCTCTCAACACATGGAGGAAGTTGATAGCTTTGTATTCATTTACTGTGCATTTTAGGAGATGACGTATCCTGGTAGCTAGTTTCTTACTATTATTCGTCAGATTCTGCGCTTCCCTTACGACATAATTGAATCGCCAAAGACCACCAATTCCTCAATGTCGACATTCCTTGCTAGCTTCAGACCTTTTATCAATGCTATCCATTATGCACCATTATTTGTCTTCCTGCCAATTCCCCAAGCGTACTCTTTCCACTTGTTTCCCTCATAGTCGAAGAAGACTCCACCCACACCTGTCAGCCCAATATACTCAAACTATTGACTTTAACCCCCTATGAAACTCAATTTCGTTTTCTATTGGTTTATTTAAAATTTAAAATGAAATTATATATATATAAATAATCACCTATAATTAATATAAACATACATGAAAATGTTACCAATATTTTCTACATGAATCCATTCACTCGATGACATTAATTTTTGTGCATTTAAATGATACGATAACAATAAGTAGATAAAATACATCACATAAATATATATATCAATCATTTATACATAATTGGAGACTTATCTAAAAGTATAATCAATTTACTATAGACCAAGGACATTCCTCCCAGCCATAGGCTTTTCCAAGCCTTATCTTTCTTAAACAGGCCACACCCAAGCAAGGGCTATTAAACCACAAGAAGGTACCTAGTTGTAAGGTAACATCTTACATATTTATCTTATTAGATAAATATATATATTTTATAATTGAATTGATGATCTAAATACATAATCTCTTGGCATATATATAGTACATAATACTGAAGTGTTACGTCTCTTCTCATGTCGTTTGTTGCATTTAGCATATACAATATTAGTTAATTAATTGCTTAATCTAATTTATAATTTTATTTACATATTATTATATCTGGTATGTTACAAGTCATCCTGCTCTAAAAAAATTCATCCACGAATCTTCTATGAGCGTGCTGCAGTTACTGGAATTTTTACCACGAATAATGGTGCCATGGTTTAGCAGTTCTTGAAATAATTGGTCGCATTTCCATTCAAATCTTTTTCATGCATATGATTCTCTAGGTAAACAAATAACAACAATATGGAGTATACTTATGAGCTTCTAATATGATGGTGTTATTTTGATCTTCTAATTTGATGAATATATGGTTTTCTTATCTGTAGCAGCAACTACTAATAATCTACTTACTTCTTTGTCTGACGAGCTTGTCTTTAGTTATTCCCAGGGAACCTTTTGATATTGAGATTCTAAGACATATTGAGCTACGGCCACTGGTAGAATGTAAATCTCTTCATTTGTTGCAGCATCTTCTCAATTGCATTATGCTACGTTATCATGATTAAGGTCATCTTTGACACTTTTATTTTCATCATTTCATTCTTCTATAACTTCAATTTTTTCATAATTGTTGTTAACAATGGCTTCATTTTTAAATGTATTTTGTGTTTTATTATTACAATCTACGACATCGTCGTTTTCTTTACAATTGATATTGACATTGTTATTGTCAATATCATCTAGATTTTTCATATCCTTGTCTTCTACCTCTTTTGTTTCATCATCCTTGTTATCGTCTTCCTTAACAAGTCCTTGTTCTGGAGTTTCACTAAACAATTTTATAGATTTTTCCACTGGCATGTTAATGTGCCTTACTTCCCTTCCTTGTAAGAAGCGGCACAACGAAATTCCGGTCGACATACATATTTTTGACTGAGTATTGTATTTTGAGGTTTGTACTTGGGGTGTCTTTTGTTAACCCTCACGCGATCTGGTGGCTTGAATATTTTGTGAGGGATATAATGAGACAGTCTTCCTGGCCTCCCTTCCTTTCTAGTTGAAGTAGTGACTTTCAATTCTTCCCTGCTTGAATATTTAGGAGTCATTATCGTACCTTGTTCCTCTTTACTTAAAAACTTGGGAGTCATAGTCGCTTCTTATGTTGGGAGTGCAAATGCAGTTTCCAGCTTTCCCTTGCTTGAGATTTTGGAGACCGTAACCACTTTTCCTATTGTAGGTACCATAGCAGTTTCTTGCTTTCCCAGGCTTGAGAATTGAGATGTCGTAGCCGCTTCTTCTTCCTTCAACTCACTTGAAGAGTAAGACGCATGCGCCTATGATTGTTCTTTGTCCACATGCTTCTTAGATTCTCCTACTCGTCATTGTATTATCAATATTTTCATTTCTTCAGCTAATTCTTTTATGTCTTCATGAAGAACTTGCGTTGCCACGTTGATATCTGATATTTTTGCTTCAAGCGTCGTGCTTTTTATTTCTTCAATCTCTCCTTTTAATTCCTTTTTTATTTCTTTAGTTGTTTTAGCTCTTTTAAAAAATGCATTGACTCATACATAAAAGACCATTTTGTTCTATATAAAATCTTCAAAAGAATGATGAAGATTTTTTTCTATTAAAAATAAATAATTATTATTATTATTATTAAATAATGATAATTATTATTATTAAATAATCACAATAATTATTATTATTAAATAATGATAATATCATACATATATGTTTTAATAGTTTTTTTGAAATTTTAATATTATTATTATATTTTTTTGGTAAATATATGAACTTAGGGTTTATGAGGCTATGTCATGATATGGTGCCATAGGATGGTGCAAGGAATGGCACAAGGTATGCAATCAAAGGTATGAGGATCGTGGGAAGGAGGAGAAGTTATGGTGGCGTAGAGTGTGAGGGGAGAATGGAGGTTATGGGATGGGGGGTAACTGTAGATGTGGTAGAAGCACAAGCTTGATGGAAGAAGGAGCACAGGCTGGAAGTGTGAGGAGATGCGATGGTAGGCGGAAGTGGAGGAAAGAATAGGTTGTGGAAGCATTGAATGGGCACATAGATTGATGAAAGGTGGGAAGTAGTGCATGGAGAGTGAGGGCGTGAGGGGAGATAGGGAAGAAGTGGCATGCAGGAAGTAGCACAACAGAGGTGTGAGGAAGGGATATGCAAGGGCGGGTTGTGTGTAAGAGGTAAGGGCAAGCATTGGAGTGGGAATGGAGATAAATGGAAAGGAACAGATCTGTGCAAGTGGTGATGGAATATAGGGGTGCACAGGAGGGGAAGTATGTGTGGGGTGTGGGAAAATGAGGAGGTTGTGCATGGACTGGAAGCGAGGGTGTGGGGTGGAGGAGGGCGCAGGTGCAGTGATGGTGAGGCATGAAAGGGTGTAGGGAGTAGGAGGACACAGGTGTAATGTTTGAGGGGCGTTTAAATGTTACAGATGACGGGAAGGAGTATGGACACAGGGAGAATGGGATATGGCAGATGTGTGGAGTTGTGTAGTACTTAAGCAAGAAGAGGTGTGCATAGGCAAGGGGATGCTAGACGTGAGATTGAATGAGGAGTAGTGGGAACAATTCCTGGAGGGTTGTAAGGATAGCTATGAGAGCATAAAATGGGAGCAGTGGGATTGTGTAGGAGAGGGGTGCTTGGGGAAGTGCGTAAGGAAGTGGGGAATGCACTACGTGGAGTTGGCATTAATAAAGGAGAGGAACAAGATACGATGGTGCAAGTTGGGGGAAAAGCATCGAGAACGGGGAGAAAAAGTAGGAGCAGTGGTGTAGATGAGAATGAAGAGACGAGGGTGGTAGCTGTGAGAGCAACGAGTGTAATGGAGTGAGATATTGCCTTGAGGAACAAGTGCAAGTGCCAAGTGTGAGCAAGATCCCGAAGCTCTGATACCACTTGTAAGGTAACACCTTACATATTTATCTTACTAGATAAATAAATATATTTTTATAATTGAATAGATGATCTAAATACATAGTCTTTTGGCATATATATAGTACATAATAGTGAAGAGTTATGTATCTTCTCATGTCATTTGTTGCATTTACCATATATAGTATTTATTAATTAGTTTATTAATCTAATTTATTATTTTATTTACATATTATTATATTTGGTATGTTATACTAGTTTTCTCGCTATATCTATCCCAACCTGCTAGCACTCCTCCCCCATTAGTTTGCACAACCCAATGAATGGGGATCCCCTTTCCAAGTTAATAATCCCTCTGGGTCCCTTCTCTAATTTAACAGTCCCTTAGGTTTTTTACCCCAATTCCCGTCTAGGTCTCCAACAAGATCAACTGGGGTATCTCCATGTCAGAACTCTAGAGAAATTTATAGTTCTTGGGATGGGTCCAAAGTACAGTGTGGATTATGTCCCTGGGATAAGGTACAAGTGGTAGTTCCATGATGCCATACATAATGATGAAGTGTGAATGATATCAGGATCATATCGAATGACTAGTTCTCAATAAGTTATATGCATATTGAGAACTAGACAAATGGCATGCATGGATGATGAAAACTAGACAAATTGCATACAAGGTATTGTTACCTTTTTTCCCCTCTAATTCTGATCTTAGGATAATTAACCCAATATTATGGCTAATGCACTATTATAAAGAGGGATTAATAAAACTTAGGATGAAACAAATATTAAGGATAATGAATTAACTCATAAATCACTAGGGTCATCTCCCTTTTAAACCCCTTCTCAGTATCCCTCTTGTAGAATTATATCCCCCCATCCCTTCTTCGTCCTTTAGTCTGCAATATTTATGGCTTTTATAGTAAATGTAAAATGTACATAATTACACCATCTTCGTCAAAATAAACCATTCATGTCCGGCTTCTAGCCATTTCATCCATATTTACATAATTGCATTATGGGGTAATGGAAAGGGGTGTTACATCCACTATTTTCAAAGGACCAAAGCCTCTATCCAGTAAAACGATAACCAAATCTTCTGGAAAAATCATTCTGGTTGGGAATCCCATTATAGAATCCTAACCTAGCAATTAGGTAGGATGTAAATATCCAATCTTGGATCGAGCATGACCTCCTACACATTATAACCACTAGTTAGTAACTGAGGAGCCTAAACCCACTTTCCACAATAAGATTATACTCACCACGAGGAAAGCTAGTGTGATAACTTTCTGATGGTTAGACACAACTGTATACTCTTATGTCCTCTTCATACCCAATCAATTATCGAGTCTGGTTCAATATATTTCTCATCTATAATTCTTCGCTAGAGACCCTCTAGAGTAAGAAAACACTAGAGGGATTTGGATACCAATATCTGATTAAGGGGAAGATGTTTTAAGACCCCAACCATCTCAATATTTTGGAGATGTAGCCATTTTCCAACTCACAACATGAGAACCCAATAATCACGAGTGGCTTTCCAAAGATATTTAAAACACAACTATCGGATTTTGTCCAAAGTTCCCTTTGAAATATGCGCCATGAGATGCCAATATAGAAAAATTACTTTGAGAATGGATTTGACAAGTACTAATCGTTCCTCTTGGATATCCATCAGTTGCACCAACAATTAATTATTCTTTCTATTTGAGATACCAACCAACTCCAGTTAGCTTTTCCATAACTATTGGGATTGAGGAAATAACCAGATACGTTGACCCCTCTTCCAATCTATACACAGAGAATAAAAGGAAATATCCCCACCAATTTCTTCTAGGGTGGGAATACTCTGGGAAAAATACTATAGACTTCTCCACATTAACCTCCAACCTTGTCAAGCTGCAAAAAAATCTATAACTTAATTAAGGTGTCTTCCTACTTCCTTTGAAATTAAAAGAATAATAAGATCTTATCAAAAAATAAGAGGTGATTCAAGTTCACATGACCACCAATAGTTCTTCTCCTTCATTGCCATTGTAGGGCTCCACTCAATCCTCCCACCACCAATAAAAACATATATAGGGAAAGTGGGCATCCTTACCTCAACCTTTTTGAAACCTTGAAAAACATGGAATCTGACCCATTTATCAAAATGACAAAGGCCAAGGAGATTACATGACACATGATCCAATTGGTTGTGTCCAAATTGAAGCCCACATGAAGAAGAAGCAACTAAAGGTAAATCCAAGAGACTATGTCATAAGCTTTAGAACGATCAAGCTTGAGTGTTGCAGTTAACAATCACCAAGTCTTTATTGTATGAAGTCCCTCCTGCATTACACTGATAACTTCATGGATTAATCATTCTTAATTAAAATTGAATTACTGTGGGGAAATAACATTTGAAAGAATATGTTTTAAACACATCATGATCACCTTCATAATGACTTTGTAAACACCATTTCACAAACAAATATACTAGAATTCATCGAAGGTGGATGAGTAATCCACTTTGGGGATCGACGCCAAGAAGGTGGTGTGAAGCTTTCCAAACATCCTTTGCAGTTTTTGAACTTCCTCTACTACCTGCAACAAATCATCACCTATTAAATCAATTGAGTCAACATAAAAATCAGTTACCAACCTTCCAGCCCATGAATTTTGTTCTTCTAGAAGGATGAAAGGAAAACCAAGAGTTCTTCCTTACTGAAAGGATGGAAAAGGTTATCTTTGTCCTCTACCTCCACAATATAGGAAAAAGAGAAATCTGATGCGCAACCTCCCTTAAGTTTTCACAATTTGGATCGCTAAATCAATAATTGAAATGTCTGACCCATAATTTGGCAAGCTCTTGAAAACCCCTGGTTGGTTGTCCCTCCTTGTCCTTTAATTCCCAAATAGTATTAGAGATTTTTCTTTGGTCTACATACTGCTGAAATAGTTCTTTGGTGACTTAGTCACCCAAGGCAAGACAAAGTGCCTGACTCTTTAAACATCACTCTATTTTCTTCTCCCTCAACAACTTGTCCTTACTCTGCTCCAAGTCAATCAAAACACTCAAATTCACCTCGTTGATTAACCCATATGAATGGGAGTTAAATAAGGTATCGAATAGTTCTTCTACCTCTAGCAATGATGCCTCTCTTGAGTCCACACATCTACCTTCCCTTTAAGAGTATGCAAGGAGTTAGTGAACCAGAAACTAACACTATCACCATCCACTGCCTCTAAATGCTTCCAGTGTTGCTTGAAATGATTATGAAACTACCTCTTCCTCAATATACAAAGCAAAATTGTATTTGAAAGGGACTCCAAGTTTCATCACCCTAACCCCAATTTGAAAAAAATCTAGAAAATGATCTAAGAACCTTATGTGTCCAACCCTGGTCCAACCCAAGTTCTCGTGAACTACGCAGATTGTAAGAGATCATCGTGAATTAAGAATTGGTCTAAGTGTTTTGAAATCGTCTCCTCCCCCAAAAAATTATTACTCAAATTTGCTCAAAGGTTACATGGTTTGACATCTACTAGCCCCACACCTTTAAAAGTTTCCACAAAGAAATGGGAAAAACAGTCCTTCCTAGTGTTAGGTCATGATTTTGTCTTAGTTTTATGCTTTTATTTTTGTTTTTGAACCTTGCTAGTACTTTTGCTTCTAAGAAATTTTGTTTATAAATATAATTTTGAGTTCAAACTTTTAATTTTCATGATTTTGATTTTTTAAGCCTGCTTTTATAATTTTTGCTTTGATTTCATTATTGAAGGGTTTTACAAGGTATATATGGATTAAATAAGTTTTATAAATGACACTAAGGTCGAGTTTGAACACATAAACCAAGTTTTAATCCTTATTAGTGGCCTAATGATTTGAAATTATTTCATTGGACTTTCTTGTAGCGCAAGAGCAAAATTGATACACTAGAGCGCTACAAGAAAATCGCGAATGCTAAAATCATCATTTTTTCAGTCCGATTCTTCGGGTGTCTTATCTCCGAGGTGTTAATCATATCATTTGATGCATTTGATACGTGTCCTGCATAGTTTTATCATTGAAACAAGTGGATGATCATCATAAGAGGTAGATCGTAGCAATTGCATGCAGAGCAAGATAAATGATGACAGCGAGTAGAATGAGACAGAGTTTTTCGGGAGTATGTTCCTTATCTGAAGGACATGAAGGATATTGAAGGTCTTGGTGAGAAAATACTGCTGAGAAATCGATATTTTTCAACTGAATGAGGAATTAGGGCTTTTCAGCAGCGACTATTTGAAGTGGTTTGGACAATTAGAGATAGGTGGAACATGAAATTCGACACTTAACCATTGAAATGATTGCATTCCATCGCTCATATTCGTCTTCTAAACAGGTAGCCCGCATGTCATTGTTAGGCTTTTCTTAATTTGGGGCTTTTCTGATAAAATCCTTAATGATAAAATTCAAAGGAGAAATATGAGTTTTCACCTAATACACTGTGAATGATGAATTATTAACAACTATATTCAAAGTATTCATCATTTCAAACAGTAAAATTCAAAGCAGAATTTGTTGGAAATCCCTGAACTCTGTGACTGGGTCAGACTGTTGTAATTTGGCACGAAAGATTTCTGAAGTGTGTGTTAGGATAGACTGTTATGATTTGAAGATAGTTAGATTGTGGAATATCGACAGGTGCTGTTAAACCATAGTGAATATGAAAAAAAGTGGAAAAACAAATAGAGCTGAGCCCACTGACCTAAGTTGGGTAGACAATTTTCCAGAATGTGCAGAGTTATTTTCAAACGCAAGATGGTTAACATTTTTCAAAAGAATTGATGGTTATCATGCAGATGTGTCTCATAAATTTGCTCAGTGCTTTGATAAAGACATTGTGTCTTTTGATACTTTACAATTCAAAATAACTAAGGAGTCAATAGCTGAGGCAACAAGCATCTTAAATGAGGGAGAATTATGTTTTAAGAAGGTTCCATTCACTTTCAATGCACAAAAGTACTTGCTTCCTGGTGTGATTGCAGATTGGGGTAAAGGTATACCAATTCATAACTTCAAAGGTGAATGGATTGAGCCCATTAAAGTCTTACAAAGTTATATTACCTGTGAGGGTAGATATGCTTTTGTTTTCAAATACCACTTCAGATTTCTTCAGCATGTTAGTGATGAGTCCAAGATGAACTTACCCTTCTTCTTTCTGAAGAGTCTGCAAAAGATGTCATGCAAGGTTAAGGAGCACCAAAATCATACAAGGCAGTCCATTTTCCATCATGGACTTATTAAACTTATCATAAAAATTGTTTTGCAGAGTAGGGGAAAAACTCGGGAGTATTTCATTTTCTGGTCAGGTTTTCAAAATGATCAAGAAGGACAATCTCACAGAAGACAAGTTGATAAAGGGCAGACTTTGGTTAGAAAGCTCAGGCAAAAGGTAAAGGTAAAAGATGAAGATAGGGTTAAATTAGAAGAAGTTTCAGATCATGCAAATTAAGACTTTGAATCTAAACAGCACCTTAATGACAATGAAAGTAAGAATTTACAGTCAGATATTAAGGAAGCCAAGCCTGTTGAAAATGTTGTACCTGCAGAGACAATTTCAGATGAGAAAGAGAATATTGAAGTTCAAAGACAAAGTCCTATCACAGTTCTGTCAGAAGATGAGAAAT